>OX104112.1:5935862-6535862 GCA_944474755.1 Limnoperna fortunei
ATTATAATCTCTAGGGGTGGGAGATCATTTATATTACATATGGTGTGTTGAATTATAATCTCTAGGGGTGGGAGATCATTTATATTACATATGGTGTGTTGTATTATAATCTCTAGGGGTGGGAGATCATTTATATTACATATGGTGATTTGTATTATAATCTCTAGGGGTGGGAGATCATTTATATTACATATGGTGTGTTGTATTATAATCTCTAGGGGTGGGAGATCATTTATATTACATATGGTGTGTTGTATTATAATCTCTAGGGGTGGGAGATCATTTATATTACATATGGTGTGTTGTATTATAATCTCTAGGGGTGGGAGATCATTTATATTACATATGGTGTGTGGTATTATAATCTCTAGGGGTGGGAGATCATTTATATTACATATGGTGTGTTGTATTATAATCTCTAGGGGTGGGAGATCATTTATATTACATATGGTGTGTTGTATTATAATCTCTAGGGGTGGGAGATCATTTATATTACATATGGTGTGTTGTATTATAATCTCTAGGGGTGGGAGATCATTTATATTACATATGGTGATTTGTATTATAATCTCTAGGGGTGGGAGATCATTTATATTACATATGGTGTGTTGTATTATAATCTCTAGGGGTGGGAGATCATTTATATTACATATGGTGTGTTGTATTATAATCTCTAGGGGTGGGAGATCATTTATATTACATATGGTGTGTTGTATTATAATCTCTAGGGGTGGGAGATCATTTATATTACATATGGTGTGTGGTATTATAATCTCTAGGGGTGGGAGATCATTTATATTACATATGGTGTGTTGTATTATAATCTCTAGGGGTGGGAGATCATTTATATTACATATGGTGTGTTGCATTATGATCATGATTTGCTT
The DNA here is from genome assembly GCA_944474755.1 of Limnoperna fortunei. Lineage (NCBI taxonomy): Eukaryota > Metazoa > Mollusca > Bivalvia > Mytilida > Modiolidae > Limnoperna > Limnoperna fortunei. The sequence goes on from OX104112.1 coordinate 5,936,750, forward strand.
AGCCAATCATGATTTACATAATATTCTGTGTATTTTTACAACCAAAGGCATTCCAGATACCTTGTTTCTATTTACCTGGTAAAAAAAATGTTGACGCTATGTTTCTTTTTTCATGTATATTCAAGCTAAAAATAGACCTCTATATATGAGGCATGTTACTAAATATAGATCCAGATAGTTGTTACGGTTTAATTTCATTATGTTTCTTCGGTTTGTTCCTCAGGGGAACAGCGCATTGATAGCGAGCGCACATCAGAAAAAAGTAGTGCCATTATAACTCTTTAATGTGGAGGTAATAAAAATAATCAGTTTCACATGTACACAGTTTCACATGTTCCCCAGGGGAATTGTAATGTTCCCCAGGGGAATTGTATCAATGTTTAACTTGACTTTTCTTGTAATGTTCCCCAGAGGAACTTTATCAATATTTAACTTGAGTTTTCTTGTAATGTTCCCCAGGGGAATTGTATCAATGTTTAACTTTGATCAATATTGATAAAATTCCTCTGGGGAACATTACAAGAAAAGTCAAGTTAAACATTGATAGAATTCCTCTGGGGAACATGTGAAACTGTGAAAACTCAAGTTAAATATTGATAAAGTTCCTCTGGGGAACATTACAAGAAAAGTCAAGTTAAACATTGATACAATTCCCCTGGGGAACATGTGAAACTGTGAAAACTCAAGTTAAATATTGATAAAGTTCCTCTGGGGAACATTACAAGAAAAATCAAGTTAAACATTGATACAATTCCCCTGGGGAACATTACAAGAAAACTCAAGTTAAATATTGATAAAGTTCCTCTGGGGAACATTACAAGAAAAGTCAAGTTAAACATTGATACAATTCCCCTGGGGAACATTACAAGAAAACTCAAGTTAAATATTGATAAAGTTCCTCTGGGGAACATTACAAGAAAACTCAAGTTAAATATTGATAAAGTTCCTCTGGGGAACATTACAAGAAAAGTCAAGTTAAACATTGATACAATTCCCCTGGGGAACATTACAATTCCCCTGGGGAACATGTGAAACTGTGTACATGTGAAACTGATTATTTTTATTACCTCCACATTAAAGAGTTATAATGGCACTACTTTTTTCTGATGTGCGCTCGCTATCAATGCGCTGTTCCCCTGAGGAACAAACCGAAGAAACAATTATCCACAACCTTTCATTATTCAATGAATACACAATATGGGCAGGTGTACAGATTGCAAATTTAGATGCATTGTAATATAAGAATTAAGGACTTTATTTCAGTCAATATGCTTTATATCGACTTTGTATACAGATATTGACCTTCAACTTTGTCGTCTGTCAATATCATTCTACAAGGTCAATATAAAGCATATTGATCTCTTCAAAAGTCCATAACTGCATAATATACAGGTTAACATATAAGGTATATATATCTATATACCAAGCTTGAAGTGAATCCAATTAAGCATCGTTCAAGTTATTTTCTGTAAAAGAAAAAAAAACTATGGGATATTACACAACAATAAAGGACAGCAGAGTTACGGTTCTTGCACACTGTACTTTCAGTCATCACCAGGTACCGGTATATCAAGTTTCAAGTGAATCCAAATCTAGCAGATTTCAGATTATTCCAGACAAGAAAAAACAATTTAAGGGAGATAACTCAAGGTAGAAATATGGATCTCCTACTTGTAGCAATCTATTCAAGCTCCGAATTTTAAGTCAACATGTCCAGAGCAAACTATGATGAACGGAAGGATGAAACGCCAACTATATGCCTTCCTGATGTGATGGACGGAAGGATAAAGCGCAAACTATATGCCTTCCTGATAACATTCCTGATGATTTATAGAAATAGAAAATTTGGACATTGTTTCTTTAGTTGACCATAAAAAAATCGATGTACAACATATCATTGTTCCATTTAGCACAAAAACTCTACATGAAAATGCACGATCTAAAATAAATATTTTTTAAATTCTATTTGGTCTACTTCAGGTAAACAGAGACTTTATTTGTTATTTGGAATACTTAGAGTGCCATCTTGATTAAAGTTATTTTTTCATTCAGCTGAATCCCAACAGTCCAATAAGAAGTTATATGACCCCACAACAGGTGCACTAACTCATTTTATCCAATTTTAAATCACTGCCTCAGGGCAAATTGTTTATCTCTAGTTTATCCACAATAAAGCATGACATTTAACAATTATTTGACAGTATATTTTTCTCTTGTAGACCAAATGTCCTATTAATAAAGTTATCACAAATTTAATGTGTAGCAATTAAAGTACCAGGCAGTAACCTTTACACTGAATTATTCATTTTGTTTTTAATATCTCATCATCTTCCAAGTTAACTGCTGGTTTTAATATTAAATACCAGTAAAATCTTCCAGATTACAGATTTAAAACATTTTATTATTAAGAGAATGTCAATGATAAAAATATTAAGAATTTTTGTGTAATAATTCTTTGATACCCTTTGCAGGTGGATTAATGTACTGACACTGGTGTATAATACTGTGTTGCTGATCATCTGATCTGCCTGGATGAGTATTATACAAAAGTCATAGATTAGCACTAAGTGTACATGATACTACAAAAGGGGCCACTGTGATTTAGGTAGTCATCTACAACAGATCATGTGCTTGTCAATACTGAGGTGACAGGTAAGAGCATTACTGCAGGCAGGGTGTGCTTGACTAAAGGCAGGGTTTGCTCGACTCCAACCTAAAAACGGTTTTCATTGGGTCTAACATCCCCACACCCTCTTTCCCAGCTATATCTGGACATCCATTGGGTACTCCAGCTTCCCCCACCCCTCTTTCCCTGCTATACCTGGACATCCATTGGGTACTCCAGCTTCTTCCACCCTCTGTCCCTGCTATGCCTGGACATCCATTGGGTACTCCAGCTTCCCCCACCCCTCTGTCCCTGCTCTGCCTGGAAATCCATTGGGTACTCCAGCTTCCCCCACCCCTCTGTCCCTGCTATGACTGGACATCCATTGAGTACTCCAGCTTCCCCCACCCCTCTGTCCCTGTTATGCCTGGACATCCATTGGGTACTCCAGCTTCCCCCACCCCTCTGTCCCTGCTATGACTGGACATCCATTGGGTATTCCAGCTTCCCCCACCTTTCTGTCCCTGCTTTGCCTGGACATCCATTGGGTACTCCAGCTTCCCCCACCCTCTGTCCCTGCTATGACTGGACATCCATTGAGTACTCCAGCTTCCCCCACACCTCTGTCCCTGCTATGCCTGGACATCCATTGGGTACTCCAGCTTCCCCCACCCTCTTTCCCTGTTATGCCTGGACATCCATTGGGTACTCAAGCTTCCCCCACCCCTTTGTCCCCACTATGACTGGACATCCATTGGGTACTCCACCTTCCCCCACACCTCTGTCCCTGCTATGCCTGGACATCCATTGGGTACTCCAGCTTCCCCCACCCCTCTGTCCCTCCTGTGCCTGGAAATCCATTGGGTACTCCAGCTTCCCACACCCCTCTGTCCCTGCTATGACTGGACATTCATTGGATACTACAGCTTCCACCATTCTCTGTCCCTGCTATGACTTGACATCTGTTGGGTACTCCAGCTTCCCCCACCACTCTGTCCCTGCTATGACTGGACATCCATCGGGTACTTCAGCTTCCCCCACCCTCTGTCCCTGCTATGACTGGACATCCATTGGGTACTCCAGCTTCCCCCACCCCTCTGTTCCTGCAATGACTGGACATACCTTGGGTACTCCAGCTTCCCCCACCCTCTGTCCCTTCTATGCCTGGACATCCATTGGGTACTCCAGCTTCCCCCACCCTCTGTCCCTGCTATGACTGGACATCCATTGGGTACTCAAGCTTCCCCAACACCTCTGTCCCTGCTATGACTGGACATCCATTGAGTACTCCAGCTTCCCCCACCCTCTTTCCCTGTTTTGCCTGGACATCCATTAGGTACTCAAGCTTCCCCCACCCCTTTGTTCCCACTATGACTGGACATCCATTGGGTACTAATGCTTCCCCAACACCTCTGTCGCTGCTCTGCCTGGACATCCATTGGGTACTCAAGCTTCCCCAACACCTCTGTCGCTGCACTGCCTGGACATCCATTGGGTACTCCAGCTTCCCCCACCCCTCTGTCCCTGCTATGACTGGACATTCATTGGATACTCCAGCTTCCACCATTCTCTGTCCCTGCTATGACTTGACATCTGTTGGGTACTCCAGCTTCCCCCACCACTCTGTCCCTGCTATGACTGGACATCCATCGGGTACTTCAGCTTCCCCCACCCTCTGTCCCTGCTATGACTGGACATCCATTGGGTACTCCAGCTTCCCACACCCCTTTGTCCCTTCTATGCCTGGACATCCGTTGGGTACTCCACCTTTCCTAACCCTCTGTTACTGCTATGCCTGGACATCCATTGGGTACTCCAGCTTCCCCCACCCTCTGTCCCTGCTATGACTGGACATACATTGGGTACTCCAGCTTCCCCCACCCCTCTGTCCCTTCTATGCTTGGACATCCGTTGGGTACTCCACCTTTCCTAACCCTCTGTTACTGCTATGCCTGGACATCCATTGGGTACTCCAGCTTCCCCCACCCTCTGTCCCTGCTATGACTGGACATCCATTGGGTACTTCAGCTTCCCCCACCCTCTGTCCCTGCTATGACTGGACATCCATTGAGTACTCCAGCTTCCCCCACACCTCTGTCCCTGCTATGCCTGGACATCCATTGGGTACTCCAGCTTCCCCCACCCTCTGTCCCTGCTATGACTGGACATCCATTGGGTACTCCAGCTTCCCCCACCCCTCTGTCCCTTCTATGTCTGGAAATCCATTGGGTACTCCAGCTTCCCACACCCCTCTGTCCCTGCTATGACTGGACATTCATTGGATAGTCCAGCTTCCACCATTCTCTGTCCCTGCTATGACTTGACATCTGTTGGGTACTCCAGCTTCCCCCACCACTCTGTCCCTGCTATGACTGGACATCCAGCGGGTACTCCAGCTTCCCTCACCCCTCTGTCCCTTCTATGCCTGGACATCCGTTGGGTACTCCAGCTTCCCCCATCCCTCTGTTCCTGCAATGACTGGAAATACATTGGGTACTCCAGCTTCCCCCACCCTCTGTCCCTGCTATGACTGGACATCCATTGGGTACTCCAGCTTCCCCCACCCCTCTGTCCCTTCTATGCCTGGACATCCGTTGGGTACTCCACCTTTCCTAACCCTCTGTTACTGCTTTGACTGGACATCCATTGGGTACTCCAGCTTCCCCCACCCCTCTGTCCCTTCTATGCCTGGACATCCGTTGGGTTCCACCTTTCCTAACCCTCTGTTACTGCTTTGACTGGACATCCATTGGGTACTCCAGCTTCCCCCACCCCTCTGTCCCTTCTATGCCTGGACATCCGTTGGGTATTCCACCTTTCCTAACCCTCTGTTCCTGCAATGACTGGACATACATTGGGTACTCCACCTTTCCCCACCCTCTGTTACTGCTATGACTGGACATCTGTTGGGTACTCCAGCTTCCCCCACCCTCTGTCCCTGCTATGACTGGACATACATTGGGTACTCCAGCTTCCCCCATCCCTCTGTCCCTGCTATGCCATGACATCCATTGTAAAAAATCACAGACAGGACTGTTGTTTCATTAGCTCTTATATGTACATCCAGACTATGTGAGCAACCATTAAGTTATTGCAGTGGAGATACACAAGTGATTGATTGATTGATTGAATTTTATACAAAACATTTAAGTATGACATAAGTTTTCTTATTACCATTGCTGAACACCTGAGACAGTGTTTTTTTTTAAATCTATCAACATGCACTGCTGTTTTGTTTTGCTTGTTTGGTTTTTTTTTTTTTTTTTGGTATTTCAGCCCTAAAATCTCTTTCATGAAATGAATTTAATTTGCCATTTTTAGTGCGAAACACCAACAGCACTTATGTGTTCTATAGAAATATTAAAACTACAATACTATTATTAACATGTAATATCAGATCATTAGATGACATTTTTATTATATCATATGTATTATAAACCTTAGATTGATAGTGACCCAACAGCCACAGGCTTGAGGGCCAATATCAACTGAGGACTAATAATGAATAAGATGTCAAAAATAGTCACGTAAGGGTCATTTTATCATATGCCTCAACTGGGGTAAATGGAAGACGTGGATACACCAAAATCTTATCTAGTTCTGGTACCGGAATATCTTCACTATTCCTGTGCTCGGAATTAGTTTGAAGCCACAGATACAAATGTAATATTTTAAGGTCACTCACGGTTTTCCATTTGGTGTTTAGGTTTTTCATTGACTCTTTATATCTAAAGTATTGTCAAACAAATTCTGATTCATTCCAATTCTGCAGGTTGTCAGCTTCACCGTTAAACACCATATTAACAATTCCGGTAATTTCCGATCACTTGCGGAAAGGCATGTCATAATTTAACAATAACGGAAAAGCGTGTTATAACTTTTGAAAGCAGTTAATAATATTTTGATATCAGACAGCATCTGGGGAAAAAAGTTTTAGCCCTTTTATTCGTGTTATCATAAAATAAAAAAAATTAACTTATTTTTAATAAGTATATAATAATGTTGTATTATATATCCACAGTACTGATTGTAATTTAATATCATATTTTTTATTGTAAAATCTGAAAAGATTAGTAGTGTATATCTCACTGATATAATCAAGTATTATTATTATTATTATTAATTATCAAAATATTATCAACTTTAGAATAACAACATCACTGCATGATCCTGGTTTTAATTTACAGACAGTTTAATGTTACTTCTAAAATTAATTTGACTATTTTTCAGTAATGTTAACACCACTTCTGTGGCTGTCAAGTAAATCCCTTACAAGTCTTGCTGTTCTGACAAGTGTGTCACAATTCAAACAACTTGATACAATTATATTGTATCCACTCCTAAAAATGTTATACATTTAAATATACCATGTGTTGGTTCTAATAATAATAAATTTTATAAATAGTTCGTTTATTTTTAAATACATGTAGTATAAAACTGTTAAAGTTTACTATAAAACCAAAGGCACCGAGGAGTTAAGTAATTGCTTACATACTGGACTCTGCTGTTTGAGAAGAAATATTAAGCTTATTACCTGGGTGTATAGTTTCAAACCAAATTTTTATTTAGGGTTGTGTTATCATAAGCCACATTTTCCTTTCAGAAATGAAAATCCACGATCCACAATATATTTTAAGCTATTCCTGTCCATATGACTAAAATTCATGTAGGAGAAATAAGTGACAACTCAGTAATACAGCGGTACATGTAATTATATATCTACTCCTGATCAATAAGCTTAATTTGCCACATATCATAAAAACAGTTGTACAGTGATTACTTTTACATTACCAAAGAATGACCAACTGTCATCTATGCTGGCGTTCAGAATGTGTTCAGAATGAACTCAAAAGATCCTGTCTGTAATTAAGAGCCAAGCCTAAATGCCTAGTCCAGTGAATAGTTTGTATAAATTTACCAAACACTTCCAATTTACGTGTTGTATTCCATATTGTTTGATATTTTTACACACAGTCCTGGTACATATAGTGTTCCTGGAATGTGATCATATCTCGCTTTGTAACAACAAAACAGATAGAAGATTTCAGCACCACAGTGATGTAAGCCAAGTGTATTAATCCAACACAAAAATTCCCACCATGGGAATTGTACACATTAATCATGTTAATCCAAATATATATATATAATATACTGTAATTGTAATAAAATAAACTTTGAACAAGGTTTAATACAAGTATTTTTTTCTTTATTTTAAATGACTCAATAATGTTTATTTGTTACTAAACAATGCAATTATACCTTCATTAAATCCGACAATTCAATTTATAACATTTTTGAGCTAAAAAAAACCTAAATAATATATTGGGTTGCTAGAAAGTGATTCAAATAACAATAGCTAACTTTGTATGTCATGTGAGTGAACGAATCCAACAAACAAACAAATTGTAGATGTCCATTATTCATTTCTGTCAAGAAAAGATGAAATATTTAGTTGTAGATTTCCTTGTCAGATATATTATTAAATAGTTGTAGATTTCAGCTCTGATACAAACATGATTAAGATTATCACAACACTGAATCTGACAAGCTTACATAGGTCCATTGTCAAACTAAAAGAACAAAGCTTCCATTTAATTTATTCAGTATATTTATTTATTTTTTTATTTTACTATTTAAACAATTTTAATTAAAATCCAACATATAATTAGCAGATTGAAACATGACAATCAGCATGAAATTAGCAAAAACATTTAATAGCAATTTAAAAATCTGATTTTGACATTGATCAAAATCAACTGCATGCTTATTTCCATGTCATCAACATGTTTGAATCTAAATTGTTCTCTTTAAAACATGTACTATGTCCACACGCATGTGACATATGAAATTGATTTGATATATAATTAATTTCATGATTTTAATCTTCATAGACCCTCCTAGCTGATATACCTGCAAGTTTTTACCATGTGAAATTTCAATAAACCCAATGACAACTTAATCGTAATTCCAATGAGGGGTTAATTTGTTACAAACAATTTTAAAATTATCAATATATGATAGACTTTAGATATCCAATATGCAAATTTAATTTGATTTTGAACTGATAACCGAACCTAATAATGTATTATGAAAAGTGACCTCCTGGGAAAATTCACAGCTGCTTGTATGGAAATACTAATAAAACATACCAAATGGGTTCTGTCTAAGACACCTAATAACTAATTATTAAAGAATAATTCTCTTTAATGAAACTTAAATTTATCATTATACAAGTTATTTCAAATTATTTAGAGTGATAACTGTCGAGTTTCTGGAGACAAATTAACAATTCATGCCTTTTCACTTGCCATGTTTTTTAAAGAGACATTTATAACAGTAAACAAGAAGTTTTTTTACATTGCCAGCATGTGAAGAAAAATAGCAAGGAAACTGACTTACAAAAGTAAAATGGGGATTACACATTGAGATTCAGTTTGTGTTATTTGAATAGTGTTTAATCACATTTATCAATTTTTCAGCTATATCATGGCATCAAGTTTTTATTGGGGAGAAGCCGGAGTACTCAGAGAAAACCCCTGACCTTTGTTCAGAAAACTGTCAATCCTTGTCAATTAAGATTGGAGTAGAGCACACCCTGCCTTCAGTGAGATTTACACCCACAACATCAGTGTTGACAGACCACATGATCAATAGTAGAGGAACTACCTTAACCACTTGGCCACCGAGACCCCATTCAGATTCAAAGGAAGACACACAAAAAAGAAACAACAACAAAAAATTAATAATAACAATAATAAAATAGATAAAAAAATAATTAAAAATTAAATAAAAAATAATAATAATAAAATAAAATACAAATGAAAGTATAAAACTATAAAATAAATAAGTTACCATAGCAATAATAATGGTGGTGGTATTGTAAAGCACCATTATCAAACAAAATGAAATATATCAGAAAAAAAAACAGTTCTACACAGTTTAATTAAACTTTAAACTTAAGAAATGCTTTGGCAATAAATTCCAGCAGGTCAATTATTTTGTTGGGTTTCATATTTCATTATTAATTTAATACATTATAATTTCAAACAAAGATATCTGTCTAAAAAATATGCTTATCTTACTTTTAATAAAAAAAAGCCTTCAGTCCTTTATATTTTTGTCTTACCTTCAGCAGAAGTTGGAGGTCACGGTATCTATATAATCACAGTGTACAAATTAAAATTCTGTCTTAATCAACACCTCTGTCAAAAGGTTTCGTGTTTACAAAATGGACTAAGTCTGTACAATGAAATATTTGAACATAGTTCGTAACAAAAACAAACTGAAATCTCCCTTCATGACTCTTTATAACCGCTTCCAAATATTTTCTTAACAATCCACTATGACCCTAATACAAAAGCCAACGTAATTTCAACTTCAGATTTAATTTAAATTTTAGGGTTTTAATTTCTGTTTAAGTTTGAACAATTTTAAATATTGAGAAAATCTTGTATAAATTAAAATTTTTATTACAGTCAAGTAAATGTTAAAACTATGGATTCCAGCATGCAGGCTTTTAATTTTTTTTTAATTTTAATTGTCAAATAAACGTTTTAATCCTAAGACTTCCTGCTTTATGTATATTACACACCACCCAAATCTGTAGTAAAAATAATAAACTGTTAGTTTAAAGTTGCACAAAGTCAATTTAGCATAATCATAGAATACCTGATCAGCTGTTTATAATAATAACTTATTTGCTGCAGGGTTCGACATAAAGGCACGACCGAACAACATTGCCCAGTAAATGTAGACTCAGGTCTAGTAAACATGCCCAACTGGTCATGCCAATAGTGATCAGCCATTATTTTTTGACCAACAAAATTTCACAGAAAAAAGAAAAAAAAAAACTTTGAGTTTTTATTATGTGTTTACTACTCACATTGTATTTATTTTATTTATTTTTTGTTTCTCACGTTTTAACAACTTAAAAATTTGTTGTTTTTTTTTCATTTAGTTGAAGATTGTTTGTTTACTGTAACAAAACTGAAATTGATAGATCTAAAAACCAAGAACAGACAAAATCAATTCAAGTACTTGTATCTTACAGATAAACCAGGAACAGACAAAATCAATTCAAGTACTTGTATCTTACAGATAAACCAGGAACAGACAAAATCAATTCAAGTACTTGTATCTTACAGATAAACCAGGAACAGACAAAATCAATTCAAGTACTTGTATCTTACAGATAAACCAGGAACAGACAAAATCAATTCAAGTACTTGTATCTTACAGATAAACCAGGAACAGACAAAATCAATTCAAGTACTGGTATCTTACAGATAAACCAGGAACAGACAAAATCAATTCAAGTATTGGTATCTTACAGATAAACCAGGAACAGACAAAATCAATTCAAGTACTGGTATCTTACAGATAAACCAGGAACAGACAAAATCAATTCAAGTACTTGTATCTTACAGATAAACCAGGAACAGACAAAATCAATTCAAGTACTTGTATCTTACAGATAAACCAGGAACAGACAAAATCAATTCAAGTACTGGTATCTTACAGATAAACCAGGAACAGACAAAATCAATTCAAGTACTTGTATCTTACAGATAAACCAGGAACAGACAAAATCAATTCAAGTACTGGTATCTTACAGATAAACCAGGAACAGACAAAATCAATTCAAGTACTGGTATCTTACAGATAAACCAGGAACAGACAAAATCAATTCAAGTATTGGTATCTTACAGATAAACCAGGAACAGACAAAATCAATTCAAGTACTTGTATCTTACAGATAAACCAGGAACAGACAAAATCAATTCAAGTACTTGTATCTTACAGATAAACCAGGAACAGACAAAATCAATTCAAGTACTGGTATCTTACAGATAAACCAGGAACAGACAAAATCAATTCAAGTACTGGTATCTTACAGATAAACCAGAAACAGACAAAATCAATTCAAGTACTTGTATCTTACAGATAAACCAGGAACAGACAAAATCAATTCAAGTACTGGTATCTTACAGATAAACCAGGAACAGACAAAATCAATTCAAGTACTTGTATCTTACAGATAAACCAGGAACAGACAAAATCAATTCAAGTACTTGTATCTTACAGATAAACCAGGAACAGACAAAATCAATTCAAGTACTGGTATCTTACAGATAAACCAGGAACAGACAAAATCAATTCAAGTACTGGTATCTTACAGATAAACCAGGAACAGACAAAATCAATTCAAGTACTTGTATCTTACAGATAAACCAGGAACAGACAAAATCAATTCAAGTACTTGTATCTTACAGATAAACCAGGACGAGACAAAATCAATTCAAGTACTGGTATCTTACAGATAAACCAGGAACAGACAAAATCAATTCAAGTACTGGTATCTTACAGATAAACCAGGAACAGACAAAATCAATTCAAGTACTGGTATCTTACAGATAAACCAGGAACAGACAAAATCAATTCAAGTACTTGTATCTTACAGATAAACCAGGAACAGACAAAATCAATTCAAGTACTGGTATCTTACAGATAAACCAGGAACAGACAAAATCAATTCAAGTACTTGTATCTTACAGATAAACCAGGAACAGACAAAATCAATTCAAGTACTGGTATCTTACAGATAAACCAGGAACAGACAAAATCAATTCAAGTACTTGTATCTTACAGATAAACCAGGAACAGACAAAATCAATTCAAGTACTGGTATCTTACAGATAAACCAGGAACAGACAAAATCAATTCAAGTACTTGTATCTTACAGATAAACCAGGAACAGACAAAATCAATTCAAGTACTGGTATCTTACAGATAAACCAGGAACAGACAAAATCAATTCAAGTACTTGTATCTTACAGATAAACCAGGAACAGACAAAATCAATTCAAGTACTGGTATCTTACAGATAAACCAGGAACAGACAAAATCAATTCAAGTACTTGTATCTTACAGATAAACCAGGAACAGACAAAATCAATTCAAGTACTTGTATCTTACAGATAAACCAGGAACAGACAAAATCAATTCAAGTACTGGTATCTTACAGATAAACCAGGAACAGACAAAATCAATTCAAGTACTGGTATCTTACAGATAAACCAGGAACAGACAAAATCAATTCAAGTACTTGTATCTTACAGATAAACCAGGAACAGACAAAATCAATTCAAGTACTGGTATCTTACAGATAAACCAGGAACAGACAAAATCAATTCAAGTACTGGTATCTTACAGATAAACCAGGAACAGACAAAATCAATTCAAGTACTGGTATCTTACAGATAAACCAGGAACAGACAAAATCAATTCAAGTACTGGTATCTTACAGATAAACCAGGAACAGACAAAATCAATTCAAGTATTGGTATCTTACAGATAAACCAGGAACAGACAAAATCAATTCAAGTACTGGTATCTTACAGATAAACCAGGAACAGACAAAATCAATTCAAGTACTTGTATCTTACAGATAAACCAGGAACAGACAAAATCAATTCAAGTACTTGTATCTTACAGATAAACCAGGAACAGACAAAATCAATTCAAGTACTGGTATCTTACAGATAAACCAGGAACAGACAAAATCAATTCAAGTACTTGTATCTTACAGATAAACCAGGAACAGACAAAATCAATTCAAGTATTGGTATCTTACAGATAAACCAGGAACAGACAAAATCAATTCAAGTACTTGTATCTTACAGATAAACCAGGAACAGACAAAATCAATTCAAGTACTTGTATCTTACAGATAAACCAGGAACAGACAAAATCAATTCAAGTACTGGTATCTTACAGATAAACCAGGAACAGACAAAATCAATTCAAGTACTGGTATCTTACAGATAAACCAGGAACAGACAAAATCAATTCAAGTATTGGTATCTTACAGATAAACCAGGAACAGACAAAATCAATTCAAGTACTTGTATCTTACAGATAAACTATGTTTATAACTCAATAGTAATACATATTAAAGAATTAATATTTGAATGACAGCATCAAATTTGTAAAAAATGTATTTTTTTACATTATTTTAAACAATTTGTATTTTTTAAACAATCTTGTATTCAGTATAGACTGATTCGCTATAAGCGTAAGGTCAGTCACCTGGACTCATGGCTTGTTACTTCATGCTTTTCATCATTTTTTCTGTTCAACAGACAAAATATTTTAATCATGATAAATTTTTCATTAAGACAAGAATTGTCATGTTTTTGTATTTATCGTGAGGGGGATTCATCAAATGGTCCGTTATAGAAATAAGACACCTTAAAGGTGACCAATAAAAATACAGTATTGTGTCTTTAATTTTGTAAATAAACACATACAATGGGATTTTGTGACGATTTACAGCTCTTGTTTATTTTAAATCTAAATTTTCCACATGACTGGAAATCAAATATTATTTTATTGAAATTGACAAGAAACTGATCTGCATAACAAGAGGTAACCTTTGATCTTCTACACATCAAAGAGGGTGGCCTATCTACTATTAGTTATACAATTTGGGTCAATATTTTGAAACATTTTGTGACTATATTTGCCAGTTTAAAGTAATGCATATCTTTGGGAAAAAATGTAAAAATTAGATGTTTTTTTGAAATGATTTCAAACTTGTTACTGAGGCCTAGACAATAATGTTTGTCTCATGGCCAGTGTTAAATGAAATATCCGACAAGGAATTAAGATTCAGTAGTGACTTGTCTGGCAGACAAGTAACAAAATAAGTCTATGGGAAAATATCATAAAGAGTTGAAGCATCTTTTCTGGAAAATGTCAGTTTGGTCAACAGTGTTCCCTTAAATTATTATCCATAATCGTATTTTTTCATTGCTGATAACATGTCAGCCATTAATTCCTTTAGTACTGGTTTAAAACTATGTATGAGTAGCCATAATTACAGGCTGTAGGGACCAGTAAAATCAGATTAATAATGAAGAAAACCCATCATGAAACAGGACTTGCCAACTTTGTAAAACTAAAATTTGACATCAAACATAAGCATTTATGGGTCAAGTTTTTAGACAAGTGATGTATTCATTCAGACAGGTAACATTTCCAAATGGATATGTTAAAAAAATAGTAATTGTAGCTACCAAGGCAACTAATGTCAAAATCCTTGAAACCATGTTGATGTAAATGCTATATTATCTAAGACTTCAGAAAACTTTGCTCAAGCAGCTGAATGTTGTATAATCCTCCAGCACCATCTATAATACCATATTCGGCAGTGTACAGTATTCACTGATGTATTGTTTGTGCCAAACTCAATGTTCTTACAAGTGGTTCAATTACTTTAACTTGACTTCTGTGTAGAACAGTACTCACACAGGATGAGCAAAGAAACTTTAAGCTAAAACATTACAGCAGTATTTCTGCATTCACCATTATATAAGTTCTATTAGAAATCTTTTTTCAAAAAGAGCTAAATTGGCCATACCAAATGTAATATTTTTCTGGTAGGTAAATGAGGGTTTACTTACACTGTGAAAAAAACTCAAATCAGAAACGAGAAAAATACGCCCTCTACTCAAGTTATCAAAATCGCTTTAAATTCCTATCAAATATTTCAACAACATAAAAATGAACTAGAAGAGAATTTTTACAAAAGCAATACACCAATAAATCTTTTTATACATTTTAAAGGCTTCCTCTAACTTCAAACTTTACTATTTAATCACCGTTAAAACCATCCACTGAGAATAATCAAATCTTAACAATAAGAATTTTTTATTCAACATTTTCACACATAGTTATCAATATATATATATGTTTATTACAGATAGATTCTCAGTTGCAAGTGAAATACAATATTAACTATTAAAAGTTTAGATATATTGAAATTACAGGAGAATCTATTCCTCTCAATTATAAATGTTTTCTATTGTTTCATGGTTTCCTCCATCAAGTGCCCCATTCAATTGAGTTCATCTGAATGCATTTTCACTTTTGGCATGAACGCCTTTGCAGTGTGGGAAACGATTTTATTTTCCAGCTCGCCATCCTGGCCAGTATCAAAACAATAGTACTTGCCGAATTTATGATCTACTAGCTAGTTTTCAAACTAACTCGACAACATACAATATTGATAAAAATTAAATAACAAAAACAACCATGTCGAGACTGAGAGCTACTAGTAGTTAGTTTTCTCTTCCTTATAGTTTTCAAACTAACTCGACAACATACAATATTGATAAAAATTAAATAACAAAAACAACCATGTCGAGACTGAGAGCTACTAGTAGTTAGTTTTCTCTTCCTTATAGATGAATCTGTAATTCTTTCTTTTGTTTTTGGATTGATTAAAAAATTTTCCATATTTGAGTTTAAATTTTGGCGCCCATAGCACTTTTTGAGATAAAAAAATAAGTACCGCTTTTCCGACCTTGAGCCCATTAATGAAATTGGTCTATTAACTTCATTTCTTTTAATTCCGTAATAATTTTAATTTCTAACATCATATTTTACCTAGGATTAGTGGAAAATCTAGATATTTCGGTAATATAAATTGTTTTAGATAAAGAAATTAAAAAATAAAATTACGATTATGGCAATCTGAGATAGGGATCACCGCAAAATTTTTAGCACTACCGGTCTAAAAACTGGAAGTTAAAACAAGTTTATCGTGGTCAAAAATTGTGTTTTGTTTATAATTAAACTGAAGTTAATTACTCTTAAAAACGAAAGAAACATCGCGAATTACATCGTTAACGCTCAGTTATGGAACATTTATCATCATGTAAGCCTGAATTGTTATATTTTCTTAGAACACGCCAGAGAATTTCAGCTCGCCAAACTGACGAGTAGCGATTGATCTGATCTCGCCAAAAATCTTCTCTACTCGCATTGGGCGAGTTGGCGAGCGGTCGTTTCCCACACTGCCTTTGGCTCGGGCATTATCAATGTTTCAGGCAATACCACTCTCCCTTGTGCAGTCAAGATATCATGACAATGCCCTCTATATAAGCACCTATTGTATAATTACATGTACATGTCAGCAATAGTCAAGTTTTAAATCTGGGCCCTGCACTGGTAAAACTTCAAGCTAGAAAAACCAGACTTTCTATGTCAAAAGATAGCTGCATTTTTTTCATACTTTGTGTGACTATTTTAAGACCAGTGATTTAATCACAAAACTTGCACAATTTGATAAGCTGCTTATTACTAGACCAGAATAATTTTTTTTTAATTTTATGAAGCTGTAAAGCTATGAAATTCGAACTTGGAAATAAAATAACACCACATATAACCACAATAATTGTGTACAAAAACACCATTAGTTGATAAGATTTCTTACAGAAATTAAATCCAGTTTAGCTTCAAATTCACACAGGTATAAATTTAATTTTATGCATTTTTTTTATTATTCACACAAAACTTGTTAAAATGAAATTCAACATGACATAATTCTCGCATGTTTATTTCAATATAAACATTGATATCAATTTCAAATACATTTCGTTAATCCTTATGTCAATACTTGATAAGAAAAATACATGTAACTTACATTTCACTTTCGTTCAACAGATGCATTTCTTCAGATGTCATCCTGCTCAAGTCTCCTACACAATATTCAAACTAAAAACACAATTCACAATTTTGTAAAATATCACAAAATCACTCTAACTTCAATTTCTAAAAACTGATTTTGACATAAAAGGCATCACGGCTGACAAAGTCAGAAGCGTGACGATTATCACATAATAATGGATACTGTAAAATATTTTAATTTAAAGTTTCATTGACACATTTGTATCGGACGTAGTTAATTTAGTCACATGATAACAGTGCACAATGCATTGTAAACAAACGTCGACGGGAACATTTCGTCTCATCTCAACTAACAATGTTATTCAAATTTATTAGATTTTAATTTATTTCAATTTATTATTTGGATTTTCAATTCATGACAATTCATCATGTTGACAATGCCTTTTCTTCACAGGTCTAGAGTGACCTTTTGGACCCTTCTTATTCTGTGTGAAAAATTAAAACGTCTCAAAACTGCTGTTAACCAGTCCGACACCCCAGGGTAACTTTTAATAACAGTATCCATTTCTTATGGCTGTTGGCATGTTTAATTATTTTAAACATTTGTACTGATGATTTATTGAACATAAGCATCAAATACAATTCAAAACCAGAGGCTCCCAGGAGTCCGTAATGACTCCGCTGGTGTCCCATTCTCTGACATTCAATAGAGCTGACTTTGAGCTTCAACATATGTCTAATTATCACAGCTGTAGAAACAATGGTGTGTAGAAATCATTTGAAAAATAACCAGACTATATTTTTTTATACAAAAAATACTGGAGGGAGGGGGTTTCCTTTCAGGAGGGATACACTAGTCCTTATTCTGTAGCCTTACTTCAGGAAGTACTATAACAAGCTACTTTACAGCTCAAACTGTTTATTAAACTAATAATTGCTAGTCAAATTCCACAATTGTTTTTCCATAGCTTTGCTATATATTTACTCAACAATTTACAATTAAAAAAAAAGAAATAATCAATATTACTCACCAGACAAACATGTACACATACAATATTGTGTACCTCGTTCCAGCTTACAAGAAAAAATCCCCAATTTTACAATCCATCCAAGTTTCCAATCTGTTTAGTCACGGTTACATGTTACATGGTAATAATTTCACATCCTTTCAAAGTGTCGTCTGCAAAATTTATTTTGAAATATAGAACAGCTATTAAAATAAATCACTGAGAGTCGAAAAATTGCAAATTTATCCTCATTTCACATGCAACCAAAATGAACAACTAGAGTCACTTCAAATGTGTTCAAATGTAAACGGTAACAAAATAATAACTGTTCAAGGTTGAACAAGATCCTGGTTACTGATTTACTTATAGTACATTTATCAATTTAACGTATGAACTAAGATTTGTCTCAAGATTTCGAAAAGGAACTATTAGTAATTTACAAATAGAAAAATTAAACCTTAGTGCAGAATACAAAGAAATATAAAAATGTACCTTGAAATATATTATCTAGATTATCTTGATCAAGTAACGTGACCTTTCTGTTCATTACACTGTTTTTTTGTTGCAAATACTCTATAAAATTATTCATGTCATTGGTTCATTAAGATTAGAAAGTATTTGCTTTCTGGTTAAATTAAACGTTAAAGTTGTTTCTTCAGCCATACTTGCACTTAAATAATTTGTCACTTATATGCCTATTGAAAATACCACAAACTGTTTAAGATGAAATTACAAACCAGCCAACTATAAATGTACTTAACCTGTCCCTGAACAAAGCAGGATGAAAATTGGTTAGAATTCTAAACGACTTATCCATTTACATTAATAAATATCATAGACAACCGATGGAAAGTAATGGTGGTTTGTACAGGTATATATACATGTAAGACTCACTAATGTGTCTGGGTCCACAAACTTGCCGATTCCACAACGAAGTCTGATCTGACAGTGACATCAATTCAAAAACAAATCAAGAAAAATCAGGACATTCACCAAAAAAAATAGTAAAAATCCACAAGAATGTCCAATTTGTAATTCAATATGATGCTAGGTGGAATGTTTAACACTGCCAACAGGGCCAGAAAGGATGTTTAACACAACTTACTAGTATTATTTTAGATAAGAATTTTAACATAGCCTATGTCGCTAGATTAAGAAATAGATTATTGCGAGCGGGCTTTATGGGAATTAGAACATGGTCAGACCTTACATTTGTCAATATTTTATACCGAGCGCTAGCGAAGTATAAAATGAAGACAAATATAAGGTCTGACCATGTTCTAATTCCCATAAAGCCCGCTCGCAATAATCTATTTCGATTCTAATATGTCTAACAAATGTTTTAAAATTTCGAAGCGGTTCTAAGAGGACTCTTTCAGTGGTAATATTGTTTTTTTGAAACTAATATGATATATCCCAATACAGTATGTTAAATCAAATGAAATTGACATAAACATATATTCATTTTATTGAATGTACATACCTTTTAAACAAAAATATTGAGAAATCTTAACGAATTTTTTGCATTGATCCAGTTTGAAATTTTCATTTCAGCGTAATATGACGTCAGAATTCTTATTGTGACGTCATATTAATTCGAATGCAGAATTGTTAAAAAAAAATAATGTATCGGGAGTAGTTTAAATGATATAAATCTCAGAATTCATACTAAAAATAACTAAATTATTAACATTAATTATTAATTATGGATAACACATAACAAACAGAATTTATAAGTCAGTTTTTACATTCACACAAAACACGCAGTTTATGCATGTGAGAACTAAACTTATTGGAATTTTGACACGGCTTTGTTTACATGGCTAATGCAGGACGTCATGTTAGAATAGGACATTTAATATAGCCTATTTCAACTCTAACACAGACACAGCATATGGCGCCAGGCATGAAATTTGACCCAGCCTACGGCGCTAGACAGGAAGTTTGACACAGCCTACAGGGCTAGACAGGACATTTGACACAGCCTACAGGGCTAGACAGGAAGTTTGACACAGCATAGGGAGCTAGACAGGAAGTTTGACACAGCATAGGGAGCTAGACAGGACATTTGACACATCATAGGGTGCTAGACAGGAAGTTTGACAGTCTACAGGGCTAGACAGGACATTTGACACAGCATAGGGTGCTAGACAGGACATTTGACACAGCATAGGGTGCTAGACAGGAAGTTTGACAGCCTACAGGGCTAGACAGGACATTTGACACAGCATAGGGTGCTAGACAGGACATTTGACACAGCATAGGGTGCTAAACAGGAAGTTTGACAGCCTACAGGGCTAGACAGGAAGTTTGACAAAGCATAGGGTGCTAGACAGGACATCTGACACAGCATAGGGTGCTAGACAGGAAGTTTGACAGCCTACAGGGCTAGACAGGACATCTGACACAGCATAAGGTGCTAGACAGGAAGTTTGAGAGCATACAGGGCTAGACAGGACATTTGACACAGCATAGGGTGCTAGACAGGAAGTTTGACAGCCTACAGGGCTAGACAGGACATTTGACACAGCATAGGGTGCTAGACAGGAAGTTTGACAGCCTACAGGGCTAGACAGGACATCTGACACAGCATAAGGTGCTAGACAGGAAGTTTGAGAGCATACAGGGCTAGACAGGACATTTGACACAGCATAATGTGCTAGACAGGAAGTTTGACAGCCTACAGGGCTAGACAGGACATCTGACAGAGCATATGGTGCTAGACAGGAAGTTTGACAGCCTACAGGGCTAGACAGGACATTTGACACAGCATAGGGAGCTAGACAGGAAGTTTGACAGCCTACAGAGCTAGACAGGAAGTTTGACACAGCATAGGGTGCTAGACAGGAAGTTTGACAGCCTACAGGGCTAGACACGACATCTGACACAGCATAGGGTGCTAGACAGGAAGTTTGACAGCCTACGGGGCTAGACAGGAAGTTTGACAACCTACAGGGCTAGACAGGACATTTGACACAGCCTACAGGGCTAGACAGGACATCTGACACAGCATAAGGTGCTAGACAGGACATTTGACACAGCATAGGGAGCTAGACAGGAAGTTTGACAGCCTACAGGGCTAGACAGGACATTTGACACAGCATAGGGTGCTAGACAGGACGTTTGACAGCCTACAGGGCTAGACAGGACATTTGACACAGCATAGGGTGCTAGACAGGAAGTTTGACAGCCTACAGGGCTAGACAGGACATTTGACATAGCATAGGGTGCTAGACAGGAAGTTTGACATCCTACAGGGCTAGACAGGACATTTGACACAGCATAGGGAGCTAGACAGGAAGTTTGACAGCCTACAGGGCTAGACAGGACATTTGACACAGCATAGGGTGCTAGGCAGGACATCTGACACAGCATAGGGAGCTAGACAGAAAGTTTGACAGCCTACAGGGCTAGACAGGACATTTGACAGTAATTTTGACACAGCCTACAACGCTAGACAGGACTTATGACACAGCCTGCTGGCTAGACAGGAAGTTTGACACAGCCTACTGCGCTAGACAGCACAGCCTACCGCACTAGAGGGCATTTGAGTCAGCCTACGTCGCATTTGACACTGACTACTGTGCTAGACAGGAAGTTTGACACATGGTGCTAAATGGAACGTTTCAGACATTACAAGTACGAGACCAATTCATAAAGAACTAATTTAGCTGTCACTGATTTTATCGAGTCCTAAGTGGATTAATTATTTGAGGTCTTTTAAATCATTTTCATAACCATAAAGAATGACTATGTTTTGGTAATTCAAACAGTTGATGTTGTGAAGTTACACAGTTAAATAAACTTATTACAAAATGTTTTCTGTGACCTGACGTTATATTAACCAGACATGTTTGGGACGGGTGGGGGGGGGGGGGGGGAATGCTTCTGAGGACTGCCTGTCTATAAGTTAAACCACTCATTAACATTACCAGTGGTTTACCTTTACTATGTATACACAATATAAATAATAAGTTGTATCTACTAGTAATTTATGTTGAATTATCATTATAAATAAACCCACATATTTTGATTGTTCCAATGTCATTTTACTTCTGGTGTTTCCAGTTTTGGACCAAGCTTCAAGTCAGCATTTTTAGGTAATGTTCGTTACCAGGAGGTAATTTAAAAAAAAAAAGAGGAAAAAATGTGTCTGCTTAATTTATTGTGTATAAGCAAGCAAAAATGAATAATATAAGAGCTGGGTACCACCATGTTTTGCTATCGGAAACTCCAAATATCATTCTGATCAAAATATTAAATATCAGGTGCACATTGTCACTATGTGACAAAGATTCTGTGTATGTGTCACCGAATTTCATTCAGTAGTGTAGGAGGAGTTGTCTAACAGAAAGTGAAAAATACAGACGGACGTACACCCCACCACTATATACCATCCCCCCCAACCCCTCTTCGGTTGAAAAAGCAGGGGTAAAAAAATAGTTTGCATGCATGCAAGCAAAATAAACAATATATTTGTTAATAGACTTTCTATCTGCCAAAGGTTGAGGTTCTCATCGTGTTGTCATTCGTTGTTAAACCATCATAAACCACAGCCCCCAAGAATTATTACATAGACTTTTGTTTCTAGACAATGATCCTGTCCTTCTTTCTCAGCATATTTTAAATAGACAGAAAAGTCAACAATGTTATCAAGTTTACAACCTGTATTTTCTGAATTATTAATCATAAAATCATATACTTAAGAATTAAAATCAAAGTTTAGCATGACAATTACAGTACGAGTTAATGACGAGTCATCAACTAAATCTTTCTGCATGAAGAAAACTAAAAATTATGATCACAGACTTGACAATGCCCTACTTCTTGCATGGCCATTAAAAACAACTAATTTTATATGGATTGAAAGAAGAAGTCATTTATTTTCTCATGAATAATATAAAAGTCATATTTGTCATAAAAATAAGATTTATACATAATAAACCAATATTTTAAATTATTATCACAATATTTGTATACGAAAGGTTAGTATAACTCTATAGATTTCCAAAAAAGCGTAGGTTCATTGTAGCCGTTACAAAAGGCTAAATTCTCCGCCCCTACCCAATACAACGTACTTTTCCAGTGGCAGTCAAAATGTGTTCCTTGTGTCTCATTCATTTTTCCATTGATTTATTGTTTGTTTACTTCTTCTGGTCCTTAATATAGCTGAAATACTGCTCGCTGGACGTAAAGCAAACATCCAATCAATCAATCATAATTAAATATTAACATGTTTATATAAGTACCTGGATTTTCTTCTTTGAAACATGGACACTCCTCATTATATCTCTCCATAATACATGTAGATGTAATGCATGCTTTTCTCCATTTAACAATCTGTAAGATATATTTTGAAAATATTTTACCTGTTACATGAATTTATGACATGTAATTTTAACAAATTAATGATGCATTGAAAGCACACAGTACATACCTGCAGCACTCATTGATGAGTTCCATGTACATATGCATGCATTAAAATTAATAAAAACTGCAGCTATTATATACCACTACACATATTAGTTAACCACACCCCCCACCCCATTTTCCTAAGTGCACTAAGGCCACATACAATTATTTTTAAGGTTCTCAGGCCAGTTTTTTCCAAAAAAAATAATGAAGCTAAGGGAGGCTTTTTTAATTTGTATTATGTCTAAAAATCTGCAGAGAAGGTATTTTTTTAATCTTGATCTTGCAAGTTGCACTTCATTTAACTGGTAAAGTGGCAGCTCATTGAAACGATGAACAATTTTAACATATATTAAACGGTTATATTTAAAGGTTAATCCAATAAACCACGTTCAAATCGTGACTTTGTTCATTTATTGGTTCAACTGGGTTAATATAGTATGGTGGTTACAGGGATCCGGAAGTATTCCTTGCCCATTTCAGTCATTTTCTCCCTAATGAAGCCACTAATTCTTGGGTAGTGGATATTAGTTTTTGTTTTGCGAATGGTTCCTTCAATATATGCATAATATGAAAAAGAAAATATATTTTGGAAGACATTTTTCTGCCCAAGACTTATTTATTATAAAATGACATGTTGTCTATGCAACAAAGTAATAGCAAGCAACATTATTTTTGATGAACATCCACGAGACATTTTCATAAACCATGTTAACCAGAAGTAGGAAGTTGTTGCCTAATTGCCACAAGTTCGGAACGGATATTATACCATGTTGTGCGATGGACCTAGCTTTTAACAAGTTTTTGTTTATATAAAGAAATAATTATTTTTGTCTTCATCATTTCAATAGAATTATACTTCAAATTGTTTTTTTTTTTTCAATTTTTACGCATGCCATATTTACGAAAGTCACATACATGCATGCAGTTTACACTGACCGTTCTTTTTCTTATTTTCAGTGTTCTCCCCAGAAATTTTGGATAGCACATTTAACATGCATCATCAGGGGTCACCACACTCTAAAAAAGTAGGGAGAAGTGACTTCTCCCTGGCAGCCAAACAGGGAGAAGTCAGGCCCTGATAGGGAGACTTCAGGAGACACTAGGGAGAAGTCAGGGGGACCGTACAAATAATTAATTTCGCAGTAGTTACATACATTTTTCATTATTTACATCAATTTCCAGGATTATTTCTCTTGTGTTTTTAAACCATAACACACTTAGATTCCGTTTTTTTTCTTTCTTTTACATTATTATTCATGGTATGCAATATCAACCAGCACATAACCTTTATCATTAATCAAAGTTGTACTGATCCAAATTGCTTCATGGGACACACATCTACAGAACTTATCATGATGTCAATAATTACTATACATATTTATTCTTTCAAGTGAAGCTCAAATACTTATCAAAGAAAATTGTTTAAGTACAATACTCTTTGAAAGAACTGAAGTTTGAAACCAATTAAAAGTGTTTGTTTATCAAAAATATTACGATTTTTCATTATGGGCCGTTGTACATTACTTTTCTTCGTTGTTCACTTCCAGTAATTAGTCACATCCGGTAAATAAACAAATGGCGCGTAATACTTTTGAAAGACGTAAATCGTTTGAAAATATGTTAAATACGCATATTGTTTGCCGTTTTTTATTGGAATTACACATTTACTGATAAATTGGTAGTCAGGGTGAAGTATTTGGACCAGATTTACAAGTATCTTATGTGAACCATCGGGCGACTTGAGGGAAATGACAGGGCGACTTCGACTTCGCTTTTGAGGCGCCTTAGGGCGACTTCAGGTCCTAGTAGGGCGACTTTGTCGCCCACTTCGCCCAGTGTGGTGAGCCCTGCATCATCGGTCGACCCAATTATGCGTTGTTTTTGTGTTTTTTTAATATATGCATGTTGTTTTACATGTTGGTGTATATATTTTGTTACTTATTTTTATTTTTGAGATACCTAATATATACATGAAGATATGTGTAATAAAGGAGTATTAAAAAAACTTCATTATTTATTTATAATTCATGTTAAACACAATGTCATAGCCACTCAAATCAATGAGAATAGTTCCAAAAGCACAAATGTTACAAAATAACAAAGGCAATCATCACACTATCGTTAGCCCTTTTTCTGTGCAAAAGCAGTAGTTAATTCTATCGCCGGTCGATTGTGCTTCTCAGTTCGTGGCACTGAAAGTTTGCCCACAATCAATCTTGTCAAATTCATCAGCTATGAAAATCGCATTTTCCAGGCTACGTCACTGTCCGAAGCAAACGATTTGCTATATATTGGTAGTGTTCATTGTATTAACTGTTATATCGACGGAGGTCCTTGCAATACTGGCGATAGTCGTTGGCGATTCTTATCTCGGGAACATTAAAGGCGAACATAATATGATAATGTCCCTGTCGATCTCCAGTGCTCGGTAGCGGTAAATCACGGCCTCTGTTCAAAACGTCGATGTGGATGGTATAATTTTCGACATTTGGCTTTCGAAATTCCTTCTGAAGCCATTTTAGCTTGGATCACGTGTTGATCACATGGTTTTGTAAATGTCATAAGTGTCAGCTTGGGATCACCAAACCTGAATAGTTATCATCAAAACGGACAATTAACACCTATTTAATTACTTTATTAGCTTTGATATTAAATTACAGGTGATCAAAGAAAAATTTATTAGAAATGTTTATTTTTCTTTGTTGTTATAAGCGGCCGATTGTTTTCAAACAATGGCGCGAGTTACCAATGTTAAAAATTATAGCATCTTGGCAGCGACGGATAGCATCTCGGTGATTTCGATAGTGCCTCAGTGCCGAGATGCTAAAACGGCCTTGGGAGAACACTGATTTTCTTAGCAATATACCAAAACAGCAACATTTCGTAATATTCTATCTCTTGTTTCAAAGTGTAGTTGCCATGGTATATTCTACGAAATGAATGAAACCAATCTCTACTCATGTCACCTGTTGAACTTATTACGTAATAGAACCACTTATGTGAAAAGCAATTATGCGAACTCAATTAAGATGTGTCAGTGACAGGAAATAGCCATAGGGTAGATTTTTAAAATCAAACATAGACCAGCACTAAGTTGTGCTAAGTATACCCCCACTCAACTGACCTGGAAAAGGGAGGCACAGCACAACTCATCATGCTAAAGCTGTGCACCTAATTTGAATCAATTGGTAGAGGCCGAGAATTTTTACGAAAAATTTTCCCATTTTGACCCTTGAAACAGACTAAGTAGGCTCAGAAAATAGAAAGTAGATAACTAACTGACCTGGAAAGGGGAGGCACAGTCATGCTAAAGCTGTGCACCAAATTTGAAATCAATCCCTTTAGGAGAAGCCGAGAAATCAATTACAAGAGTTTGCACTGGACGGACAGACGGACTAGGAGATTGCAATATAGCCCCCTCTCTTACGAGTGGTGGTATAAAAATATTTCTTTCTATCTTAAAACAAACAAAAGGATTGTTTTATTATTGACCATGTAAAACATGTTCAATTTGACCAAATTTTATACGGACATTTTAGTGTAAATTTTGGTCATGTCCGGCAAATATGACCGTTTCCGGACCCTTAATGGTGAAGTCAGGCAGGGAGAAAGAAAGGGTACCTTTTTGTACATGTATAACCAACTCCTCCTACAACTTACCCTAACCCCAACTCCTCCTACGACTCTGACATGTCTGACCCCATATCCAACTCCTCCTACAACTTACCCTGACCCCAACTCCTCCTACGACCCTGACCCCATGCCCAACTCCTCCTACAACTTACCCTGACCCCAACTCCTCCTACGACCCTTACCGCTAAAACTTCACAGAAAATTTGCACACATATTAAGTTGTGCATCTGTTATTATGGAATTGTTTGAGTAATGTTTTCCACGTTTTCTAAAAGATGGTACATGTAGTGACCATGTACATATTTTATGTAATGAGAACACCAGTTACATCTGTTAACCTAATTATATAAAACATCACAGAGCTTGTTCAAGAAATCTTTTCCCATTTTTCTAGACATTAAAACTTCTTTGAGTTTCATCACAATTATGAAACTGAACACTGAACCAAACTTGCAAGAGGAATAGCATATGGCTTATGTCATTGGGTTACTTCCCTTTATCAACACACATGCTAGAAATGTAAACAATGTTATTAAAACTAAATTTTACAAAAAATTATTTAAAATTAGGATTTAATATTATTTCATTTCCATACAAAGCAAAGTTTTTACCGTTTTATTCCATTAATTAAAGAAATGATCTATTAAAGGAATTGCTGTCATAATCTTGAAGAATAAATGTCCTCGAGTACGTAGAACACGCACAATCATGTTGATAAAAAATTTCCAAAGTGAACTTAACAATAAAAGGTACACTTGTAGGGGGAAGGAATTGTTTATTTTTGCGTTAAGACTCCTTCGCTCACTTCGTTCGCAACAGTAATTTTTTTTTATTGCTGGTCATATTTCGCCCCAAAGCAAATGATATGGGTTCAAGTTCCTGTGCCTAAACGTTCTAATTGACACCAAGTTATCTCCCTTATATTAATGATTGTTATACCTATCACAATATACAGCAGGTACCCAGACTGTTCTACGTAAAACTGGTAACCATATTCCTAATGTATGCAAATTATATAATAGCCCTGTCTGTATTGTTTGCCGCATTGGCATTCGAGCACTCCAATTGGCATTTGTGATCATTTGTCTAAATACTGTAATAGGTTGTCCCGCCGACATGCGATTTATTGTGGTCACACTGCAAGTACGAAATTTATGTAATAGCGAGCATCGCAGATGCGAGCTATACGGTTACATGCGTGTGTGTAAAAAAGTCACGTGATCCATATGAACAAATCCATTTCAGATGGTAGCTGAGCTATCCGAAGAAAATATTGTAGACGAACGAAAAAATATATAATATAAAAGTAGACAAAACTAATTTTGACATCGATAAAATCAAAGTGTTTATTTTTTAAATTACTACAAAAATGCCAGACAAATTTTTTTTTCAATCTGAAACGTATTCTGGTACCCTGACGATGATATCCTCATTAGCCTAAGCGGCCTTCGGATATAACGTCAGGTCAGGAGCATTGGATTTCAACGGCGAGAGCGTTGAAATTTGAAGTTCGAATGTTCTCTAGACTTACCATTTTGTAATGAAGATAAGTTCAAGTAGACCGAAAGTATTATGACGTCATTCTCTTTATGACGTATAATGTTTACATTTCTCAGCTGTATTTGAAATTGAGTTTTGTGACGTCACCAACACATTAGATAAGACGTTACGTCATCAATGGAATGTAGAGGCACTGTTAGGGGGCTCTGAAGTAACATTAACACTGTGCAATGCTCGCATTTAGTCTGCGCCTACATTCATATTATGACTGTCACCAAAATCATCGTCTGCATTAATCATGTTAATGTCTGGTCTATATACAACAGCAATTTCGTGTATTCGGTTTATTCAGGGGAGTACATAGGGAAAGGGGAACGAAACATGTAGTTAGATGCGTGGAAAATTCTACTCGGATCATCTTTGTAATTTACAGTCAGAAGTTATGAAAACGACAAAGAAATATCTATTCGTATTATAATGTACACACAAATTGTGATTGGTCGATTTTGTCCACCCATTTTCTAATTATACACTGTGTATGAACTTTGTAAGGTCATGTTTACTTGTCTATATCGATGTGGCGTATTAATAAAGCGTATTAACACTTCGTGATGTTTACCTTTCAATATAAATTAAATTAATCTCCGTCTGACCAAGGGCATTAAGTTGTCGGTGTAGGAAGTAAAAAACTTCCAAACTATATTGTTAAACGTTTAAACAGTCATTTGCAAGGACATTATTGTTTTTCTCAAATTTGACTTTTGTTTGAGGCGAAGTTGGTTCTACCAACAACTTTTGTTTAATTTTTTTTCTCTTATTTTTATTGTTAATTTGAGTTTAAATATTTTGCGTTGTTTGTTTGATAGTAATTGTCCGTTTACCTCGCGTGTTGTCCACGTGTCGGTTCACTCGATATGACACTTGTCTGGTTTTCAGTTGTTAAATTTTGTTGTTTTCCTTGTTTTGTGTGTGTTAATTGGTGTTATTTTTGTTGGATTTCGCTTGCATTGTTTTTTTATTTTGGTTTTTGTGATCTACAAACATCCGTAATACCATTCGCTTGATTTGTTGTCCATCATATTTTGTGTTTTAAGTCGGCCATTATCGTTGCATTTATTTTGCCATTGTTTGTTAGCTAAAAAAAAATTTTTTATATAAACATTTTCCATACATTTCATTTTCACTCGCATGTGTGGTTTTTGCCATTTCATTTTTCCTGTTTATTATTCTTTTGATGTTTTTTGGTAAAATTGCGCATTTCCTTAAAATTGTCATCTTTAAGTCTGATATTTCATTTAATACCTGTCTTTTCAGGTGCATCCTCCCAAGTCAGGGGTTCTGAGTCCGCGTTCGCTCCATCATCACCCCTGACAACATACATATATATTTTTCGGGTCTGAGTGTCGCCATCTGGCGGTGACCGGAGTTAACATCAGCCAATGAAATTTATCGTAACCTTCGCCTAATGTTTACATGTAAACAAAAAATGTCTGCGCCCTGTATCGTGAGAGTCCCTCCGGACCGCAAAAAGAAGCTGTATGAGCGGTGACAGCTGGTGCCATTTGTTTTTCTAATGAAATGAGGACGACTGCAATGGCATATAAAAATGTGCATACGAATACTTCCACGTGTTGAACGTGATATTGATAAAGTAGTGGACTGAATGAAATGGAGTTCTGTGCAGTATGTGAAAGCAGTAGTAAATGATTCAATCATTGCAAATTAATATTATAGACAATTAAAATTTTCTGTAATCCGAACGTATTGGAACTGAAAAAGGACTGAGAAAGAGGTGGGTGAAGTAACCCAAAACGAGATTGTTTTAACACGGACAGATCTGTCAGTGACAGAAGAATGTCAATTTGTAAATATTCCAACCAAAATTGGTTCATTTGATTGGATTATATGTGATTTAAATTTTACAACACATTTAGGTTGACATTTACATGTATTATACACCTGTATGTAATCTTCAACACATCATCACATTCAAGACTCAAGTAATTTACTGACCAGTTTTACATTTGGTTAATTATGCTCCATGTTAAAACTACTGATTATAGGAGGAAAACATTCAACTTCAAAATGGACATGGATAATGGTTTAATAATATACTTGTACTGTACATGTAAGAATGTGAGGGATATTAAAAATTGATCATGCAGCACAGTAGTCAAACTTTTTATCACATGAAAGCAAATTTCCTATTCTGACTGATTTATAAATTGTGTACTGGAATAAAAGATAAAATATATTCATGTTCATCCATGTGGATTATGTTCATAGTTTCAAAACCTGTTGCAGATTCTCACATTAATTTCCATTTCATTTTGTCTTATTTTGATTTGTTTGTTGTATTCATCCTACTTTCAGAAATTTTTCAGCTTTACAATGCCATGTAGTTTTTTATTGGGGAGGAAGCTGGTGTGCCAGGAGAAAACTAACTTTCCACAAGGTCAAAACGGGTCAAGAAATCCTGGAAAAGTTATGGAATTTATCAGTATAAAAAAATTACAACAAAGTTCCAGGCGAAAAATTTCTACTGTACCTTTATCTCATATTTTGTGTTAAATTGCAAGTGTCAATTACACTGTCATGCTAGAATCATTCATGGAAAATGGTCACATAGTTCTTGACAAGTCATGGAATTTTTACACAAAGAATGAGTATGACCATGTTTCGGTAGAAAAACTGGCAATCTTTGTCAGTCGACATAGGAGTCAAGTACACCCTACCAGCAGCTAAGCCCAACTTCAGGGTTGACAGTGTGATCAATAGTAGATGACCAACTACCTCAACTACTCTGCCACCAAGTCCCTGTCTTATAATATTCTGTCTCAGAGTGATTTTCATGACCTGACGTGAAATAATTTTTTATATACTAGTACATATACATGCACATGTATTTCATTGCAAGAATGTGTCAATGACACTGTCATGCTAGAATCATTCATGGAAAATGGTCACATAGTTCTTTACAAGTCATGGAATTTTTAGACAAAGAAGGAGTATAGACCATGTTTCGGTAGGAAAATTGGCAATTCTTGTCAGTTAAGATAGGAGTCGAGCACACCCTGCCAGCAGCCAAGCCCAACCTGCAACCCCTGTGTTAACAGTGATCAAAATTAGATGACTAACTACCTCAACCACTCTGCCACTGAGTCCCTGTCTTATAATATTCAGTCTCTGAGTGATTTTAATTACCCCAAGTGAAATAATTTTTCATATACTAGTACATGTACATTTGTTTCATGGCAAGAATGAGACTTGTATGGTACTAGTTTACATATACTGTATGTACCTTATCTGCTGGACCAGTTAAAAGAATAAACCCATGTTTTTTTTAAGCAAAGGACTGGATGGTTATGAATGAATTGTTAAGTTTATCAACAAGGTGTTCTAGAAGTATACAATAAGTGGTAGAAAAAAATAAAAAATATTAAACAGTGCAAACAGTTCAATAACAGATAATATTTGTAAATCCCTGGGTGTTGAATCACAACCAGCTGAGTCATTCAGGGTAAAGGGACATCTTAGCAGATCATAAATTGTCACATGAGCTACATAATTGTATTAAGAATAATTTATAAGAACTGGTATGCTTAATACTAGACCATAATTAAAGGTTGATGATATGTTTATTAAAGTTCTAGAGGACCCAATTAACAAAATCGTGGACTTTAAGTGTCCTATTTGGTGGAAATGAAAGTTAAATATGATTGCAAGTCTAACTTAACTAAATTGAAAAATACATTTAGTTTTTGGCTCCAAATTGGGGTTTAAAAAAATTTATTGGTAATCTTGATTTTGCATATTGAATCTGTTGATACAAAATATATTTCCAAGTAACTTGTCCTATCAAAATAGTGTAATTTTGTGAACATGTACTGGTCATGTTTTGGAATTGAACATGAACTAGAACACATAAATCTTATTATTTACTTAATTTCTTAAATACTGCTTACCTAAAAGGAATAAATGCAAAAGCTGCAAGTGCAGTTTTTTAACTGTGACAATGGCACTTGTTTTTAATTATTCAATAAATATGCAAGACAAAGAATTAAAACCAAGCTCAAACTCTCCTATATTGGGGCTTGTCATAATATATAAGTAACAACATGTAGTATGGCAAACTATGTAGTTCTCCTTTAGGTTAAAATGAGCTGCGATTCTTGTATGTGTATGCAGCTTAAAGTCAACATGGCAGGCAGCTTAGTTATGACAGTGTATGGGATGTTATTTAGATTGTTTAATTTGTTATGGTACAGGCCCATAAGGTCTAAAATCAAACTAAATGTGCAATTGCAAAAATTGCAACTTGTTGAAGCTTGTCTACATGTATATATATCAAAGGAATATTCTTTTGGTGTAATGCAGGCAAATACAAAATAGCATATACACCACTATGTGCATGTATGAAAAGATTATAAATGCTAATAACGGCTAAACTTTCTAGTGTCCCATTTCACTGATCCCTCAATTTATATAAAAAAATCCTACCCCCCCCCCCTTTTTCTACAAAAAGTAGTAGGTCCCTACAGAGTCATATACTGACACATGCTTACATAGCTAATGTCTTGTTACATATATGGATATAAGATTAATATTATTTACGATTTATAGTACAAACATACAAATATAAGCTTCGTCTTCGTGGTATTGACAAGGTCCAAAATATTCGAGAAGAAAATTTAAAAAATGTATCATTAGCTGTCACACACCTTATTTTGTGTTGGCGCACGTTTAAATATAAGATATATGATATATTTTTTATCAATTTCAAATCAAATTACCGAAGTATTCACATGTGCTTTAAACCTCGTGTGTTTGTTTACATTCGACATGCAGATTTTGTAAAAACGATTTTGATTGGTACTTCTCAAGGTCAGAAGCAACTTCACTTCAGACCCGAAAAATATATATGTATGTTGTCAGGGGTGATGATGGAGCGAACGCGGACTCAGAACCCCTGACTTGGGAGGATGTTTCAGGTGAATATATATATATATATATATATATATATAAGATATTTATATTAAAAATTTGTATAGATAGAGACAAAGTAAGTTCATTTAAGTATTTTTGTTCTATGTGATGTGATGGATTTTTGTACCCGTATTGTAGTGGAGTAATTATTTCTAAAAAAAGTCAGAAAAAGAAGGCATGCAAAAGATTTAAAAAAAACCTACATATTGTGGTGGTGCATTTCGTCTTGTTCAAAGTAAACAAATAATTAAAAGAAACCATAATGGTGAATGCACTTCCAAATTATAAAGAATAATTCATTGATGCCTATTGACCTTACGTTGAATTACTACAGCCCACTACGTGTTTATATGAAGCATGAATAAAAAATTTGTACAGTTTTTATTTATTTGAAATTATGAATAATTTGTGATTATTTTCATAGATTTTTCACATATAAAAAAAAAAAAAAACAATAATGTTAGAAAACAAGGAAACCGAATAGTCGAGATAATACTAATATACTGTTACTGCCAGCTCAGAAAACACACATTGAATTGATTACTATTTTTTGCCTCGTCATCGACGTCGTCACATTTTATCTTTCACATGGGCGAAATTAAACCATTCATTTTGAGTGTCTAGTAAAAAAATACTTATTTAGATATTAACGTGTCGTGTAGTGTAAAAGTAAAATTATAGGTCGGCGTAATTTTTTTACAAGTAAATCGTTTTCATACTTAAAATATGAGAAAATTCATACTAACTGAATATTCCCTGCTTCGTACAAAATCCCGTTTCTAAATACTTAGAATTGTGAAACTGACGTTTAATACCAGACACACGTGTATTGAATCGTATTTTGTATTATGTTGCAAAATTGTAAGTTTATATCAAGTGGTTTATATCGAAACGAACCCCTTCCGTATTGCTTAAGGGAGCGTAGTACAATGGACTTCCATGATAATTCAAAGCACCCCAATACACTAATTTATTATCAAATTTAATGCAATTATACACAATTATCTCAAGTAACCTTGAAGACGCATTAATGACTTTTTTAAAGAGGCGCAGTATGCATTTAAACGACACAACCATATTAGTTCTATTGAGTATTTCAACAAAATAACAGTTCGAGTCTCACTGCAGGAAGGGTGCGCTCGACTCCAATCAACCGAATTACGGGTGTTTTCTCCGGGTACTCCGACTTCCTCCCCCAATAAAAACTAGACGTCATGATAGCCGAATAATTGATGAAAAAGGCGTGAAACACCATTCAAAGAACAAACAAAAACATCTTTTACCTTATAAGCAGAAGCTATCAAAATGCCCATGTCACTTTTGTCAATGACAAAGTCGTGTTTTTCCATAAACCTTAAATATCAATCGGAGCAAAATATTAAATAAGAGATGCAAAATGGCAGTATATAAAGATTCTGTTAAAGTTTCATCAAATTACATTCAGTGGTGTAGGTAGAGTTTCGGATAGGATATGGATATATCCCCTAACAACATGACACAGTTTTTTCTATGGGAAACAACACATATAATTCAGATCAAAATGCCTAATACCAGGGACAAAATGTCACTATGTGACAAAGATTCTGTGAAAGTTTCATTAAACTCTATTCAGTAGTGTACATGTAGGCGGAGTCACAGATAAGAGAAAGTGTAACGGATGGACGGACAGACACCCCCAATCACTACATAGACCCCCCCTTTTTCAAGTGGGGGCTTTAATAAAAATATTCGTGTGTATAAAGGTATTTATTTTAACACATAAAATCCAAAATATCACTTATAACAGGTACAATCCAAAGTACCTTCATGTGCATACTTATCCACGGCGGGTAACTTGGTATATATTGGGTAATACGGATGTGCGGCCCGAATAGGTCACTTTTTTACCTCTCCCCCCCCCCCCCCCGTGATACTTATCATGTTAATGTAGTTGTTACATGATGTCATAGTTTGAAGCAAGAGTGACAAGCTGCATATCTTAGAAGTTTAGAGAGTTATGTCAAACAATTGAAAATGATTGATTCAAATTTAATAATAATAATAATACTTTATTCTCAAATAAATAACATTTAAATGATTCGTGAAAGAAAACAAAATAAAGAGCAAACAAACAAATAACCATAAATATTGTTTAATGTCACAATCCACTTTAAATTTGTAGAACGTTAATAAAATAAATCCTCCTGCACATCTGTGTTAATGTTTACTTAGGGGGACTTTTTGTACCAGTTCCACAAACTTCTGAAGATCATACATACACAATTCCAATATCTCACACCAATCCATACTGCTCAAATGTTTTTCATTTGCCTGAAAACAATGATAAAAAAACAATAAGCATTAGCAATTTTTTATACATAGCTACTGCATTAACTGACCAAAGAAATATGTGTTTAACAGCTACTGACCATAAGAGCCACAGTAAGACTGATCATGAAAAAAGGTGCAACTGCACCAATCTTTCCATATAATGCTCCTCAAATTCAAGTATAACAGATCAATCTATAACTCTAGTTAAATTTTGATGATTTGCCGGTTTCTGCTGTAGACAGGCAAAATGCTGTTGATGTAGCATTAAATAAACTTTCCACTTGTAAAACACTCAGGTTGTACTTCTATGAAATGGTGGACAAATACAATAGTAATAGAATTATACTTTCATTAGAAGAAATGGTTTACTTCAAGAGTTGGTACATAAATAAAAAATATACAGACAAAAAACAGAAATTAACCGTTACAACTATTAGCCAAAAAAGTGAGTTCATAAAATTGGGTGTTCATGAAGTTTTTCTATGAAATATTAGCAATAACAAAATTGTTTTCAAATCAAGCAAGTTTAAAATATCATATTTGTATTGCTTTTCACATGAAAAAAAATTGTAACATGAATATTATCAATGTAAATGTATTTACTAATAAGATATTAATTATATAGGACTATTGTAGTTTGAAACGCATACAAAACAGCAGATGTTTAACATGTTTTGCATAAAATACAAATGACTCATTGCATAACCTTAAGTTGTTGAAGATCTTTTTTTTTTGTTTCAATCTTTGAGAGATTAAAATAAAACAAAACATGTTATCTTTTTTGTTTTCTTTGCTTTCGTTGATAAATGAAAATTGACAAAAGTTGGTTTGGTTTAGAAATGTGAGAGTATTCATTTTAACAACAATCATAATAGATGATTCAACAATGCACTATTTATATTTTTGTTTATTACAATCCATCGCAAAAAATAAATACAACTATGAAAATAAATGATATTTTGAGAGAGAATAAATTATATATTACAGTTAAAACTGTTTAAAAAGCATGGACAAGTCGGACTTGGATATGTTCATCTTAGGCCATTTTGTTAAAAACATGTAGGTGCAATTTTCTACTCCAAGAAAAGGGTGCGGACAATATATGTCTTTTTACAGTAATAGCATTTTTGATGTCTCAAAAAAGAAGAATCTGATCATGGGACTTGAAAAAATTGGAACAGTTAACTACCTATATGAGTCACACTGTAACTTACATCAAAGATGTTCAGATGATGTTACTACCCCTTACAACTTTCTTTCTGTTCTTATAACAACAGCTCTTTATTGCATAATTCCTCATTGCAATATTTCTTGTTCAGCATACTGCCAAAAAATTATAGAAATAAATTACACAATAAAACTATAAACTACAATCATCGTTACAAAGAGATGACCTTACAATGAATGTATATGTATTTTATATATTGCCATTTAAATTTATGTAATATTCATAATGTTATTTTTATTGTTATTTTTATTAAGACTACTTATTGTTTCTTCTATTAAAATACATCCTGGATTCATTTTTTTAAATCAGTAAATATGTCATATTGTTTCTACTGTATGCACAATTGTGAATCCTATTTATTAAATTATGAATATATGTCATAGAAAACTCAGAATAACTTTGTTTTGAATATTCTTGAGTGTCAATGTTAACTTTGGATGTGGTCAAATATGTCATGACTAATCTTCATATTTCATTGTGGTCACAAGCTTTATTGAATGTCTATAAGCTTACACTTGCCATAATGACTACCCAACTGAACACAGAGTATATATATAGGACTGGATAAAGGATCAGTGTGGTACAAGTTAAATCCTGCTTATGGAGTGAATCTTATGGTTATACAACT
This sequence comes from Limnoperna fortunei, assembly GCA_944474755.1. Taxonomy (NCBI): domain Eukaryota; kingdom Metazoa; phylum Mollusca; class Bivalvia; order Mytilida; family Modiolidae; genus Limnoperna; species Limnoperna fortunei. The sequence goes on from OX104112.1 coordinate 5,974,534, forward strand.
AGTGAGTTGTTGGTTTACTCTGTAGAAGTACTGCTACTTGATGGGTTATCTGTCTGTCCTGTTTACTTGTGACACCTAAAATATTATAAATAATGATCATGTTTTGCCCATATAACCTGTTCGTTCTATATCAGCACACTACAATAAAAGATAATAATAAATAAACTAAAGTTATAATAAAATGCAAAAAAACTGTTATATATTAACTTATTATAAAAAAATGCATTAAAATAACTACTTGATGTAATTGCTCACCTGGAAGATAACTGACTTTGAGCAATTTTCACCAGATGAGATTGGGAAAAATAGTACATCAAATTGCTCTACTGGTTTTTACCTTGTTTGCTGCCTATTCATGACAAGTGTACAATAGACAAAAACATCAACAGCAAAATTTTCAAAAGTCAATTACTCACTGAAAGTTTAACAACAAATATTGGCAATTTACAAATTTACACTATAAAAGTAGCTTTATCAATTTTTTATACAAAAAGCCACTGAAGCTAGGCTACATGTAAAAGTGTCAAAACACACAAGAATAAAATAAAAATTGTGTTTTAGACAAATACAGAGTTTTGTAGGGTTGATTATGCTGATTTGCAATTTTCAGTTTCACTCAAATTTCAAGTTTTTTAAGTTACAAACCCAAAATTTTGTGAATAATAATAAGTAAATTGACATGAATGTTTATAAGAAGTAATGGGACAAATGGCAGGATGAAAAGGACATGATTTTCTTCAAACTACAATACATTTACTATCTTTGTAGCATAGAATATAATTTTTTTTTGGTATGTTTGTTGCAAAGTGATAATACAATTCTTCAGGTGTCAATTGCTTTAATTTTTGACTTATAAACTTACCTTTAATTCCAGACCATCCATAAAACCAAAGTTGCCTTATACATTCTGATTCCAGTTCTAAAAAAGAAAAGAAGACATTTTTTACCACAAAAAGCCAAAAAAAGACAAACAAAGACTGGTTTCTGAGCAGTAAATGTACATGACAAATACATAGTGCTCCAGGATGAACTATATCCAGTCTGTGAGCAGTAAGACAAGTTGAGATAGCAGCATCCTAGTTATTACAGCACAGCATACCAATTAACACTCTAATTTGTAATGTCTTAATGTTTTTTTAATTTGTTTTGTTACATGTACATCATGTAATTTGTATGCACTTTAAAGATAAAAATAAAAAATAAAATTGTTTCTGTGTCCTATCAGAATTTATATGAAAATGTAAAATTTTCATCCATAAACTCTCCAACATACACAATTTTAACTTACATGACTCAATCAGAGAATAAACACATTAAAGTAAAATCACCCTGTCAAATATACCCCATTTTGGCAAAATCACTACCACCTTAACCAAATCAGTTAACTGACAGAAATTGCTTTATTGCATAAAAATGTATCTTTTTATTCTTGATTCGAGTTTACTCAGATGGCTCTATCAGAATTTAACGGCTTATTTCTAAGCCATCCTCACAAGTCAGGGTTTCTGTGTCCACGAAACCCTGACAAACTTAGCTAGGAAATTCACAGGTTAGAAGTCACTATTTTGATTGGCTTCATTATAGCTGCATGTAACCAATCAAAAGCTTGCCTCAGTTAGGGCATATCCCAATTTTGATTTTAAATAAACAAAATGGATGTGTTGCATAGACCATGTGAAAATCAGTGTATTTTGTGAAATAGTATTATTAGTTTGTTATTAATGTGTTATTTATTAGTTGCTTTACGTTTTCTTCTCACTAATGAATGAGTCAGAATGACATGTGCATATTCTACTGAAAAACACTTTTTTCTTTCAAGCAATTTCATTGCTTGATATTTTGAAGGTCTGACATCATATGAAATCTTATAGCCCTGGAATTTCCTTGCTAAGTTTGTCAAGGTTTTATGGACAGATATCGACACAGAAATCCTGACTTGTGAGGATGTTTCTAAGCTTGTACAAACTTTTGATTTTCCAACAGGCAAACCTTTAAGAAATACAAAAAAGCCTTCATTATTTAATAACAATAACTATATATATATAGAAGCATTGTTGATATAGTTCTTTATTAGGATAGTTGTAATCATTTAAGCAAAATATTATTTAAAAAATGTATATAAATTTTAAAAAGCGACAAATCAATATGTATAACAATGCAGACTTGACAAGTTTAAAATATCTTTACAACTTTTATACTGTATAGCGATATGTGGAAGTGAGGTGATTTTGATGGAGGAAAGTTTTGCTAAGCGGGAGACTTTGCTTAAGGTGAAGGCATTTTGACCGAGGGTGATTAGACCTGCTCTCGAATAAATGAATTATATTAAAGAACAGAAACTTAAATATGTCATGAATGTGTAAAGTATAATTTTATGCTAGTTCCTGGCAATACGCCGTTTTCAAGATAGACAGTTTATCACATGATAGGGCACTTTACTCAATGCATTGTATATTTACATTGTTTGAACGTCATAAAAAACAGCATAAAACTCGATCCTCTTCCATAAATTTATGTTTAATGTAGGCTTTGCAAACAGGCTTCTTTTCGCATCGTCTTTCTTAAACTGTCCCATTTCATTTTAAATAATGCCACTTTCCACTAACATGACTAAAAGTGCACTAAATTTTTATGACGTCATGTAATGGGCATTACAATTTTCATTTTCTTAAACAAGAGCGATTATATCTTGAAAACGATGTATTGTCCCAAAATTTGTTATGGTCGCATTTGTCATGGAATCTTAAAATTGTAACCAATGTTCAAAATTTAAATTCAGGCATATATATGATAAACATATGTGACCTCTATGATTTACAAGATATCACATTATCTAAAAGATTAATATAGAAGCTTCAATGTGAACTTAATATACGCTTTGCATTGTTAAATAAATCAATGTTATTTTAGGGGAAAAATACTGCCCATCACAAACATGTTTTCTTTCATTTCCAATACTAGACCTCTTCATGATCACAAAAAGTGGATTTATACTTCCATTTTTTCATAAAATCCAGGTACTATTTTGTGTTTACATTAGTTATGAATATGTATGCTTGGAAAAACTGGTCACCATTCAACAATTTGCATGATAATGAAACAGTTTACATTCAATACTATCGGAAAATGTATGAAAATTAAGCTTCCGATCGTATTTCGGTTCATGTTTGTTATAAATAATACATAATTTACGTTATGGAGACATGCATTTTCTTACCTTTTCTCAATAAAATAGCTTTTTTATGAATAACGAATGAAATGTGCATTTAGCGCAATATTCGCAAGCTTTGCGAATTGTGGTGAAATTAGGCACTTCCCTGTTTATGGGTGATTGTTCAGACCCGATCTCTTGTCCGGGGCATCTCGGGGGTGTTCCAGTGACCAACCATTGGTGGAGTGAAGAAGGCCGAGAGACACGAGAGGTTTCCCGCCACCACAAGAAGCTGTGACGTAATGAGCAGAAGAAGAGACGCCATTGCTGTAATCAGTCGAACCATAATATCGATCAGGTAACATTGCACTGACACATTGCCCCAGGGTGAACCCTGTAACCCCCACCTACCGAAGGGAAATTACACAATAGTGGCGACGAGGATATTTTGGGACAATTTGGGTGGAAATCGAAGCGATTTAGGGCTTGATTCCCATTTTGAAGCGGGCAGGTCAGGGTGCCCTGTTGGGGATTTTTTGGGAAAAGCAGGGGCTTGGAACTTTTCGGGAAAGTTTTATCAGTGAAACTTTAATTTTCATATGTAATAGGAGTTCCGTGACAACTGCATTGTAGTTTGGTTACATTCTTGATAGTTATTTTGGGGTTATTGGACAATTGTTTATTGAAGCGTGTGTAGCACACGACACGTTTCACGTGGTGATTTCCCGCCATTGTTGGGTCTTGTCAACCTTTGGGTAAGGTGAAGGCCAACCGGAAATTGGACTTTCGGAATACACCACTGTGTACTTGGAGCAGAAATCAGGTCAGTCATTTGTTTACATTTTGTAGTTGTAAATAGAATTGAATAGTGATTGATTTTACATAGCGGAAGGCTATATCGTACCACTGAGTGAATTTCTGCGGTGTCCAATTGTTTTTCCCCAGAAGTAACTGGTAAATATTGAATGTCAATGGCACACAAGAAAGGCGTTTTATTTAGGAAGGTTGATATAAATGATTGCGACTATGAGCAGTTATTGTTACTCCCAGGCGTGGGAAAGGCCACTGCTCAACATTTGTTAAAATTACAAGACAATAATATTTGTATCACTAAAGAAATAGTTTGTAGAATTCCATACTTCAGGCCCAGCCCTGAGTTTTTTTAATCTGTTATATGGCCAGATCGTGTTGATTTAACACAGGTTGATAGGGACTGTGCTGATCTGTATAACACGTTGGAAAGAGCTGAGCGTGATTGCGCTGATGCGTTGCTAGCTTTACACAGACAACCTGGTGGAACCACCAACAATGTTATTAAACAGGAAATTCTAACAGACACTGACAATTCGTACAAAACACACTTCCAAGACTATCACCATGATAAAGTTGAACAACCATACACATCCACACCGCATTGTTGGTAGACCGAACCAACAGTATAACACACTTGATGATCAACCAAGTCGTCAACTTGAACATCTTCAACAACAGAAAACTGTTGACAGACCGTGTCAACAAACATTTCAACCGCACTTGTTCGCTGAACAACCACACCAGAAACTCGAACCATGGCAACAACAACAAATACCAAGTCAACCTCAACAGGTTCAACAGGAACAACTACTAGTTGACGGACCAAGTCATATTCAACAAACGTTCCAACCCGTACTTGGTGACCGACCAAGTCGTGAACTTGAACTTCAACAACATACCATGGTTGACCGAAAAAGTCAACAACCGTTTCAACATTACTTATTTGTTGACCGAACAAGTCAACAATCTCAACAACCTCAACATAACATAATTGTTGATAGACCACATCAACAACAGTCAACTATCGACCGACCGAGTCAACAACAGCAACCATATATGTTTGTTGAACGACCATTTCAACAATCACTTCAACATGTCTCTAGTGACCAACCAGGACGTCAACAACTACTTCAACATACACTTGATGACCAATCAAGTCAACCACTTGAATTCCCACAGTACACTTCATCTGTTAACAAACAGAATCACCATCAACAACATTTAATGGTTGACCGACAACATCAACAACCACTTCAACATACACTTGTTGGCCAATCAAGCCAACAACTTGGATTACAACAACCCACCGCCGTTGACCAACAACGACAACAACCTTATGTTGACAGACCAAGTCAACAACAAGTTGAACACCATCAACAAACTATATACCAAGGTCCACAACTTCAACAATTTCAACATCCACAACCACATATGTTGCACGACACACCAAGTCATCACACGCAACAACAGCAGTCATTTGTTGACCGAATAAGTCAACAAAACACACACCAACTGCACTCAACAGGTGAACAACACTACACATCAATGGAACAATATGCGCACCGTGAACATCTTTATCATGAGAGACAACAACTACAGGGTCAGTACAAGGAACTGGAATATGAATATATGCAACTACAACAAAAAGTTGCAGAGTTACAACTGGAACACCAACAACTTAACAAACCGACTGAGGTGACTAATCAGGGCAACACAGTGCCCAGACTACATCTTGACACACAAGACGACTCGGACACCGAGTATTATGCACCACCAATGTCAAGGACTCAACTGCCATTTAATTCAGCACAACGCAGAAATGAACTGAATACCCAACCATCGGCGTTGAGTCAGTCAACCAGACTTACAGATGCTGGCAGTCTAGCACCACTGGTGTATGAAACATATACACCACCTAACGCAGATAACAGGCAAGAAAGGCCTACTAGACAGGATTTACTGCCACGTAGAAGACTGCAAGCTAGAAGGCGGTCCAGTTCATCATCCGAACGATCGGAAATACAGATTCCAGTAGCCCGTAACTGTAATCAGGGGAGAAACCGACAAATTCAACCTCAGCAAAGGTCAATTCAGACACCTAGAGATTTGAAGTTCACAGGCAAGAACAAATCTGCTTGGAGATCTTTCTTCAGGAAGTTTAGTGAGTTTGTTACAACAAACGGACTGACAGAGCAGCAGAAACGAAGCCAACTCTGTTGGTGTTTGCAAGACGAGGCTAGCGATTATTACACCTTATTGCTGGACCAAGATCCAAACATCTCATATACCCGTGTCATACGGAAGATCGAAAAACGATTTGGTTACCAGGACTTACCCCAAACCTTGAGGGCAGAATTTAACAATAGTGCCCAGCGAAAAGGGGAAGGTATAGATGAATGGGCAGACCGCCTACAGTTGTTAGCTATCAGAGCGTTTGAAGGCGTCCCAGAAGATTTTGTCAACCAAACAGTAATAGACCGCTTCTGTCAAGGATGTTCAGACAAACAGGCAGCGAAACATGCCTGTCACTCGAGACCAGAAACACTGGACGAAGCTCTGGATATAATTAAATACTTCCAGGAAACCAGTAAAGCTATAGACTCCACTCCAAGTGAAACACCAGTCAATCTCAATGACTTGACCATTACGGATAAGGAGCCCGTTACAATTCAGGCATATAGCAGAAAACAAGACAGTACTGCTGAACAAATTTCATCACTCCAAGAACAAGTGAAATCTGTGGTTTCTAGTTTAGCCAAGATAACAGATACCTTTGTTGGCAACATAGGTGCAATGTCAAATAATATGACAGCTATAACCGAAGAGCTGAAGCAGCTTAAACATCAAAAAGCTGATACAGATAATCGACCGTCTACACACAGAAGTCCATCTCCGAAATGGACACCAAAAGCGAACAAGAAATTCGAAAATGTGCAACATCAACAGGACTCGTACAAGCCTAATAGAGGAGACAAACAAGATCAACAGGCAGTCTGTTAAAATTGTAACCAGCCAGGGCACTACCGTCGAAATTGCCCAGAACTAAAGGGTTCACCTTTACCACAGAGAAAGAGGGTTAATTTCAGTAATGAGAAAAGGTACCCTACCAGACAGGGCAATAGACAAGATTACTACAAAAATCCAGAGTCTAGCGATGGAACCCTGGGAATAGGTAAACTGGGAACATCAACGATGCTAAGGGTCCCAGTGACAGTACATGGGTATCCAGTGATAGCAGTTCTGGATACAGCTGCAGAAGTAACAGTTATATCCGACGAGATATACAACAGTTTTAAGAACAAACCAAAACTCATTAGTGATGTTATCATGCATAATGCAGGGAGAGGATTTGAAATGCGTGCTAAACGAACCATCCCTGTGGAACTAGGAATTGGACCACGTAGCTGGCGTGAAACGCTACATGTAGCACCAATTGACGACGATATGTTGTTAGGTCTCGATTTCTTGAAGAAACACAATGCTATAGTGGACATCAGAAAGGACATATTATTTATGTAATCAGGTTCACCAGGCAGTTTAGACATTATCTGCTTGGCAGGAATTTCACGGTCAGAACGGACCATAGCAGTTTAACCTGGTTATTAGGTTTTAAAGAACCGCAAGGTCAACTGGCAAGGTGGATGGAAGAACTCAGCCAGTATGACATGAACATCAAGCACCGTCCAGGTAGACTCCACGGAAATGCGGATGGACTTTCACGGATAGGAGAGAGTGAGGTACCATGCCCAGGTTTCCAGGCAGAACTGGAGTTATCGGATTTACCTTGCGGAGGTTGTACAAAGTGTGAGAAAGCACACCGTACTTGGAACAAATTTATGTATGAAGTTGATGAGGCAGTATCCCTGACTAGACACAGGAAATGCAGGGATAAGCCCATTCAGGACATTGCCGTTGCAATGATAACATTATTCAGTGTTGATGAACAATCTAACACACCGTTGAAAAGTGACACTACACAGGAACGTACTGTGGACAATATATTGTTCACTACAAGCATGGACATATGCTCTGGTACCCCACCAGTGATTTTGACAGAGAGTGACAATTATTGTACAGTGACAGCCGTGTCACAGGAAGGAGGATTGTTAATAAGTGGATTCACAAGTGAAGAAATAAAACATGCTCAGTCTGAGGACCCGGATTTGACAATCATTCTAAACTGGTTAAGAGACAGCAAAGAACCAGCAGGAAATATCTTATTCTTAGCATAACCAGCAGCTAAAAACTACTATATAAACAAGTCAATGTTCTACTTGGATGACCAGGGAATATTGAGAAACATTCCCAAGAAGGAGGGAGCAGGAACTAGGTTAGTTGTCCCTGCTAGCCTGAGGGAGGAAGTGCTAACTCTTTGTCACGAGTTACCGTCAGCTGGTCATCAAGGAACGGAGCGTACAATGGTCAAAATCAAAGACAAATACCATTGGTACAATATGTCAAAGGAAATTAGAAACTTTGTAGTAACATGCGACATATGTAGCAAGAATAAGAAACCAAATAGACATGCTAAGTGTAAAATGACACCGTATCATGCGGGTGCACCGATGGAACGTGTACACTTAGATTTCATGGGACCACTGCCAAAGACTAAGAATGGGAACGAATACATTCTTATGATGGTAGATCAGTTCACGAAATGGACAGAGTGCATTCCGTTACCGTCCCAGACAGCGGAAGTAACGGCTAGAGCAGCCATTAATGAATTTTTCACCCGGTTTGGGTATCCATTCCAGATCTTCACAGATCAAGGGAGAAACTTCGAAAGTTCACTATTCAAATCAGTGTGTGAACTCCTGAGAATACACAAGGCTAGGACAACGCCTTACAGACCATCAGCGAATGGACAGGTTGAAAGGAAAAACATGGAGTCCTCATGGACGCCGTTCGATGTTTTGTGGACGGTTCCCAGGACAATTGGGACGAGCACATTGCTCAGCTAGCAGGAGCTTTACGTTCATCTGTGAACAGGAACACAGGATTTACACCTAACAGGCTAATGTTAGGCAGGGAAACAAATCAACCAGCAGAACTTATGTTTTCCTATGGACAAGAAAAACAATACACCGGAGGTGATCAATACATAGCAAGTTTGGAAACTGCTATCCGTAAATCTCACGAAATTGCGAGGAATACTCTCAATACGACCCAGAACAGGATGAAACGAGATTATGACATTAAAATCTTGGAACACCAATATAAGATTGGAGATTTAGTTTATGTGCTAGATACAGCACAAATAGTAGGGAAAAACAAGAAACTCAGTAGTCCGTGGAAGGGACCTGGGATAGTAGTACAGGTGATCACACCGTATGTATACAAAGTTAAACTCCAAAGAGTGGTGTTTAATACGAATCACGACAGATTAAAAGCGTGTAGGGACAGGAAAATCCCTGCATGGCTGGAGAAAGCTCAACAGCGACTCCTACAAGGAGAAAACATTTTAACGGAGGAGACTTCTCAGACTAAGAAGGACAAAAAGTACTGTATTTGTAGAGGTCCGGACACTGGAGAAACAATGGTACAGTGTGACACTTGTAAGGAGTGGTACCATTTAACATGTGTGAACTTGTCTGCATTGGAGGCCGAGGAATTGGACACATATAAGTGTCCCAACTGTCAAGTGGTCGGGAGGAGGACCTCCCCTCGAGGAAAGAGGGGGGAGACAGGAGAACAAGTTCAGCAATGTTAGGGACTCGGTGGTCGGGGCGTGGCACCACCACTGAGGGGTTAGTCAGTTGTCACGGACAGGTTTTTATTGTTTGAAAGTCTCTAATGGTCTCCTTTTATGTTGCAGGATGTACCGATGCAGAGGAGGCGTGGTGAGAAATACCCTGAACATGGGCGTCGGCAGAGGGGAGGAATTAGGAGCGACAAGAGGGAGAGGGGTCACAATCTCCCCTCCCTCACCCAGGAGGGTTCTCGTCCCCCCAGACACCAGGAGCGTGGGTACGCAGACCCCAGAGGACTGGATGGTAGCCAGGGCAACCCAGACAATTGGGCTCCAGACAGACGGGCCAAAAGAGGTGGCCACCCAGACGGAGACACCTGGGGAGCCAGAGTATGAGGAGGTGGTGTTGGGCATCGTGCCGGATGAGGCCCCAGCACAGTCTGGGAGGCAGGATAAGCCAGCCCCCCAGATGAGGTCCCCGGCGCAGACGGGAAGTCGGGGGAAGCAAGCCACCTACAAACTGGGGCAGGTGGTGGACAAGGGCCCTGCTCCAGTGTTGTCTGTTGCGCCCAAGCCCAGGGCATACAACAATCACGACAGCTCCCCCTGCGTGATCCCGGGATGCGGACTACGAACGAGAGGGCTGAGGCGCCATGTGGTGTGTGAACACCTGCCCAGCCTGTTGACAGATAGACAGAGTGAGCCGCAGATGGCGTCCCGGGCATTTCAGCGGGAAATCGGATGCCTGCTGAGGTACCTAACCCATTTTTTCTGTGGGGACAAGGCCTCCATATCAGACCTAGTGGAGCTGGTCAACAGGCACGGAGGCATACCGAAAGCCTCAAAGATAGATAAGGCAGATGTGCCCCAATTGAGAGCCCTGTGCCGGGAGATGGGCTGGAAAGTGCCCGACTACTTTGGGCTGCACCCCATCACCAGTGAAGCCACCCTGGCTTACTGGCGTGTGATGATGGTGCTGGTCTCCCGGCTCCCCGCTGAAAAGAGGGAGATAGTGAGGACCTGGGAGGCACCATGGGTGTGAAGAACCCAGGACAGCGCTGACAGCGTACCCAGCTAGAATGCGGGATTTTCACCATTGGCCGTCACCAGCAGGATGGATGTAAATATGTTCAACTCCAGGGAGGAGCGTCCTGCTGTGTGTCCCATCCTCAGATGGGTGTTTTTTACATGGACTTTTTTGTAAATAGTAGAGTAGAGAATTAGAAATTAGGAGGAGGGTAATGAATTGGTTCCATGTGACTTTCGTGAAAATGAATTTATTAGTCTTGGTTCTTGTGGTGTTTTCGCAGTGTCGTTGTGTCAGAGTGTTGGACATGTCTTGTGGCGAGGAGTTGGTTGGTGCTGGCTGTTGGGTAGTGAGGAAGGAGATGGCCTCAGTGTATTTTACATATTATGTGGGGTGAAGATTCGCCTAGTTCAGTCCCATGGTTACGGGGAGTAGTAGGCTAGGTGTCCTCAGTTGAACGGAACAGGGGTTCCGTCCCTAAGAAAACGGAGGGGGGTGTGGTGAAATTAGGCACTTCCCTGTTTATGGGTGATTGTTCAGACCCGATCTCTTGTCCGGGGCATCTCGGGGGTGTTCCAGTGACCAACCATTGGTGGAGTGAAGAAGGTCGAGAGACACGAGAGGTTTCCCGCCACCACAAGAAGCTGTGACGTAATGAGCAGAAGAAGAGACGCCATTGCTGTAATCAGTCGAACCATAATATCGATCAGGTAACATTGCACTGACACATTGCCCCAGGGTGAACCCTGTAACCCCCACCTACCGAAGGGAAATTACACAATAGAATATTAAGTCCCATACCTCCCATTATGTCGATTTCAACTTCATGTGATTACACAATTATGGCTATTCGTTCCTCGAAAAGTGAAAAATATGTTAAATTTCCTTCCTTTAGATGTAAGGTGGCGTTTAACATATTATCATAGCATTAGCCGATCTCTCACAAATGGCAATCAAAAAAGGTTAAAAAGTGTTGTCCTACCACCATCCATGTTGTACGTTTTCGGAAGCACCTCGTTTCTATGCGTTGGTTTATTCTCGGTTTCCCGCCATTTAATGCGAAATTAGTTATAGAGACAATGACGGACTGTTGAAATGCGAAAACTTGCGTGACGTGACCGGAACGTTAAGGGCTCAGATAACAGATAACAGCAATTTACATAAGAAAACAGAAAACACTGAGTTCAAAAATAAAAAAAAAAACAGATAACAACAGAATCTCATCGAATGGCAATACTTATAACAGCAAACCGGGTTTTTATTTTCATTATAACAGTTAACACCTGCTAATGGTTGAAAAACAGTTAACAGTTGCTTTATTTAAAAAAAAAAACAGTTAACACACCTGTAAAAATGCCCAAAACACATTAAAAGAAAAGATCTTGCCCCTCCCCCCTCCCTTTTTCAAGACTATTATAAAAAGTCGATTATCGTATACTTATTGTAACATATGTAAATATTAACTTATATGTTTTACTGTATGCTAAAAGGAATAAATGGGCAAACATTTGATATTTTACCAGATTGTCAAAGCGGGCTAAATGTTATTAACTGCTTCCGAAAGTTATTACACGCTTTTTCGTAAGTATTATCACTTGCCTTTCCGTAAATGATCGGAAATTACCGGAATGGTTTTGAAATATGACGTCTAACGATAAAGCAGACGACATGCATGATAAGAATGCATCGGAGATGGACAATACAGGATTATTTTGACTCCATGAAAACCTACACACAAAAAGAAATAACTTGAACTGTGAGTGATCTGAAAATATTATCTAAATGACTTGAAACTAATTCGGAGCACATGAATATCGCTACCAGAACTCGATAAGATTTTGATATATGCAAGTATATTTCATTTTCCCCTGCTGAAGCATATGATAAAAAGACTATTACATGACATCTTTGATATCATATGTATTATTGGCCCAAGAGCTCGAGTGCAAATATCACACATTGGGCTAATAATACATATGATATCAAAAATGTCATGTAATAATCTGATAATATTCTATATGGTGGCCGGACTCGATCGGCAAATGATTTCGAGTTTTCTCGTTGTGTGTTACATTTGATATTTCCTTAAATGTTAAGTACTAATAGCGAGCATCGCAGCGAGCTATACGGTTACATGCGCGTGTGTAAAAAAGTCACGCATCACAAGGCACTGCATGTTAGGCTGCTCTGAAGTAACGACATGAACAATACGCGCGATGCTAGCATTAGGCTGCACCTATATTCATATTACAAAAAAAAGATGGTTAAGCGAGTAAACCACCTAACCAGTAATCTTAAGTTCACGTTTAGTTATTTGTACCAGATATTTCGCCGACGTATAGACACATCCGCCGAATATTTCCAAGAATGCGATAGAAACATGACATCGTATTAAGTTTTTCGACACGCCATACTGTCATTACGATTTGTTCAAAGCTGGTACGTTTCCAAACTTGTTTACGTATAGGCTGACAGACCCAGTTTTGGGAATCGAAAAATAGGTGCTCCCCGTGCAGTGATTTAACATTGTCGCTATTCGCTTTAAAATGCAGTCTACAAACGTTGTTTCTAGAATGTGTGAAAGTCGAAATATTCTTAAAACAACTGACTGAAGAAAAAACTACCATTCCACAGCGCATTTTAACTTATACGATACGAAATTGACCGAAACTAACAACAATTTACATTTCCGACGCGATTTTTTTTCGTCTGCTTGGCCCACGAATGAGAAAAGTGGTCAAATAATAAGCATTATGCTCAGATTACAGTCATCCGTGTCGTTATTTACACAGGCACTTGGTGTCAGGATAATTTTTTATTGAACAAAATGAGTTTATAATGTGTATTCACTCGTTTGGTAACTAGTCAGACATGTCTTAGTATTGCATCCAGAAAAATAATAAATTTCTCTTTGTTATATAATAATAACAATAATTATTTTTTCGACACCTGTCAAGCGGTTAAATATCACGCAAACATTAGAAAAGTGTTAGTTAGACATAAAGCGTAGCGTGAAATAAATAAATAAATCAATCAATCAATCAATCAATCAATCAATCAATCAATCAATCAATCAATCAATCAATCAATCCATCCATCCATCCATCCATCCATCCATCCATCCATCCATCCATCCATCCATCCATCCATCTATCCATATCCATACATACATACATACATACATACATACATACATACATACATACATACATACATACATACATACATACATACACTACCGCTGTTAAACAATAAGTCAACGGAAAAGGGGATGGGGTGAGACATAGTGAACAACAATTTGACTGCCACAGGAGAAGGATGGAGTATTGAGTAGGGGCGGAGAATTTTAGCCTTGGGGAGCGGCTGACAAACTCCCCGTCCCCGCCCCCTCCCCCCCAAAAAAAACAATAAATAAAATACAAAACCAAAACAAAACAAACAAACAAACACACACACACAAACAAGAACAAAAACAAAAAAAACCCCAAGAGGATCCGCCACCCGGGACGCGCTGGGCTGCTCTGAGGGTCAAGCACTCGGAACCTTCCCAGTATGACCCAAGACTCTTTATACATGACTTATTGTAACGTACAACGATATTTTAGACTTAACGAGGAATTTGCATGGGACGTAACAAGAGGTCATATCTTCTCAGTTCCATACTCAGTAACGTAACATTATGCTATTTAATATCCCCTCTGTCTTACCATTGGTGGACGCTGTTATATCACCTCTGCCATACCATTGGTGGACGCTGTTATATCACCTCTGCCATAACATTGGCGGACGTTGTTATATCACCTCTGCTATACCATTGGTGGACGCTGTTATATCACCTCTGTCTTACCATTGGTGGACGCTGTTATATCACCTCTGCCATAACATTGGTGGACGCTGTTATATCACCTCTGCCATGCCATTGGCGGGCGCTGTTATATCACCTCTGCCATAACATTGGCGGACGTTGTTATATCACCTCTGCTATACCATTGGTGGACGCTGTTATATCACCTCTGTCTTACCATTGGTGGATGCTGTTATATCACCTCTGCCATAACATTGGCGGACGTTGTTATATCACCTCTGCTATACCATTGGTGGACGCTGTTATATCACCTCTGCCATACCATTGGTGGACGCTGTTATATAACCTCTGCCATACCATTGGTGGACGCTGTTATATCACCTCTGCCATAACATTGGTGGACGCTGTAATATCACCTCTACCATACCATTGGTGGACGCTGTTATATCACCTCTGTCATACCATTGGTGGACGCTGTTATATCACCTCTACCATACCATTGGTGGACGCTGTTATATCACCTCTGCTATACCATTGGTGGACGCTGTTATATCACCTCTGCCATACCAATGGTGGATGCTGTTATATCACCTCTGCCATACCATTGGTGGACGTTGTTATATCACCTCTACCATACCATTGGTGGATGCTGTTATATAACCTCTGCCATACCATTGGTGGATGCTGTTATATCACCTCTGCCATACCATTGGTGGACGCTGTTATATCACCTCTGCCATACCATTGGTGGACGCTGTTATATCACCTCTGCTATACCATTGGTGGACGCTGTTACATCACCTCTGTCTTACCATTGGTGGACGCTGTTATATCACCTCTGCCATACCATTGGTGGACGCTGTTATATCACCTCTGCCATACCATTGGTGGACGCTGTTATATCACCTCTGCCATACCATTGGTGGACGCTGTTATATCACCTCTGCCATACCATTGGTGGATGCTGTTATATCACCTCTGCCATACCATTGGTGGACGCTGTTATATCACCTCTGTCTTACCATTGGTGGACGTTGTTATATCACCTCTACCATACCATTGGTGGACGCTGTTATATCACCTCTGTCTTACCATTGGTGGACGTTGTTATATCACCTCTGCCATACCATTGGTGGACGCTGTTATATCACCTCTACCATACCATTGGTGGACGCTGTTATATCACCTCTGTCTTACCATTGGTGGACGTTGTTATATCACCTCTGCCATACCATTGGTGGACGCTGTTATATCACCTCTGTCTTACCATTGGTGGACGTTGTTATATCACCTCTACCATACCATTGGTGGACGCTGTTATATCACCTCTGTCTTACCATTGGTGGACGTTGTTATATCACCTCTGCCATACCATTGGTGGATGCTGTTATATCACCTCTGCCATACCATTGGTGGACGCTGTTATATCACCTCTGCCATACCATTGGTGGACGCTGTTATATCACCTCTGCCATACCATTGGTGGATGCTGTTATATCACCTCTGCCATACCATTGGTGGACGCTGTTATATCACCTCTGTCTTACCATTGGTGGACGCTGTTATATCACCTCTGTCTTACCATTGGTGGACGTTGTTATATCACCTCTGCCATACCATTGGTGGACGTTGTTATATCACCTCTGCCATACCATTGGTGGACGCTGTTATATCACCTCTGCCATACCATTGGTGGACGCTGTTATATCACCTCTGCCATACCATTGGTGGACGCTGTTATATCACCTCTGCCATACCATTGGTGGACGCTGTTATATCACCTCTGCCATACCATTGGTGGACGCTGTTATATCACCTCTGCCATACCATTGGTGGACGCTGTTATATCACCTCTGCCATACCATTGGTGGACGCTGTTATATCACCTCTGCCATACCATTGGTGGACGCTGTTATATCACCTCTGCCATACCATTGGTGGACGTTGTTATATCACCTCTGCCATACCATTGGTGGACGCTGTTATATCACCTCTGCCATACCATTGGTGGATGCTGTTATATCACCTCTGCCATACCATTGGTGGACGCTGTTATATCACCTCTGCCATACCATTGGTGGACGCTGTTATATCACCTCTGCCATACCATTGGTGGACGCTGTTATATCACCTCTACCATACCATTGGTGGACGCTGTTATATCACCTCTGCCATACCATTGGTGGACGTTGTTATATCACCTCTGCCATAACATTGGTGGATGCTGTTATATCACCATAACCATACCATTGGTGGACGCTGTTATATCACCTCTGTCTTACCATTGGTGGACGTTGTTATATCACCTCTGCCATACCATTGGTGGACGTTGTTATTTCACCTCTACCATACCATTGGTGGACGCTGTTATATCACCTCTACCATACCATTGGTGGACGCTGTTATATCACCTCTACCATACCATTGGTGGACGCTGTTATATCACCTCTACCATACCATTGGTGGACGCTGTTATATCACCTCTGCCATAACATTGGTGGACGCTGTTATATCACCTCTGCTATACCATTGGTGGATGCTGTTATATCACCTCTACCATACCATTGGTGGACGCTGTTATATCACCTCTGCCATACCATTGGTGGACGTTGTTATATCACCTCTGCCATACCATTGGTGGATGCTGTTATATCACCTCTGCCATACCATTGGTGGACGCTGTTATATCACCTCTGCTATACCATTGGTGGATGCTGTTATATCACCTCTACCATACCATTGGTGGACGCTGTTATATCACCTCTGTCATACCATTGGTGGACGTTGTTATATCACCTCACCATTACCATTGGTGGATGCTGTTATATCACCTCTGCCATACCATTGGTGGACGTTGTTATATCACCTCTGCCATACCATTGGTGGATGCTGTTATATCACCTCTGTCTTACCATTGGTGGACGTTGTTATATCACCTCTGCCATACCATTGGTGGACGCTGTTATATCACCTCTGTCATACCATTGGTGGACGCTGTTATATCACCTCTGTCTTACCATTGGTGGACGTTGTTATATCACCTCTGCCATACCATTGGTGGACGCTGTTATATCACCTCTGTCTTACCATTGGTGGACGTTGTTATATCACCTCTGTCTTACCATTGGTGGACGCTGTTATATCACCTCTGCCATACCATTGGTGGACGCTGTTATATCACCTCTGCCATACCATTGGTGGACGCTGTTATATCACCTCTGCCATACCATTGGTGGACGCTGTTATATCACCTCTGTCTTACCATTGGTGGACGCTGTTATATCACCTCTGCCATACCATTGGTGGACGCTGTTATATCACCTCTGCCATACCATTGGTGGACGCTGTTATATCACCTCTGCCATACCATTGGTGGACGCTGTTATATCACCTCTGCCATACCATTGGTGGACGCTGTTATATCACCTCTGCCATACCATTGGTGGACGCTGTTATATCACCTCTGTCATACCATTGGTGGACGCTGTTATATCACCTCTGTCATACCATTGGTGGACGCTGTTATATCACCTCTGCCATACCATTGGTGGATGCTGTTATATCACCTCTGCTATACCATTGGTGGACGCTGTTATATCACCTCTGTCATACCATTGGTGGATGCTGTTATATCACCTCTGCCATACCATTGGTGGACGCTGTTATATCACCTCTGCCATACCATTGGTGGATGCTGTTATATCACCTCTGCCATAACATTGGTGGACGCTGTTATATCACCTCTGCCATACCATTGGTGGATGCTGTTATATCACCTCTGCCATACCATTGGTGGACGCTGTTATATCACCTCTGCCATACCATTGGTGGACGCTATTATAACACCTCTACCATACCATTGGTGGACGCTGTTATATCACCTCTGCCATACCATTGGTGGACGCTGTTATATCACCTCTGCCATACCATTGGCGGGCGATGTTATATCACCTCTGTCCTACCATTGGTGGACGCTGTTATATCACCTCTGTCTTACCATTGGTGGACGTTGTTATATCACCTCTACCATACCATTGGTGGACGCTGTTATATCACCTCTGCCATACCATTGGTGGACGCTGTTATATCACCTCTGCCATACCATTGGTGGACGCTGTTATATCACCTCTACCATACCATTGGTGGACGCTGTTATATCACCTCTGCCATACCATTGGTGGACGCTGTTATATCACCTCTGTCTTACCATTGGTGGACGTTGTTATATCACCTCTGCCATACCATTGGTGGACGCTGTTATATCACCCCTGTCTTACCATTGGTGGACTCTGTTATATCACCTCTGCCATACCATTGGTGGACGCTGTTATATCACCTCTGCCATACCATTGGTGGACGCTGTTATATCACCTCTGTCTTACCATTGGTGGACGCTGTTATATCACCTCTGCCATACCATTGGTGGACGCTGTTATATCACCTCTACCATACCATTGGTGGGCGATGTTATATCACCTCTGCCACCATTGGTCGACGCTGTATATCACCTCTGCCATACTATTGGTCGACGCTATAGGCTTTACTTACTTTGGAAAACCATATAGAATGTGTTTAAATAAACTTTATAAAATAAGTACTATAGTCTCGTGCATTATGCTTTCAAACATCGGTCTTTGTTTACAGACACTACGGACAGACGATAAATGCAGTCAGTATTGAATGGGAGGAGAATATTGTTGACGCATATCAAAGGTTTTATCTATATATGCCGGAGACTGGGGACGTCAATATCTTTCTGCCATTTCAGTCAACGGTCGGGAAAGTGACAGGCGGAAATAATTAACCGAGGTGATCCGTTTGGGGGCGTAATGTATTTTCCCATATGTATCATAGTGGATTTTGCGACACCTGTCTGATCGGCTCATTTTGCTATTAATACCAGTGGGAGACAATGAAATGAGTCCAGTTGGACCCGTCTTGTAAAATTTACACTTCACACATTTAGAGCTCTCTGACGTCCACGATCTTAGCAAAGTGAAAATAATTTGGACGGCAAAGGATTCTTAGATAACCAAATGGGGTCAAGATATCGCTTGCATAAGGAGGGGATCGTAAAGAAATAAAACAATTCAAGGACGAAAATTATTACCTTTATTTTGAAAATGTGACCACAGGAATTTGACCCCATATCATTTGGGTCGAAATATGGCAAGACAACGAAAAAAAGTATTGTCGCGAACGAAGTGAGCGAAGAAGTCTAACGCAAAAGTAAACAATTCCTACCCCCCTACCTTTGTTGTTGATTTTGCTTTGAGAATTTGCACTGACAACATGATTGTTGGTGTTCTACTTACTCACGGACATTTTTTCTTTAAGATTATGATATCGATTCCTTTAATATATCCATATTGTTGCAACCGCGAAACTTTTTCATAGACTGAAACACTTTCTTTACTTCAGGGATTGAGATTAAGGGTTAGAACCTAATGGGTGGGCAATGTGTGCTCGACTTCATCTTCAAATGACAGGAATCCCCCCCCCCCCAAAAAAAAAAAAAAAAAAAAAAAAAAAACGAGGGGAATAGTTAACAAATTTTAACAAAAATGATGTTAATGCGATCATCAATATAGAAATATATCGATATTAGTGGTGAATGTTTAAAGACACCGATAAATAACAATTCTATATTTTATCGCCTGTTTAATAATTAAAATTATCACTTATGACAGATATTAGTTGTTTTTTTTAGATAAGCAAATGACCACCAGTAATTATAATTGTCCGAGTTTGTTTGTTTTTTTATGGTGTTTAACGCCACTTTCATCAATTTTTCAGCTATATCATGGCGTCCAGTTTTTATTGGGGGAGGAAGCCGGAATACCCGGAGAAAACCCCGACCTGCGGTAGGAAAACTGGCAATCCTTGTCAATTAAGATTGGAGTCGAGTACACCCTGCCTGCAGTGAGAATCGAACCCGCAATCTCAGTGTTGACAGACCACGTGATCAATAGTAGACAAACTACCTTGACCACTCGGCCACCGAGGCCCCTAATTGTCCGAGAATCCACGCTCCCATCATTTGAAGTCTAAAAAGGCGTTGGACGGCATTGTGGCATTGTATTCTCGGACTATAATTACAATTGTTCTACTTATTTTTTACCTGAACTATGCAAAACTATATTTTATTGATTAAATATTTTTCAGGTAACAATGGCGTCGTCCAATCTTAGTTGTGACTCATGCTCACGCACGGAACTGTCAACAGTGATGTCCATACAGTATTGCACTGATTGTGAAGAAAACCTCTGTAAGGACTGTGTGAAAGCCCATAGCTCCTTCAAAGCTTTTGCCTCTCATCATTTAATCGATTCTGGATCGTTACCCTTGGAAACATTATCTGTTAAAAATTCCTGTACAAAACACTAAGACATGTTGCTTGATTTTTTTCTGTGTGAATCATGACTCTCTGTGCTGTCGTTCTTGTATGGCAGAAACACACCGGATCTGTCAACAAGTTCTAATGCAGGACTAATATCATCAAAGTTAGAAGATGCATTTTGTGCCGTATCAAGATTACGTGAAACTTTGGATAAACTTATTTACAACCGCGATGAGAATTTAGAGTCTGAATGACGAAGTCGATGTGCTGAGAAATGTGTCATGCATAAAATCTAAAATTGTGGAACGTCTTGATGATCACGAGAGGAAAGTTATATCCGAGGTCAAATCTTTAAGAGCAAAATGCGAAACTCAAATAAAATCCAATAAGGATACATTATCAAAAATGATGGAGTCTTTGTACTAGGTTACCAGTAAAATTAATATTTTGTATCAGAGAGCCAGCTATTTATTTTATTAAACTCGTACAAATGGAAAGTTTCAGAATACAATATAAAAATGCAAGAAATATTGGCATCTATGTTCACCTCTAAAATTTCATTTCAAAAGTCACCACAGCAACAACTCGCAATCGAATCCTTTGGGTCAGTACACATAAAGTCTAAACCATGTCCGATCAGGTATGAAGTATCAAATAAATCAAGCTCAGGTTTTACAGACAACAATGCAGATGCCAACTTTAAGTTTGACTTTAAGTTTGATATTGAATCTACCAATGGTGTCCAGATAACCAGTATTGCTGTGACAGACGACAACCGTCTACTACTCTGTAACTACAGTAGTACCAAGTTACTGGTATACAGTGACCGTGGTGAGTACCTACAGGATTGTACGTTATCGGGGAAGCTATGGGATATTGCTATTATACCAGGTGAAGATAAGGCTATAGTATCGCTATATACTAGTATGTCAATACAGTTTGTTGCAATCAAATTAATGGAGGCCGGAGATACACATCCTGTACCTAGTTGGTATGGTGGTGGTATAGCTGATAAGATCTGTGTTGATGGGCGTGGTGGTGGTTATGGGATGATTAACATCCTCAGTAAACAACGGGAGCGAATAACGACAATAACTGCACCTGGTGGTAGATGGATTGACTACCTACATCCGGGTCCACATGATAGTGTCTATTATACTGCAGCTACCAATAACAAAGTAGGCTGTTTAAATATCAGTGGTGAAGCACGTTTTACATGTACCCCTGACAACTTTAATAGACCTCGAGCTGTGACAACTGACAGGGGAGGTAACCTGTACATTGCTTGTGGAAGTTCGAATATCATATTGATCAGGAAAAGAAAATTAACAATCCGTGGGGCCTGGCCTTTAGTAAAAATTATCACAATTTGTTTGTGACAAACGACGATGGAAAGTCTCTTTTTCTGTTTTCTTGTTCATGATATTCAACTAATAATTTACCTGTAATATTTTGAAAACAAAGACACATGCGATTTTTAGCTCACCTGACCCGAAGGGTCAGGTGAGCTATTGCCTTCACTTGGCGTCCGTCGTCGTCCGTCGTCGTCGTCGGCGTCGTCGTCGTCGTCGTCGTCGTTAACTTTTCTTCAAAAATCTTCTCCTCAAAAACCACTGAAGGGATTGCTTTGAAACTTTGCATACATCATCAGTAAAATGCCCTCTACCAAGTTTGCCCAAATCATGGCCTCAGACCAACCAACATGGCCGCCATGGCTAAAAATAGAATAGAGGGGTCAAAATACAGTTTTTTTCTTATAATTCAAAAAGTATAACAGACACAGGAAAACCGAAGAGACCTTACTTCTTCAGCATCTAAAGCTCTACAAAACACTCCATTGTGTTGAAGTTGTATGATGACTCCTTGTAGGAGTTATTGCCCTTTAATTGTCGAAATTGTTGATTTTGTCATTTTTGCCTCAAAATCTTGAAAATTATTAGAACTAGAGAAAAAGTTAGCATTGCTTAATTGTTCTGATCTATCAGGGCTACAAAAATGACTTAAGGGTCAAGATTGTCTGATTAACCGTTTAAGAGTTATTCCCCTTGAACTGTTTTTTTTATCGGTTTTAATTGATTTTTTAAAATCTTCTCCTCTGAAACAACTGAAAGTACTGCTTTGAAACTTTGTACACATCATCTGTCAAATGTCCTCAACCAAGTTTGCACCAACCATGGCTGCAGATTAACCAACCTGGCCACCATGGCTAAAAATTGGATGGGGGGGGGCGGTGAAATACAGTTTTTGGCTTATAGTTCAAAAAGTATAACAGATACATGAAAACCGAAGAGACATGCCTTTATCGCTATCGGCATCAAAAGCTCTACGAAACACTCCATTGGGTTGAAGTTGTATGAGGACTCCTTATAGGAGTTATTGCCCTTTAATTGTCAAAATTGATTATTTTTTTACATTTTTGCCTTAAAATCTTGAAAATTATTTGAACTAGAGAAAAAGTTAGTATTGCTTAATTGTTCTGCTCTATGAGGGGGCCTACAAAAATGACTTAGGGTCAAGATTGTTTGATGAACCGTTTAGGAATTATTCTCCTTGAACATTTTTTTAATCAATTTTCATTGATTTTAAAAAAATCTTCTCCTCTTTAATCCATTAAAGGACTGCTTTGAAACATTGCACATTCATCTTTAGGACGTCCTCTACCAAAATTGTGCAAATCATGACACCTGACTACATATATAGCTACGTTAGCTTAAAATAGAATAGAAAATGGGGGGGGGTGAGTCAAGAGAGTTTTCGACTGATAGTTAAAAAAGTATAACAGGTACAGCAAATTTGAAGTGAACCTCCCTTCTCCCTCTAAGCATCAAAAGCTCCTCCTTATAGGAATTATTTCCCTTAAAAGGTCAACATTAATGACTTTTGCAGAAGTGTTGGGCAATTCCTTATAGCAAAGAAAGGCTGGATAGAAAAGGGTTGTTTGGTTTCAGGTTCAGGTGAGCGATACAGGCTCCTGGGAGCCTCTAGTTTATTGCAATTTTAATACCGGAATGACGCCAAAAAGCTGAAATTGACAATCAGTTGACAAGATAGGCACAATGTAAATAGCATCTTGTTATGAACTTACATTATTGTGTTGTTGTTGACAAGCACATTTCAAAACAACTAAGGCTAGTTGCACTGAATGAGTGTGACATGTGCGGACAGTACGCATCACTCCAGAATGACACGATTATGCAGATAGTACACAACTTTTATTCCAGTATAGGACTTGTGCGGAGAATACACAGTGACTATACTTTTATCCCAGAGAATCAATTTGCGTACTGCTATAAATATGGTAAGTATATGGCTTTACGTGAGGTTGTTTGATACTTTCAGCAAATTTGCAGTTATGTCATGGAGCAGCGTTTATAACGGGGAGGATGATACAGTACCTTTTGATAAACTCGCAACACCAAGATCACATGGTTACCGGGGTCTCGTTAGTAACTGACAGAAATGCTATCAGAAAAGTGTTTTACTTTTTACATTTTTTTCTCGGGGGGGGGGGGGGGGTGTAATCGGATCGGTTTTAAGTTTTACTTTGACAATAAATAACATTCCCCCAAATTCAATCATTATAAATGTCCATTAGGTTAAACTAATAAAAATTATGCAAGCACTATTTAAGTCAAATTCAGGGCGAGAACAAGTTCACAAACAACCAACTGTGAAAGGGAAAACAAGTAAAATGTGAAAAACTTCGTAGTCTCATAAATTGCGTATTACCAATATCGAAATGGTCTGCGACAAAACAAACTTGAATATTCAGCCTGTAGTGTTTACAAGCCTTATTATAAAAAAAAATCGAAATATATTATAAATGGTAGCTGGATTCGGCCGATGATATCACGTCTTGTCAATATATTAGATTTTGCAGATGTGCAAGTACGAATACAAATTTTTCAGCCTTAGAATATGATCGTTAATCGAGTCAACCACCCATTCCTGTCTAATACACATAGCATTTACATTATTTGTGCAAGATACTTTGCTTGTAAACTTGTAAACAGAAATTAACATCTGCTGAATATTTCCAAAAATGTGACAAAAACATGGTAGAATCAGGAAGGTTTCAGATAACTGTGTTTGTCACGGCATATTATCATTACGATTGATTAAAAACTCCTTCTTTTTTACTTTGAAACTACTAAATTTGTTTTACGTTGTAATCGACAACAGCCATGTGGTTACCAATCACTCTGATTTCGCCTTGTCTTCTAGTTCTTGTTTATGGTAACGGTCTGTTAATCCGCTCAACGCAGGACTGTATTGTCTGTCAAACAAACATAGGTAAGATGATATTACTATTGTTAATATTGTTGAAGCGTTAAAATCTATTGGTAAGTAAAAGTTATCAAAACTGGTGGGATTAATGTGTGCTTAACTTCCAGAGCAATTTTAGTTCTGCTGTAATCAAGACGAGGACAGTAAACCAACCTGGAACATGATTTGAACAAGTTAACACAATTTTGACTGCTACTGAAAAGAGGGTTAAGTGGGGACGGAAAATTTACCCTTTGCTACAGCCACAATAAGCCTTCTCTTATTGAAGTATACACAATAGATTTATCGTGCAAGGGGTATAGCGATCTCAAACACGTGATCATTGTCGTGTTTGGCGAGGGTTATAACCCAACAATCATCAACGAGAGGAACTTCCCTATCCGCCAACTGCGACACGCTGGGATCTCATTTATGGTCATTTGCTTTTTCACAATAATAAGATGTCGTTTTTAGTTTTGACAATCCGACCTCCTAGGCAAGTTATCCCACCAATATGAGGTATTTGAAAATTAAATTGAAACAAAGAACTACACACATTATTTAAACAAATGTTTTACAGGAAAAGCCAACGAATACATCAGGAATGTATTACCAACGTTGAACAGTCTGAGTCATTTGCTCTCGAACAATGCAAGTAAGTGGTTCAGTTTTCAAAAATGTTTCAAAGCACATCTCTAAAGAAAACATCAATTGAGTCGACCGAAAGCTTGTAAACAATGTCGTAAGGGATACGTAAATGAAAATGTTATAATGTATTATCTTTATGGTTTTAAAATTTCTTAATAGTTTTTAGTATTTATTTAATGCTATTACACATGCAACAAACGACTTGTATTTGCGAAAGAAATTAGTTTGATTTATCTATTTATATTAAGTATTTAGAACTTTTAAATCTCAGGTGTTTGTGTAAGGGGGATCAGTCGTTTATAAAATGTAAACATATCTTTTGGCATAACAATTTAATTATTTATAATTTTTAGCAATTGATTATCGAAGACCATCATTTTACGCAAGACTTACTAACTACGTTG
This sequence comes from Limnoperna fortunei, assembly GCA_944474755.1. Classification (NCBI taxonomy): domain Eukaryota; kingdom Metazoa; phylum Mollusca; class Bivalvia; order Mytilida; family Modiolidae; genus Limnoperna; species Limnoperna fortunei. Next base: position 6,000,677 of record OX104112.1, read on the forward strand.
CACTTGGATCACAACAGACGGTCATCTTTGATAATGTAGTAACAAATAACGGAAACTATTATAACAAGCATACGGGCACCTTTACTGCCCCACTTGACGGTCTGTATTATTTTTCGTCTTCATTCAACTCGAAAGGTGGTTGGGTAGACCTTCAAATGATGAAAAACGGGGATGAAATTGGACGAGGACTGGCTTGGCCAGATAACAGTTCCTCGGGATCAATGAACGTTGTAATTAATCTAAACAGAGGAGACGTTGTAAAAATAAGAAATTATAAAACCAGTGTCCATAGTCTTCAAGAAACGTTTTGTAGCTTCGCTGGTTATTTGCTGTAACTAATAAACGTTTGTTAAAATGTACGAAATTGTTTTTTCTTAGCAGAAATAATGCGTATGCAGTGTGCAATGTTTGTTGTCATGGTAACGTGCATGTAATATTCTAACTTGTTAAAACATAAAAAAACTCGTAAAATTTAACCAATTTTTTATGCGAGTATTAGAAAAATACTCAGAATTGTTAGCTGTATCAAGGCAACTATAATCGATTCAGTTGTAGAGGTAGACGGAGTTCCGGAAGTGGGAATCTTAATTAGGTTGACAATTGAACTTTAAATTGAACTTACATGAACGATTGATTGGTTTGCTTTAGGTCTTGTGAGTAAAATTATATCATGTATATTCAGAACGTTTTTCCGTTATTGGAGACAAATAAGGGAGATGCTAGGCTTGCGTGGCGTTGTACCCGGCATGTCTAATCTTGGGGTTCTACTTTGAGATCCCCGTGGTTGAGATAATGTATCAATTTAAAACAGCTCATTCATGACATCGTTTTGAAAACAGTCAAATGTGGGTGAAGAGGATACTTCATAATTGTTTTTGTTCAATCATTGTTATTTTTGGATACTAGAAGATGCAGCAGAAGATGCACGTGAGGAGTCCGATTTTGGATATGGATGTAGAAAACTTTTGTTCTTGTTGTTTATAAAAAGTACGAAATTGTTTTGGATAAGGTTGTTGTTGTCTCTGATACGCTGGAGGAAGGCGTTTCGTTTGAATTCTATATAGGATTCCTTTTCGGTGCCATCATATAGTTTGGCCAGATTGTGTTTCTTAAGTTGTATAGACAGTTTTAACGTCACTTAGTCCGCGGCCTAAGGGTAACAATCAAATGAATTTATTAAAAATCTAAGACCTCGTCATGAGATGACCATAAGTACTGCATATACACACAACAAACGATGAATTATGTTGAAAATATATATTCACGGTTCTTACAATATTATTTTCCCTTTTTCCGACGCAGTCGGTATTATATTCACTTTTACCCTTTGACCTCATGACACTTCACCTCTCGAAAAAGCAAGTCACGTGATCGCAATTCAGTTTCTTGATTAGTCAAAAACCAATTGGACGGGGGTTCGGAACAGGGTGGTAAATTGGACAGGGGTTCGGAACAGGTTTGTAAATTGGCAATTCACCTTTCAAATTGTGTACAGTTATTATTAGATTTTACCGTCTGTTTGTTTATAAAATTATTTCATAGTGCAATTTAAGCATTAAGAACGATATAGATGAGCTGCAGTTTGTAAAATTTTATATAAAAAAGCTTATAAAAAAATGTTAAATATTTTTTATTTGAAGTACTGCGCAAATTAAAACACATATTAACACGCTGGATTTTTGCGGGCTTTTATGGAGTGTAAAAACGACGAAGAGAAGAAATTTTAATTAATTTCATTAATAAATACAAATTTACAATCATTTTAATTACATGTTGACATTAAATCAAATGTATTATTATTGTTCTTGGGCGTCCGTCGTAGTACACACAGATAGAGTTGTGGCTCTAATTGTAAAGTATACTTTGCCTATTCAGTAGATTTTAAACTATAAACATTTCTAATATTCAATTTGTTTACATTATTGTTGGTGCTCGCATAAAAACTTAATTTCTATATCTTAGGCAGTGTGTTTCAATACATAATAGCAATAAACGTTGTGTGGAATACATGTACATGTACAACAAAGTACATGTAGTTGTATGTAAATTATCAATTTTAGGTTAACTTTATGCTTGGTAAATCTATTAATATCGGAAACAAGTAAATAAAATAATCTGTTGAAATATAAAAACACATATGAAGGCCGGGGGGGGGGGGGGATTGCACACATGTATAAATTAACAATTTCAAACTCGTTTCACATGGGACTAGTGTTAATTTATAGGTTCAAGATTTCTTTCACGTAGTAATAATTGTCCTTCAGCATTTCCCCAAAAAACATTTCCATCAAACATTTCTGGTCTAATGAAACGGGGCATTTGTTTGACAATAATGGCGATTCGTAGTTCAATGCTTAACTCAGTTTATATCTTTACAGCGTCGGTTATCTTTTTTAAAGATAGTACTTGTTTGTACATATGTTTTATATTAATATATATTTTGTTTTCTACAGTCATTCATAGTCGTATGTGTCATAAAATTATTATATGTTTATACTTCATTAGGAAATTCTTCATAAGTACGAAGTACACTTGTCTAATCCGCTTTTGTAGCATTTCTACAAATAAAATATGTGTAAACTAAGCCTAAGAGTAGGAAATATTTTTCTCGGAGGGTTTTCAATGTGTTTTTCATTTTTTTTAATAAGGGGAGGAAATTGCTGATTGCACTGTAATTGTTTAAAGTTGTAATTCGGACAGGACGCGACCTCTTAAAATAACATACTTGAAAAACTGCCGTATTACCTCTGCCTATGTAAAACACGTGATCGATATTACTATATTCAGGACGAAAACAATAAATCATTGGAGAAATATGACATTGTTATTAGTCCTGACCGAAAATACTTTGTCATAAATGATGAAACATTTAAGATTGATGCACAGAAGATTGTAAATTTGGTGACTTGAATAAACATTGGCGTCTGCAGAATTTTCTTCTAGACGACTAAAGACATGTCATTCTCGAATAACACGTTTCTCAAATTGTTTAAATTAAAGTGATTTGGTGCGGTGTATGTTTGCGCAAACCAAGTTGGCAGAATCGATTTGTGTGCTGTGGGCTAATGTACAAATGTCTGGGCCTAAGCTAGAACATCAGGAACCAATGTTTTCTGTCTTTTAACCCACTTGAGTTCAAAGTGTGCGCTGCTGTCGTTTTGAAATCGGTTTAGGAAATGGGCAAGACGTATGTGGCGATCTTCATATTGAGATGGCTGATTACGTTTTACTCATTTACTTCTAATTTTATGCATAATTTTCGTCATATAGTGCCAATATTCATATGATATTTGCAATTGCATTGGACATGTATAGTCTGCTACTGATCACATGTACAAGTACCATTATAGAGCACATAGTATATGTTATTACTACAACCAGTATGACAAAAAACATAAATTGTTATACAATAGTATCCATGCTGTGGAGAAGCCACACCTAGACATACATTTTTTCACAATAGTATTCATGCTGTGGAGAAGCCACGCCTAGACATACATTTTCTCACAATAGTATTCATGCTGTGGAGAAGCCACACCTAGACATACATTTTTTCACAATAGTATTCATGCTGTGGAGAAGCCACACCTAGACATACATTTTCTCACAATAGTATTCATGCTGTGGAGAAGACACACCTAGACACACATTTTCTCACAATAGAATTCAGCCATGCTGTGGAGAAGACACACCTAGACACACATTTTCTCACAATAGAATTCAGCCATGCTGTGGAGAAGCCACACCTAGACATACATTTTCTCACAACAGAATTTATGCTGTGGAGAAGCCACACCTAGACATACATTTTCTCACAATAGTATTCATGCTGTTGAGAAGCCACACATACACACACATTTTCTCACAATAGAATTCAGTCATGCTGTGGAGAAGCCACACCTAGACATACATTTTCTCTCAAAAGTATTCATGCTGTGGAGAAGCCACACATAGACATACATTTTCTCACAATAGTATTCATGCTGTGGAGAAGCCACATCTAGACATACATTTTCTCACAATAGTATTCATGCTGTGGAGAAGCCACACCTAGACATACATTTTCTCACAATAGTATTCATGCTGTGGAGAAGCCACACCTAAACATACATTTTCTAACAATAGTATTCATGCTGTGGAGAAGACACACCTAGACATACATTTTCTGACAACAGAATTCATGCTGTGGAGAAGCCACACCTAGACATACATTTTCTCACAATAGTATTCATGCTGTGGAGAAGCCACACCTAAACATACATTTTCTAACAATAGTATTCATGCTGTGGAGAAGACACACCTAGACACACATTTTCTCACAATAGAATTCAGTCATGCTGTGGAGAAGACACACCTAGACATACATTTTCTCGCAACAGAATTCATGCCGTGGAGAAGCCACACCTAGACATACATTTTCTAACAATAGTGTTCATGCTGTGGAGAAGACACACCTAGACACACATTTTCTCACAATAGAATTCAGTCATGCTGTGGAGAAGACACACCTAGACATACATTTTCTCACAACAGAATTCATGCTGTGGAGAAGCCACACCTAGACATACATTTTCTCACAATAGAATTCAGTCATGCTGTGGAGAAGACACACCTAGTCATACATTTTCTCACAATAGTATTCATGCTGTGGAGAAGCCACACCTAAACATACATTTTCTAACAATAGTATTCATGCTGTGGAGAAGCCACACCTAGACATACATTTTCTAACAATAGTATTCATGCTGTGGAGAAGACACACCTAGACACACATTTCCTCACAATAGTATTCATGCTGTGGAGAAGCCAAACCTAAACATACATTTTCTAACAATAGTATTCATGCTGTGGAGAAGCCACACCTAAACATACATTTTCTAACAATAGTATTCATGCTGTGGAGAAGACACACCTAGTCATACATTTTCTCACAATAGTATTCATGCTGTGGAGAAGCCACACCTAAACATACATTTTCTAACAATAGTATTCATGCTGTGGAGAAGACACACCTAGACACACATTTCCTCACAATAGAATTCAGTCATGCTGTGGAGAAGACACACCTAGACACACATTTTCTCACAACAGAATTCATGCTGTGGAGAAGCCACACCTAGACATACATTTTCTCACAATATTATTCATGCTGTGGAGAAGCCACACCTAGACATACATTTTCTCACAATAGTATTCACGCTGTTGAGAAGCCACACCTAAACATACATTTTCTCACAATAGTATTCAGCCATGCTGTGGAGAAGACACACCTAGACATACATTTTCTCACAATAGTATTCATGCTGTGGAGAAGCCACACCTAAGCATACATTTTCTCACAATTGTATTCAGCCATGCTGTAGAGAAGACACACCTAGACACACATTTTCTCACAATAGTATTCATGCTGTGGAGAAGCCACACCTAGACATACATTTTCTCACAATATTATTCATGCTGTGGAGAAGCCACACCTAGACACACATTTTCTCACAATAGAATTCAGTCATGCTGTGTAGAAGACACACCTAGACATACATTTTCTCACAATAGTATTCATGCTGTGGAGAAGCCACACCTAGACATACATTTTCTCACAATAGTATTCATGCTGTGGAGAAGCCACACCTAAACATACATTTTCTCACAATAGTATTCATGCTGTGGAGAAGCCACACCTAAACATACATTTTCTAACAATAGTATTCATGCTGTGGAGAAGACACACCTAGACATACATTTTCTCACAACAGAATTCATGCTGTGGAGAAGCCACACCTAGACATACATTTTCTCACAATAGTATTCATGCTGTGGAGAAGCCACACCTAGTCATACATTTTCTCACAATAGTATTCATGCTGTGGAGAAGCCACACCTAAACATACATTTTCTAACAATAGTATTCATGCTGTGGAGAAGCCACACCTAGACACACATTTTCTCACAACAGATTTTAGTCATGCTGTGGAGAAGACACACCTAGACATACATTTTCTAAGCCACACCTAAACATACATTTTCTAACAATAGTATTCATGCTGTGGAGAAGACACACCTAGACACACATTTTCTCACAATAGAATTCAGTCATGCTGTGGAGAAGACACACCTAGACATACATTTTCTCACAATAGTAATCATGCTGTGGAGAAGCCACACCTAAACATACATTTTCTCACAATAGTATTCAGCCATGCTGTGGAGAAGCCACACCTAGACATACATTTTCTCACAATAGTATTCATGCTGTGGAGAAGCCACACCTAAACATACATTTTCTCATAATAGTATTCAGCCATGCTGTGGAGAAGACACACCTAGACACACATTTTCTCACAATAGTATTCATGCTGTGGAGAAGCCACACCTAGTCATACATTTTCTCACAATAGTATTCATGCTGTTCAGAAGCCACACCTAGACATACATTTTCTCACAATAGAATTCATGCTGTGGAGAAGCCACACCTAAACATACATTTTCTCACAATAGTATTCATGCTGTGGAGAAGCCACACCTAGTCATACATTTTCTCACAATAGTATTCATGCTGTGGAGAAGCCACACCTAAACATACATTTTCTCACAATAGAATTCAGTCATGCTGTGGAGAAGCCACACCTAGACATACATTTTCTCACAATAGTATTCATGCTGTGGAGAAGCCACACCTAGACATACATTTTCTCACAATAGAATTCAGTCATGCTGTGGAGAAGACACACCTAGACATACATTTTCTCACAATAGTATTCATGCTGTGGAGAAGCCACACCTAGACATACATTTTCTCACAATAGAATTCAGTCATGCTGTGGAGAAGACACACCTAGACATACATTTTCTCACAGCAGAATTCATGCTGTGGAGAAGCTACACCTAGACACACATTTTCTCACAATAGAATTCAGTCATGCTGTGGAGAAGACACACCTAGACATACATTTTCTCACAATAGTATTCATGCTGTGGAGAAGCCACACCTAGACATACATTTTCTCACAATAGTATTCAGCTATGTTGTGGAGAAGACACACCTAGACATACATTTTCTCACAATAGTATTCATGCTGTGGAGAAGCCACACCTAAACATACATTTTCTCACAATAGTATTCAGCCATGCTGTGGAGAAGACACACCTAGAAACGCATTTTCTCACAATAGTATTCATGCTGTGGAGAAGCCACACCTAGACATACATTTTCTCACAATAGTATTCATGCCGTGGAGAAGACACACCTAGACACACATTTTCTCACAATAGAATTCAGTCAAGCTGTGGAGAAGACACACCTAGACATACATTTTCTCACAATAGTATTCATGCTGTGGAGAAGCCACACCTAGACATACATTTTCTCACAATAGTATTCAGTCAAGCTGTGGAGAAGACACACCTAGACATACATTTTCTCACAATAGAATTCAGTCAAGCTGTGGAGAAGACACACCTAGACATACATTTTCTCACAATAGAATTCAGTCATGCTGTGGAGAAGACACACCTAGACACACATTTTCTCACAATAGAATTCAGTCAAGCTGTGGAGAAGACACACCTAGACATACATTTTCTCACAATAGTATTCATGCTGTGGAGAAGCCACACCTAGACATACATTTTCTCACAATAGTATTCATGCTGTGGAGAAGCCACACCTAGACATACATTTTCTCACAATAGTATTCGTGCTGTGGAGAAGCCATACCTAAACATACATTTTCTCACAATAGTATTCATGCTGTGGAGAAGCCACACCTAAACATACATTTTCTAACAATAGTATTCATGCTGTGGAGAAGCCACACCTAAACATACATTTTCTCACAATAGTATTCAGCTATGTTGTGGAAAAGACACACCTAGACATACATTTTCTCACAATAGTATTCATGCTGTGGAGAAGCCACACCTAAACATACATTTTCTCACAATAGTATTCAGCCATGCTGTGGAGAAGACACACCTAGAAACGCATTTTCTCACAATAGTATTCATGCTGTGGAGAAGCCACACCTAGACATACATTTTCTCACAATAGTATTCATGATGTGGAGAAGCCACACCTAAACATACATTTTCTAACAATAGTATTCAGTCATGCTGTGGAGAAGACACACCTAGACACACATTTTCTCACAATAGAATTCAGTCAAGCTGTGGAGAAGACACACCTAGACATACATTTTCTCACAATAGAATTCAGTCATGCTGTGGAGAAGACACACCTAGACATACATTTTCTCACAATAGAATTCAGTCAAGCTGTGGAGAAGACACACCTAGACATACATTTTCTCACAATAGAATTCAGTCAAGCTGTGGAGAAGACACACCTAGACACACATTTTCTAACAATAGTATTCATGCTGTGGAGAAGCCACACCTAGACATACATTTTCTAACAATAGTATTCATGCTGTGGAGAAGCCACACCTAGACACACATTTTCTCACAATAGAATTCAGTCAAGCTGTGGAGAAGACACACCTAGACATACATTTTCTCACAATAGTAATCATGCTGTGGAGAAGCCACACCTAGACATACATTTTCTCACAATAGTAATCATGCTGTGGAGAAGCCACACCTAGACATACATTTTCTCACAATAGAATTCAGTCATGCTGTGGAGAAGACACACCTAGACATACATTTTCTCACAATAGTATTCATGCTGTGGAGAAGCCACACCTAGACATACATTTTCTCACAATAGTATTCATGCTGTGGAGAAGCCACACCTAGACATACATTTTCTCACAATAGTATTCGTGCTGTGGAGAAGCCATACCTAAACATACATTTTCTCACAATAGTATTCATGCTGTGGAGAAGCCACACCTAAACATACATTTTCTAACAATAGTATTCATGCTGTGGAGAAGCCACACCTAGTCATACATTTTCTCACAATAGTATTCATGCTGTGGAGAAGCCACACCTAAACATACATTTTCTAACAATAGTATTCATGCTGTGGAGAAGCCACACATACACACACATTTTCTCACAATAGAATTCAGTCATGCTGTGGAGAAGACACACCTAGACATACATTTTCTCACAACAGAATTCATGCTGTGGAGAAGCCACACCTAGACATACATTTTCTCACAATAGTATTCATGCTGTGGAGAAGCCACACCTAGACATACATTTTCTCACAATAGTATTCATGCTGTGGAGAAGCCACACCTAGTCATACATTTTCTCACAATAGTATTCATGCTGTGGAGAAGCCACACCTAAACATACATTTTCTAACAATAGTATTCATGCTGTGGAGAAGACACACCTAGACACACATTTTCTCACAATAGAATTCAGTCATGCTGTGGAGAAGACACACCTAGACATACATTTTCTCACAACAGAATTCATGCTGTGGAGAAGCCACACCTAGACATACATTTTCTCACAATAGTATTCATGCTGTGGAGAAGCCACACCTAGACATACATTTTCTCACAATAGTATTCATGCTGTGGAGAAGCCACACCTAAACATACATTTTCTAACAATAGTATTCATGCTGTGGAGAAGACACAGCTAGACATACATTTTCTCACAATAGTATTCATGCTGTGGAGAAGCCACAACTAGACATACATTTTCTAACAATAGTATTCATGCTGTGGAGAAGCCACAACTAGACACACATTTTTTCACAATAGAATTTATGCTGTGGAGAAACCACACCTAGTCATAAATTTTCTCACAATAGAATTCATGCCGTGGAGAAGCCATACCTAGACATGCATGCAATAATATAAAGGGCGCAACATTATTATGCAAAAGAGACACTATGTGACAAAGATTCAGTGAAAATATTATTAAATTACATGCAGTGGTGAAAGATGAATTGCGAACAGGTAAACTACCGCTTTGCTATATACTTCCACGATTATTTTTGCTTTTAATAGTTCTCATTGCATGTGAGAAAATGTCAAATAAACATGCCCTGTTTATACTATATTCTTTTATTTAACAAATGCAAAAAAAGATGGGAAAGTTTCAAGATTTTACAATTAATGCGCTTTTCCAATATATTTTATGTCTTGGCTATGATTTCACGAATCTAAAATGCTTAATAAATAATTGTAGTAATTTTATTGTAGTAATAGAGCAATTTGCTTGGTCTAGAAATTGTCACCTAACACCTGCTTAATAAATAATTGTAGTACTTTAATTGTAGTAATAGAGCAATTTGCTTGGTCTAGAAATTGTCACCTAACAAGTAACACATTATCGTGTCCCCTCCCCAATACGTCGTATCTTCGCAAGAGTAGTATCTTGTCATCCCACGTGCAGTCATACATCCGATTTTTATACATAGTCTGATTCACTTGTTTCGTAGTCTTCTATATTTGGAGACCCAGCTAAATATTGGCCAAAACCTGCACACTGTGAATTCTTTTTCGTGTTTTTAGCGCCTTCCGTCAAAATTTAATCTTGCAAGATATGAAATAAATGTTACCATTAAAATATTGTACACATTTAACCACTATTGATGATGATGGGGGTTTTTAACGTCCCACACTGATAAATTAATACCCTCGGTCGCATACGGTTGTTAGGTTTAGTAGTACATGGACTCCACTATGGTGGTTTTTGTTGAAGCCCGGCCTTTGGGATACCTGGTCAAAGAACTCGGCAGCATATGTCCTACTAGCGGCCGGACTGCTCTGATGTAACTTGGCCTACTCCAGTACCAAACATGGGTAGAAACGTTTTCCTACTCTGACCGTCTTTGAGGTCTTACATCTGCAGAGTGTAACCACTATAGACCAAATCAGAACAAAACATTGTATTCACGGTTGTACTTAATGTAGGGTACACAATCTGGTAACCTTTTACTGGTATCGTGGTAAATTTAAACAAATGTTATATGAATAACATTTTTAATTACATTTTATGGTTTTTAATTGTCAGAATCGCTCTACATTGCTAATTACGCATACATTATCGAGAACTGGTGACGTAGTATACAATTTGTAAAACATTATGTCCTTCGAAAAATTAGAAGCGCAATAACCAGACGCTTCCTTGTCATTTTTTGCAAATGTGTAGGATTTTATCTATGAAACAAATGGGTAAATAAATAATATCCATTGGATAAAAAACAGAGTTTTATTCCATAATATCTTAAGCTATCGAGGACCGGCAAAGCCAGGATACACACTCGAATTTCGGCGATTTTCCTTCATTCAGCAATGTAAACAATGAACTTAAAGGCTAAATTACTTTTAAAATATTGTGCATTTATTGCTCTAACCAATTGACTCCTAAATAATAAAAAATAGCGCGTTTCATCGAAATTAACGTCCGTTAAAGCGACACACTTTCATCGCCGAATTTCGAGTGTACTAGTATACTACTGTTTTACCTGCAATGGTTTACGCTGCACATGAACCGCTAACGGTTTTAACTTAAAATTGATCCAAAGTCGTATTTAATCAAAATCTAACAACAACTTTCTACCAAAGTTATCTCCCGTAGATTAGAACATATTAATAAATTATTATACCTATCACAATATACAGCAGGTACCCAGACTGTTCTACGTAAAACTGGTAACCCTATTTCCTAATGTAGGCATTATAATAGCCCCCTTTTCATGTCTGTGTTGTTTGCAGCATTGGCATTGTGATGTTATGTAAGTGACGTTTTGTCACATTTCTAGTCGCTTCATTTTCCCTTTACCAGTTCTTCCCCCATGTCGGATAATCTCACGTGTTTTTAGACTTTCTGCCTTTGATGTACCACAGATGTAAGTTTTATTGATAGTTCTTGTATACATTTGTCACCACGATTTTGTGCAGCTATCGATGTGTAATTTCAAAGACTTCAAAGCATGAATTGTGCTTATTTTGTTTCATAAATCGACATGCAGAATTCCAGTCAGGTTTTTGCATTTGTTATTGTTAGTTTACGTCAGGAAATCATTTAGTACTTAATTTTTTCCTCTCTTTTTGCTTTTGTTGTGATGCCCCACCCCACCCCTCTTTTTGTTCCATTGTAAACGTCCCCTCGCCAATTTTTTATACAAGTACAGTACCACTGCCGCGTATTATGCATTTACAACCTTTCATCGTGTGTCTAAGGTACAGGCCAGTTGTAACTTGTCTTATGCACGCACTATCGCGGACATAGCTGAAAGTATTATTTCTTGTGAGAATTGTATGATCTACTTATCTTTACCTATTTGAGAATGTTTTCTACACTAGCTTTCATTGAACAGATCGTTTTAGGATTTGTACTGAGCTTGTCACCTTTTGATATGTTTTATTTGCTGTCATGTAACTGTACTTTATCATCGTTTGTGTACCTTTGTCTTATGATTGTATTTTTGTTCTTATAGTTTTTCACCCTCTCCGGGGGTCTGATACTGAATAAAGATTCTACCAGCTAGACATCTTGTTGTAGTATAGTGAAAAAATCTGATACCACATCATCATGTCAGACTCAGAACGAAGAACACTGAGATCCACACGAACGCTTACATCAGATGGAAGGTCTCATTTCCAGGCGTCATTAGAGAGACGTTTACGAGACATTAGGTGGTCGAAACGCGACATCGATGCGATCCTTATGAACCTCGATGAAAATCCAATTTTAACTCTGGCTGAAGCTCAACTTGTTAGAGCAGACCTCAACAAATGTGCATCCAAATATGAGACACTTTCTAAAGACTTCATAGAATTCTTGGAAAACCAACGTACCGAAGAAGCCGAAAGAGAGTTAGCCTCCCACAGATTTTCTTCAAGAACTCTACAAGGAAAAGTGTCAATAGCCTTAAAACAAATCGATTCAGTATTCCCGGATCAGGAAAGAATATCTTCGATTTTAACGGTAAAAAGTTCACAAAGATCACAAGGAACCCGTATTACGAACCGCTCAGGTAGCGCTGAATCGGAACTGTTAAGACAGAGAGTGAAACTTGAAACTGCCAAAACAAAACTCAAGTATGAAAAGGAAGAAGCAACTATCTTGCGAAAGGAAGCAGAATTGAAAGTAGAGAGAAACATTATGACAATGAAACGAGCACTTGAGGAGGCCCAGTCAGGGCTCGATGCAGTAAAAGAGGTGTTAATGTATGAATTGTCCGATGCCGACCTTAACGGAAGTTACAAGCTCCCATCGATACTCGAGCCTAGGAACCTCGTCAGTATAGAGAAAGAGAATGTGGTTCAGAACACTCGAACTAACTCGAAGAAGCCACATCAGAACCCGGGTAGTCTCGGTAACCTAAGCGAAGTTGCAGCAGAGCGAACGGAAGAATTTGTAAGAGATCAGAATGCTAGGTCTGAAGAACAAGCTGAATTGAATCCATGTGCAGAACCTTTCGTTCCAAACGCTATCGCATCTAACCAAGAAGACACTATCTCCACAGCAAAGGCGATAGCAAATAGCGTTGTGAAAAAGGACTTGTTGTCTTCCCGCTTGTCTAACTTTGACGATCAACCATCACACTATATGTCATGGAAGCTTAGTTTTAAAAGTATTATGGCTGAACTCGATACTACCGCTCTTGAACAACTTGATTTACTCACTAAATTTTTAGGACCGGCATCAAAACGACAAGCACTTAACATTAGGGCTGCAAACGTAAGTAAACCAGCGACCGCAGTAGAACTCATTTGGAAGAGACTAAATAGTAGGTATGAAACGGCCGAGATACTCGAGTAATCAATTCAAGCTAGACTCAGCTCATTTACAAAGCTTACCAATCAACACAGAAAGGAACTGTTTAAATTGTATGATTTAGCCGCCGAAGTTAGTGCATTAATGGAAGAGGAGAAGCTTCGAACAACTTTCTCATACTTCAACTCATCTCTTGGCGTAAACCGTTTTGTTTGCAAACTCCCATATGCACTCCAAGAAAAGTGGACCTCTTCAGCAAATGCTTACAAACTGAAAAACCAGGTTACCTTTCCGCCTTTCACTCATTTCGTTTATTTCTTGAACAATGTTGCCGAGATGCGCAATGATCCAGGATTTCTATTTGACAGCACAGAAAATAAACCGCCGCATACTGATAAACTGATTAAGGACGTTAAACCTCGCACAAATAGATCTGTGTCGGCCATGAAAACAGAAGTGTCCCGAACTCAGAGGAATTTAAGTTATTCTAATGACAAAGACATTCAGTCAGAAGCAATGTGTCCATTACATATGACAAGTCACAAACTCAATGCATGTCGTGCTTTTCGCTCTAAGCCTATATCAGAGCGATTGGAATCTCTCAAACAAAAAGGACTCTGCTTTAAGTGTTGTGGTCCTAAGAAACACTTCCGTTATAAATGTACAGGACATGTCAAATGTTGCGTGTGCTCATCTAGCAATCACCCTTCGGCATTACACGTAGACACGACCCAACCCCGAAAAAATCACGAGGGGGAGGAAACAAAAGACAATGTGAACAATTCATAGACGGAAATCGCAGGTATGTTAAGGCACTTTCGGTTGATTTTTTGAAACCAGTTATTTCCCTTTACTGAAGCAACGTCAATGGCGTCGCTTACATGGCAACGTATTGCTGCGTCGATAATAATTTTGGTTTACTACGCGTATATGCAACATTAAATCAAATACATATCTGTGTAGTACGATGTCTTACAGTGACAGAAAGCGTTAAACACATTTAATATGTAGTAATATTGGGAGTATTATTAATGATACTGATTATTTTCGATCCGTTCTTGATTGCCCATATTTGGAAGATCTCAATCGCGGAGAAGCTTTAGAATGATACACGATGAAAAAACAGAGCACATACTACATGTGCTACAATCAAATACGACAGGAAAGCAGATGATGTATAGTGGTAAGTTTACTGTTATGCCTTTATTTGATACTTAGGGGGGTGGGTCAGTTTCAAATGTGGCGATAGTTTCATAAAAGTTATAGGTTAATTTAGACTTGCGGCTGTGGACGATGTCGATGTCGTTGTCGAAAAATCATGTATTCGTTTTTTATTCGTGTGTATACATATATGTACCTGTGTAAATGTGTCTTAAATGCAAATGAAAAAAACTACTTTACTTTATTCTACTTAACTCGGACAATGCTTGTGACATTATAATGTACACCCCCCCCCCCCCCCAACCCAAAATTGGCAAACCCTTACTGCCTATGTTTTATAATTATAATTAAATTATAACCGATCAGCATCATAATTCCAAAGACTAACATGGCTTAGGGATAATTGACATCCCCTTTCCAAATTTCCAACACATATATTCCAGACAACCGGTAAACACCACATTACTAGTAGTACACGAAAATTATGTTAACAAACCAATTTTGTTTTCATTTAAGAGTTACATAATATTTTTCAATATTTTGAAGGATGTTGGGTTCAGTTGATATATTGATATTTAAATACTTAAATGTCCTTTTGATCTTTACTTTGTTAAAATAGTCTGCTTATGGTTAGGATGTACATATATATAGATAAAAATTTGTCCTGGTCAAATCAAATTGATAAAATATGTGAAATAGTGTCAAGCAGATTATATCTTATGAACAGATTAAGATAATACCTGCCATTAACATGACTAAAGGGTCTTATGTTGTATTATAATAGTTACATATTGCCAGTATATGATTATTGCAGCACAGTGTGGGGCCTAACTACAAAATATCATCTTGAGCGTATTTATAAGTTACAAAAACGTGCCGCCAGACTACATGTACTCTTAAAGAAATCTTTTGATTATCCATCAATGATGATGTTTACAGAACTTAAATGGATGACTAATATTTACTAGAATTGAATATTTCCAGTCTCTTCTGATGTTTAAATGTATGAATGGATTATCTCCAACTCATCTTGCCGATAAATTTACTACATGTAGTGGTCTATATAAATATTCTCTCAGATCAGCAACAGCTGGACTACTTCATATTCCACAACCTAATTCTGAGTATTTTGAAAGAACGTTTGAATACTCTGGTATTATTGTTTGGAATAATTACCAATTAAAATAAGGGGAGCTGAAAACTTTGAAACTTTTAAAGTAAAAGTATCAGAATACTTTATTGAACTTCAAAATGAAGGTACATGTACACAAACTGTCTTGTAAACATTCTTGCCGTTACAAAACATGTTTATATACACGCAATTTCTTTTATTATTGTTATTGTACTGTTTATTGTATCTGCAATTTGTCTGTAACATCATATACTGTTTTTATGTGAAGGCCTCTAGTGAGATTAACATTGAATTGTTAAATGAGATACCTTCGTTAAATAAAGTATTTAATTATTATTACATTGTAAAGGTTATTTTGAATAGGTGTTTTTAAAAGTAAAGTTGTCAATGTACCCCAACATGGAACAAGACCCTTTTTAAAGTTATGTTCCTTCAGTGTTACAATAAATTAGCAGTTTCGTGTTATAATAATGTAATAACTACCCAATGGTACAAAAAATGTCGTAAACTTACGTTGTGTTTACCATTGTTTACATTTAGGTCTACCATTTTTTCAGAATATACTTGCTGGTACCTTAAACTTAGTTGACACCACTGACAAACTTTGTTAACTAGAAACCTTTATGACACTGGTTTTTTTCTATTACAATTTTACAAAATAGACAAATGCTTCTGGCATTGTCTGGATTGTGTTATTTAAATCAACATTTTCATACCATGTGATAATTTCTGTGAATTCAGGACCACATACAATTTTTCAACAATATACTTTATATTGAATTCCCTCACAAAAAGCTGTACATTCTTATAAAGACGTGCATGTTAAACTCTCTAGTCTCTTAGGCTTGTGCAAAAAAATAGTTATTTTTCAATATGAAAGTTTGATGCAGTTTGATTCTGAAAACAATAAAACTTTATATTTATGTATTAAAGCCATACGCGTACATGTTATATTTTAATTTTTTTGCAGGTCTACCATGTTCACTTCCACCACAAAAAAGTGCAAGTAAAGGCTTTAGCTGTATTACAGGAATATAATATGGAGAACCAGTTGTAGTTACTAAATAATATAGTGAATAAAGTAATTTTCCCTCCTGCCTTGTCCAAATGCATAAAAGTAAAAAGCCAATAATAGAGGTAAGGAAAAATTATGTTTTAAAGGTCAAAGTAATTCTTTCATATTAAACTTACTTTTCCAACATCTTATTCTTGGTATGAAATAATTGCATTTTATTGTAAATTTAAAAAAACAAGTACATACATTGTATACACATTATGTTTTTAATTGAGGATTCGTAAGACATGCTGTGTATTGAACTTTCCCCAAGTTTCCATTCAGTTGACAGAATTTTGTTTTAGACCCATTCTACTTTACTAGTTTAATCATATTTGTTTTATTCACACATTTGTCATTTCTTTTTCTTATTTATCTTAATAATAGTGTGGCAATTCACAAAAATGGCATTTATTGTCTGTTTGCTTGACTCATGTATGGGGCATTTACATTTGTACAGCGAACTATAAAGTGCTTTCATTTCTTCCCTCCCCCCCAAAAAAAGACTAGTTGTGTGCAGGGATTTCAGAGTGGACAGGTACTCTTACATGTACCTGCCCAAGGTTATTAAGAGTACCAGCAGCTGAAATTAGTGAACCAGCAACAAAATAATTCATAAAAATATCAAGTCCGAAACCTTTTGGTACCTTCGACATATTGGAAAGCACCTCCTGGTATTAAAAACTTTGAAACCTTTGTCAGTGTTGCTACGTGTAGTTTGTAGCTTTGTATACATGCTATAAACATTATATCAGTATAACCAGTGTTAAACACAACACTTGACTGATTGAAAAAGGATTAATGACCCTGAGTGATCTGTTATAAATACTAGTTCATTTGTCTACAGTCATGGGTCTGGCATTGCTTTCATAATCTTGTCCCAATCAGTTTGATCCAGAATCAATAATTGAATTATATCAATCTGTTTATTAAGAGATAGATGCATTTCTGTAAAAATAAAAGAAATATTATGGTATACTTTCATTCGTGGATAAATTACTGTTTTTTTTAAAACAATACCTTGCTGTTACAAAATAGAGCATTTCTGAAATTTGTTATTTGAATATTTATATTAAAATTAGAAAAAAAGAATAGAAGATACCAATTAGTATTCAGGAAACGATAAGTCTAGGAAATACAAAACCTTGTTTAAACAAGAGTAGAGAGCAACAAAACTAACAGACACACAGCACAAAAAAGTAACACAAACCCCACCAAGAACCTTGGGCGAGACCAGGTACTCTGGAGGGTAAGCAATTACTGCTCTACGTATAGCACCTCTGTATCGCTCAGGTTAAAATCTGGTAAAAAATTTATATAGTTAAAAATGCTATTCAATTTCACATTAAAACATCTCTGTAATATACATATTGTTTAAGATTCATATTAATTAAAAGTATTTATCACTTATTATTGTTCTGGTTATTTTTCAGGGACGATGTTTCAAACCTTTGGCTGAAATACACAGGCTTGAACAGAGATGACGGCTGTCAACTATTTTTAAAAACATTTAACAAATGTGGTGAAAATCAGCTGTAAATTTATTCACTTATGTTAATAATCACTGCTGAATTGTACATGTGTATTTGAGAAAAGAACCATTCTCACATTTTTGTACTTGAAGTAGCTTATTCTCTTCCTGGATATTGTGCATAATTAAGCTTACATTGATTGGCGCAATCTTAATAGCAGCTAGAAACCTATATTAATACTACTATGTAAACAACAGTTTCGAACTATAGAACATAATCTGTTTAAATCAGTCCTGCAAGACTAAAAAAATCTGCTTATTTGAACTAGACTTGTAGTTAAATAAAAACCTATTGATAAAGTTCTATATTTCATATTTTCTCTTGCCAAATAACATTTCATTAAAAAGTTGTGAGTATATGGAACAAAATATTAGTTGTACCTGTAATAAGGTGGATCATTCTCTGAATTTTAATTTAAATTGTCACGGACACAGAACATTTGGTTGATAGCTGAAAGCACATGGTGAGACAGAAGTAGGTATCTGGTCAGTGTGGAATGGATGTATCCAATTGAAGGCAGGTTATGTGAGTGCTTTTTATGTGGAGACCAGAAGAGACTATATATTGATTACAGGAAGGCATGTAATAAGATACATTTAAGTGTGCAGTGCATTATTTTTGTTCTTGCCATAATACAGATAATTGCTTCCTTGGTATTTAAGAACTAATGTCATCTGGGTTTTGTTTAAATTTAGTGTTTAACACCACACTTTCAGCAATTTTCCAGCTATAACATGCTGCCAGCTTTTATTTTAAGAGTACCTGATGAAAACCCCAACCTTACAGCAAGGTAACTGGCAATTCTTGTTAATTCAAGTTGCGAGTTGAGCACACCCTGCCTGGATTAAAACTTTAACCTTAGTAATTGAAAGGCACATGATCAATATATCAGACAACTAGCTTACATAACTACTGTGCTGTTTAGTACCCATCTGAGTTTATATAACAATGTCAAATATTGGAAGCTCAATCTTCAAATTAGGATAGTGTCAAAATGAGTATTCAGCAAGCAAGCACAATACAGCCTACCACTAACTTACAAGGAAGACGAGGGCGTGGGCTATTTTTTTTGTTACAGAACTTTAACTTTCCTATTAGGTTAATATTGGTAGGAAGGATCAGAAACAAAATATTATCTGGTTACAATCATTTTTTTTGGTGCAGATGAACAACAAACTCAATTGTAATCAACACAAAAAGAAATGAACATCTATACAGAAAAATCACTTGGAAACTAACCAAAAAATGTTTTTGTTTGTTTGATGTTAAGTGCTACTTTCAGCAATTTTTCAGCTATGTCATGGCGTCCAGTTTTTATTGGGGGAGGAAGCTGGAGAGAACTCCCAACCTTCGGTAGGAAAACTGGCAATCCTTGTCAATTAAGATTGGAGTCGAGTACACCCTGCCAGCAGAAACTCCAACCCGAACCTCAGTGTTGACAGACCACGTGATCAATAGTAGACGAACTACCTTAACCACTCGGCCACTGAGGCCCCTTAAAAAATGAGAGCTAAAATCAAGGGATGATAACAAATCTCCATTCAGACAAACTTGTAAAACAAAACAAAAAACAACAAAAACTTGAATAACTGGAAGCCAATAAAAACCAAGGGTGCACAGGATGCGCGAACTGTTCAATGCATGGTACATATTTTTCTGAATAAAAATATATCTATTCATGTATGTTATATTATTCGGAGGAGCATGAAATATTGCTAGGGTCTCCATCATTGATTGAACCTTCCATCCCCATCTGAGGCAACATTTCATGATCTACTGTTACAGTATAGTATTACCTCGTTCTTAATTGAGATCTTTAATATCTTTCATTTTATTTTTAGGCTTGGTAGCCGTTCTGATCCATAATGTTGATCGTTTTACTTTTAGTATTCGTGCAAATAAAGGAACATTTTTGTCCACATTCTATTTTGCAACGATAATTTGCAATATCTCCCATTTAGACCTGTTTTGCTGTGTGAATTCGACATAGGTCACAGTGGTTTATCCCCCCCTTTTTTATATAATAGGTCATTATGCATTGATATGTGTTCTTTTCAATGATTGTATTGTGAACACCTCATAAAGCGGTTTAATTCACTTTATATATAAAAGCGGTTTAATTTACTTTATATATAAAAATAGACATAAACGCACGACACGTTACATTTGAAGAGGAAACGTTTTACTTGTATGTTCGTGCTGTTTAAACTTGTTAATAGTCGTCTCCCCTGGTACTTAATCATGCAAACGTTTGTAAGCAATGACCTTCATTTTTCTCATTATAGACGTCAGCTTACTTTTGTCAGCCCTACCTTTTTTATCGTACTAATTAACACTTGTTATGTATCATTCTTTTTGGAAAACCAGCAAGAATCGTCCTTTAAATGGCGATAGATCCTCGCATGTATCTATACAGTGCTATTTGCCGAAGAATGTCAGAAATGCAAGCGCATAAACAGTAATTCTGAGATAGATTTGTTAATTGGCAGAGATCTTATTTCCGCACATCACCTTTTGGATCATCGTATTGTATGATCATAAAATTCCCTATGCTCAACGTATACCTTTAGGCTGGGTGATTATAGGAAACGTTTGCTTAGGCAAGATTCACGAACAGGACGTAGTTAATGTGAACAAGACGACAGTGCTTCAGAACCTTCGACCGACAACAATGACTCCATGTAAAAACGAGCTCTTCATACATCCAGTCTTCACAAAAACACGATGGGACAAACAGCAAGGATTTTCTATCGAAGACAAGTCTTTTCTAGACGTGATGGACTCTGGTCTCAAGAAGCTCGATAATGGTCATTGGGTGGCTCCACTGCCTTTTAGACCCATTCTTGCAAACAACACGATGGGACGAACAGCAAGGATTGTCTATCGAAGACAAGTCTTTTCTAGACGTGATGGACTCTGGTCTCAAGAAGCTCGATAATGGTCATTGGGTGGCTCCACTGCCTTTTAAACCCAACCGACCCATTCTTGCAAACAATAGGGTACTCGCCGAACGTCGTGCAAAATCATTTGATAGGAGTCTTCAACACAACCCTGTAAAACGTCAACAGGTACTAAACTTCATGATTCAGTATTCCCGGATCAGGAAAGAATATCTTCGATTTTAACGGTAAAAAGTTCACAAAGATCACAAGGAACCCGTATTACGAACCGCTGAATCGGAACTGTTAAGACAGAGAGTGAAACTTGAAACTGCCATAACAAAACTCAAGTATGAAAAGGAAGAAGCAACTATCTTGCGAAAGGAAGCAGAATTGAAAGTAGAGAGAAACATTATGACAATGAAACGAGAACTTGAGGAGGCCCAGTCAGGGCTCGATGCAGTAAAAGAGGTGTTAATGTATGAATTGTCCGATGCCGACCTTAACGGAAGTTACAGGCTCCCATCGATACTCGAGCCTAGGAATCTCGTCAGTATAGAGAAAGAGAATGTGGTTCAGAACACTCGAACTAACTCGAAGAAGCCACATCAGAACCCGGGTAGTCTCGGTAACCTAAGTGAAGTTGCAGCAGAGCGAACGGAAGAATTTGTAAGAGATCAGAATGCTAGGTCTGAAGAACAAGCTGAATTGAATCCATGTGCAGAACCTTTTGTTCCAAACGCTATCGCATCTAACCAAGAAGACACTCCACAGCAAAGGCGATAGCAAATAGCGTTGTGAAAAAGGACTTGTTGTCTTCCCGCTTGTCTAACTTTGACGATCAACCATCACACTATATGTCATGGAAGCTTAGTTTTAAAAGTATTATGGCTGAACTCGATACTACCGCTCTTGAACAACTTGATTTACTCACTAAATTTTTAGGACCGGCATCAAAACGACAAGCACTTAACATTAGGGCTGCAAACGCAAGTAAACCAGCGACCGCAGTAGAACTCATTTGGAAGAGACTCGATAGTAGGTATGGAACGGCCGAGATACTCGAGTCATCAATTCAAGCTAGACTCAACTCATTTACAAAGCTTACCAATCAACACAGAAAGGAACTGTTTGAATTGTATGATTTAGCCGCCGAAGTTAGTGCATTAATGGAAGAGGAGAAGCTTCGAACAACTTTCTCATACTTCTACTCATCTCTTGGCGTAAACCGTTTTGTTTGCAAACTCCCATATGCACTCCAAGAAAAGTGGACCTCTTCAGCAAATGCTTACAAATTGAAAAACCAGGTTACCTTTCCGCCTTTCACTCATTTCGTTTATTTCTTGAAAAATGTTGCCGAGATGCGCAATGATCCAGGATTTCTATTTGACAGCACAGAAAATAAACCTCCGCATACTGATAAACTGATTAAGGACGTTAAACCTCGCACAAATAGATCTGTGTCGACCATGAAAACAGAAGTGTCCCGAACTCAGAGGAATTTAAGTTATTCTAATGACAATGACTCCATGTAAAAACGAGCTCTTCATACATCCAGTCTTAACAAAAACACGATGGGACGAACAACAAGGATTGTCTATCGAAGACAAGTCTTTTCTAGACGTGATGGACTCTGGTCTCAAGAAGCTCGATAATGGTCATTGGGTGGCTCCACTGCCTTTTAGACCCATTCTTGCAAACAATAGGGTACTCGCCGAACGTCGTGCAAAATCATTTGATAGGAGTCTTCAACACAACCCTGTAAAACGTAAAACGTCAACAGGTACTAGACTTCATGCAGAAACTCTTCGATAGTGGACATGCCGAAAAAACGCCATTGCTTTCATCCGACTCGGAGTGCTGGTATTTACCAATGTTTTCCGTCAGTCATCCTAAAAAGCCAGAAAGCGTCCGAGTAGTTTTTGACGCTTCAGCTAAGTATCAGGGTACATCACTTAACGATGTTCTTTTGAAAGGACCAGATATATATAACAGCTTACTTGGCATTTTATTGCGTTTTAGAAGGGAGGCATATGCCGTTACAGTAGATATAGAACAGATGTTTCATAACTTTAGAGTGAGAAATGATCACAGACGCTTCTTAAAATTTTTGTGGCACCAAGATAATAACTTTAAAAAACCACTGGTCGAATATCAAATGGCTGTTCACGTTTTTGACAACACGCCTTCTCCTGCTGTCGCCACTTACGGGCTACGCAAAACAGTGGAGTACGCAGAACCTGATGTTAAGGACTTCGTTAACACAAATTTTTATGTCTTGTTCTACTGAAGAGGGATTAGTAGATATAGTTAAACGTACAAAGGAAACTCTTGACGGAAATGGTAAACTTAAGCCACACAAAGTGGCTTCGAATAGCAGAGCTGTATTACAGGCTTTCGATTCAGATGTCCTTGCCAAGGATCTAAAAGACCTCGATCTCGGAAACGCTAACCTACCAATGCAACGAAGTTTAGGCTTATCTTGGGACATGGAATTAGATGAATTCACCTTTGTTATGTCACCCGACGTCAAACCATATACTCGTCGTGGCGTATTATCAACTATTAACAGCTTGTACGACCCGCTCGGGATAGCTGCACCTGTAATCATACGAGGAAAATTACTTTTGCGTGACATGCTTTCTTCCTCAAATTTCGACTGGGATGATCCTCTACCAGATTCATCCAAAACACAATGGAATTCATGGGTACAGTGCGTAAAACAACTTGAATTCATACGTGTACCTAGGCCATATAACGGAATTTCTTTCTCTGGCAGTGTAAAACGTGAAGTTCACATCTTTGGCGATGCATCTAAGGATGCAATAGGAGCCGTTGGTTACATTAAGTTGTTCAATTGCAACGCACCTAATGTTAGCTTTCTGTTCGGAAAGGCCAAGGTGGCACCTCTTCATGGCCACACTATTCCTCGCCTAGAGCTGTGTGCCGCAGTATTGGCAGTTGAACTATCTGACATTGTGAGGGATCATCTTGAAATCGATCCAAAGAATTTTCTTTTCTACACTGACAGTCGCGTAGTTCTTGGATATCTCTCAAATGAATCTCGTCGATTCTACGTATACGTAGGAAATAGAGTGAGTAGCATCCGAGCCTCAAGCACACCCTCACAGTGGTTTTATGTGCCGTCGGAACAAAACCCCGCTGACTTAGCCACTCGTTCAATTGATCCTGCAGACTTACCAAATACCTCATGGATCAGTGAACCAAACATGCTTACGTCTAACGAATCGCCATGTTATCAGTCTCACACGCTAATCGATCCAGACAGTGACTGCGAAATTCGTCCGTACGTGGACTGTACTAAAACCGAGGTCTATACTGAATGCGACAAACATTCCCTAGGATCCCAACGATTTGAGAGATTTTCTGAATGGACGAGTCTAGTGAGAGGCATCTCTCGTTTGAAATCAGTCATTAGTAAAAAATCACGCATAGATATGTCCCTTGAGCTTACAAAAGACTCAGAAACTATGATTTTACTCACTGTTCAACAAGAAATATTCCATGAGGAATTTAAGTCACTGAAAGAAGGTAAATGTGTGCCGCCAAGAAGTCGCTCGCTTCTTTAGCTCCAATAATAGATTCAGATGGGATATTACGAGTCGGAGGTAGGCTCAAACATGCACCGTCAAATGAAATGTTGGACATGTCTAAACACCCTGTGATTCTTCCCAAGAAACATCACATCACCTCACTCATCATCGATTATTTACATCGTAAAATTCACCATCAGGGAAGACATATGACAGAAGGCGCGATCCGTGCAGGAGGTTTTTGGATTGTAGGTGCAAAACGCCTCATATCTTCTATGATAAGTAAGTGCCTTACCTGTCGGAAACTCATAGGGAAGCTGGAATGGCAACAAATGGCCGATCTACCTGAAGTTAGATTAACTCCCTGTCCTCCCTTTTCCTACGTAGGGGTGGACACCTTTGGGCCCTGGCATGTTGCTTTCCACAAGACACGAGGAGGATCAGCAAACCAAAAACGATGGGCTTTGCTTTTTACGTGCCTAACTACAAGAGAGCGGTCCACATCGAAGTAACAGAGGAGCTGTCAACGTCCTCTTTCATGAACGCATTAAGGCGTGCGATTGCCGTAAGAGGCCCTATAGCGCAATTTCGTTCGGATAGAGGAACAAACTTTGTGGGAGCTACATCAGAACTAAATATCACACCCGAATACGTGGAAAATGGCCCAGTTAAAGAATTTCTACGAGAATCAAACATCACATGGAAATTCAATCCGCCTTATGCTCACCACATGGGCGGTCCTTGGGAGAGGTTGATTGGAGTCGCACGACGAATCCTAGATGGAATATTGGTTGAAAATAAAGGTAGGACAATCACGCGCGAGATTCTTGTTACCTTTATGGCCGAGGTCATTGCCATTATTAACAATCGTCCTCTCGTACCGGTTTCTAGCGATCCGGACTGTCCAAGCATTCTCAGCCCGTCTACTCTACTTACGATGAAAACTTCTACAGATGTCAAACCGATTCCGTCTTTTTCTCTTAAAGACTGTTTGCGTTCTCATTGGAAACATGTGCAAGGTTTAGCCGATGAATTCTGGCGCAGATGGAGAAATGAATACCTCAACGAACTTCAAATTCGATCGAAATGGCAAAATAATCGGAAAAATCTCCAAACCGGTGATTTAGTCCTAGTTAAGGACCAGCAATCGCCTAGAAATTCATGGCCTATTGGTCTGATTGAAAGGATATTTCCAAGCACGGATGGAAAAATACGCAAAGTTGAGGTAGCAATCATCAAAGATGGAAAACGTACGCGTATGTAAGACCGGTTTCAGAAGTAGTGACATTGTTGGAGATAGGTACATAGATTGACCTTTTTTGTGTATAAGAGAGATTTGTAAATGGTGAAATTTCTCAGTTTTTTGTCTTTGTTATTTAGCGAGTTTTCCAAGAAGGACACTATTTCTCAGTTACATTTGATCTAGTTAAATCCTTTATTTTTAAAATTATTTAGAAAAGTTCTTTGAGAAATCAGAGGGGGAGTGTGATGTTATGTAAGTGACGTTTTGTCACATTTCTCGTCGCTTCATTTCCCCTTTACCAGTTCTTCCCCCATGTCGGATAATCTCACGTGTTTTTAGACTTTCTGCCTTTGATGTACCACAGATGTAAGTTTTATTGATAGTTCTTGTATACATTTGTCACCACGATTTTGTGGAGCTATCGATGTGTAATTTCAAAGACTTCAAAACATGAATTGTGCTTATTTTGTTTCATAATCGACATGCAGAATTCCAGTCAGGTTTTTGCATTTGTTATTGTTAGTCAGGAAATCATTCAGTACTTAATTTTTTCCTCTCTTTTTGCCTTTTGTTATGTTGCCCCACCCCACCCCTCTTTTTGTTCCATTATAGACCTCCCCTCGCAAATTTTTTATACAAGTACAGTACCACTGCCGCGTATTATGCATTTACAACCTTTCATCGTGTGTCTAAGGTACAGGCCAGTTGTAACTTGTCTTATGCACGCACTATCGCGGACATAGCTGAAAGTATTATTTCTTGTGAGAATTGTATGATCTACTTATCTTTACCTATTTGAGAATGTTTTATACACTAGCTTTCATTGAACAGATCGTTTTAGGATTTGTACTGAGCTTGTCACCTTTTGATATGTTTTATTGTCATGTAACTGTACTTTATCATCGTTTGTGTACCTTTGTCTTATGATTGTATTTTTGTTCTTATAGTTTTTCACCCTCTCCGGGGGTCTGATACTGAATAAAGATTCTACCAGCTAGACATCTTGTTATAGTACTGGCATTTGTGATCATTACTGTACTTGCTAGTACAAGTACTAGGTATATATGTGAAATGACAGACTGTTGAAATGCGAAAACTTGTCGTTTAAAAAAGACGTGACCGGAACGTTTATATATAAAGTTGTAAATACTTCTTAAAGTTATTAAAAACAAAACAAAAGATAGTTCACTAACAATTGTTCAGGTTTCCAATTCACTATAAATTTGTAATGTTATAAATTCACCGAATTTTGACTAACATGAGCAGATAACTAACACTATCTTCATCCCGTTGAAGCTGGTCATGAGACAATAGAAGTAGTAGTATACAAGTACTATCTTAAAAAAAGATAACCGACGCAGTAAAGATATAAATTGAGTTATCCATTGAACTACGAATCGCCATTATTGTCATGCAAATTTCCCGTTTCAATAGACCAGAAATGTTTGATGGAATTTTTTAGTGTGGAAGTACTGACCGAAAATTATTACTACATGAAAGAAATAATGAACCTATAAATTAACACAAGTCTCAGGTGAAACGAGTTTGAAATTATTAATTTCTACATGTATGCCCCCCCCCCCCATATGTGTTTTTATATTTCAACAGATCATTTTATTTACGTGTTTTTGATACTAAAAGATTTACTAAGCAGATTTACAGTTAGATAGAGGTATAGCGGAGCGTGTTAGACGTGTTAGATAGAGGTAGAGCGGAGCGTGTTAGACATGTTAGTTAGATGTTAGTTAGATGTATAGCGTAGCATGTTAGACATGTTAGTTAGATGTACTGCGGAACGTGTTAGACATGTTAGTTAGATGTGCAGAAGAGAGTGTTAGACATAATAGTTAGATGTATAGTGGAACGTGTCAGACATGTTAGTTAGATGTACAGAAGAGAGTGTTAGACATGCTAGTTAGGTGTATAGCGGAGCGTGTTAGACATGTCACTTAGAGGTATAGCGGAGAGTGTTAGAAATGTTAAATAGAGGTATAGCGGGACGTGTTATACATGTTAGTTTGATGTACAGAGGAGAGTATTAGACATGTTAGCTAGATGTATAGCGAAGCTTGTTAGACATGTCAGTTAGATGTACAGCGGAGAGTGTTAGACATGTTAGATAGAGGTATAGCGGAGCGTGTTAGACATGTTAGTTAGATGTATAGCGGAGGGTGTTAGACATGTTAGTTAGATGTATAGCGAAGCTTGTTAGACATATCAGTTAGATGTACAGCGGAGAGTGTTAGACGTGTTAGTAAGATGTATAACGGATAGTGTTAGACATGTTAGATAGTGGTATAGCGGAGCGTGTTCGACATGTTAGTTAGATGTATAACGGAGCGTGTTAGACATGTTAGTTAGATGGTTTAGCGGAGCGTGTTAGACATGTTAGTTAGATGTATAGCGAAGCTTGTTAGACATGTCAGTTAGATGTACATCGGAGAGTGTTAGACATCTTAAATATATTTATAGCGGAGCGTGTTAGACATGTTATTTAGATGTATAGCGGAGCATGTTAGTAAGATGTAAAGCGGAGAGTGTTAGACATATTAGTTAGATGTAAAGAGGAGAGTGTTAGACATGTTAGTTAGATGTATAGAGGAGAGTGTTAGACATGTTATTTAGATGTATAGAGAAGCTTGTTAGACATGTCAGTTAGATGTAGAGCGGAGAGTGTTAGACATGTTAGATAGAGGTATAGCGGAAAGTGTTAGACATGTTAGTTTGATGTACAGAGGAGAGTGTTAGACATGTTAGTTAGATTTATAGAGGAGAGTGTTCGATATGTTAATTAGATATAAAGCGGAGTGTGTAAGGCATGTTAGTTAGAGGTAAAGCGGGGCGTGTTTCAAATTATAGTCAGATGTATATAGCTGAGCGTAGAAGGCATGTTCGGTCGGTTAAACCAGGTTTTATGGCATGCCAAACCTCCTTAGTAAAGATTCTGTTTCTCCAATTTTAAACACAATTAGTAAATTGGCGAAATGAAATACAAATTCTCCACTATAATTTTTTACATTACTTAAATGCGCGGTAAATTAAAGTTGTTTTGGTTATGCCGTTACTAATTTAAACCAATCAACAGATGAGAACCACATTTTTACTTGTAACAATAAGTATTTTTCGACACCTGTAAAAATAAATAAATAAATAAATAAATAAATAAATAAATAAATAATGATATAATATAATAAATGTATTTGTATGTTCATTTAAACTTATTTTTTCGACACCTGTCAAGCGGTTTAAAACCACGCAAACACATTAGAGAAATGTTTGTTAGATGTAAAGCGTAGCGTGTTAGACATGATGGTTAAATGTATAGTTGAGCGTGAATAAATAAAAAAAATCAATCAATCAATCAATCAATCATTTAATCAATCAATCAATCAATCAATCAATCAATCAATCAATCAATCAATAGTATTGTGTATTTCAATGTTGTTAGAACATAAATGTTAGTTTACAGCTTTATCCCACTTAATTACTAAACATTAAGACTAAAATCATGAGGGTTACACAACGTCATATCCAATGTAATGTCTGTCAACCGACCGTCTTCTTTTAAGTGCTGACTTGGGCAAATGCCGTGTGCTTTCAAACTGTTAGCAGTATGAAGCATTGGTAAGGGTCAAAAATTGTTGTTCCGGCTGCTACAAGTTTACTCTAATCGACACCTACACAATGGGTCTTTATCGCACAAGGAGCGTGAAAATCTCCAAACACATTACACACTTTGGCAAGCAGCCTGCCTTTTTGTATTATGACCGGACAGCCCACAATCCCTACCCCCCCCCCAAAAAAAAAGTCCTTCCATTTTATTTACAACTGTGGACCTTTTATGGAATATACTATCACATACAGACATAAGATGATACAAAATTCTTGAAATGCCCTACGTTCAAGCATAACACAAATTTCTTAAGAATTTAACATCTGCATCAAATTGTGCCAGGAATCTTTCACTCACCGTACCATTTTCAAAACATAATCTGATTTTTGGCGTATCAGTTTCTTCATTAAATACGTAATCAAAAATGACTCAAGCTCCAAATAAATAGGGATTAGAAGACAATATTTGATGTAAGAACAAACTTGCATGAATGTAGCTTTGCACAAATACTAGATATAGAAATATATTGTCCACAATCGTAAAGTTTTCATTATTCAATGCTTTGATCTATGACGAATGTCAATACCTTTTGAAAAAATAAACATGAGCTAAAACAATTGAATAAGTTAATTAACAAATATATTCTTAATCGTTTTTTACTATAGACTGTATTTGCTACAGTGAGCTTGTAACATAACAATTCGGAAAACTATCTCTTTATTTATAGGTTTAAACTTATTTAGAATCTTTTTATAATCGTGGGATACTACTTTGTTACCAGAATTATACTAGCGGGTTTTCTTAACTTCTTAAAGGCGCGGACGAGTCGTTTTTTATTGTAACCTTGGTTTATAAGTTTATCACCGAGAAAAAGGTGACTTTTGCAAAAATCCGTATACTCGGTGCGAGCTGAATCAGACAACGAATTCGGGCTGATGAATGTAGTTCCACCCCTTGCATAAGGCAATATACTTACCATGTTTAAGCAACATGTGTCTAAGCAGAAGGGGGAAGAACTATTGGGCGTAAAACGTTTTCGATGTACGTTAAGCTGAAAAATTATCATTATCAATTATCACCACCAGTGGGTTAGATAATTAGTAGAGATGCATGTATGACCCTGTACCATCAGACTTCCTCCGCATCAACGATACCCAGATAATGCTCTACGACTCCAAACCCGAGTTCAAAGACGTTATTTTTTCTTAATTTGGTCAGTTAAATAACACCGGATCTGCAGGTCTTTCTTCTCGTCGACGGAAGAAACGTTGGCGTCTGTCTGATTGATAACAGTATTAACCAGGATCATTCGAGAATAACAGGTATGTTTAAAATAAATTCATTTGTGTCTAACCAAAGCATTCAACGTTGGTCTACGCGATATATGAGTTGCGGGCCTAAGTACAAACGTCGTGGCTTAAGCCAGAGCTTCAGGAACCAATGTTTTTGCTCCTGGAGAACATTTGAAGACACTCTGTGCCTGGCTGTCGTTTTTGGAAATGGACAAAATGTACGTGGCTGATTAAACAATTAACATTTTACTCATTTGCTCCACATTTCTTACATAATGCCATTATTCAAATGATATTTGCATTTATATTGGACATAGTCTACTATTGGTCACATGCCTGTAGCACTGTAACTGTCTGAAAAAACACATCGCACGATAAGCAGCATTTAATTTTAAAATTATCATATTTTAGGTAGGGTAAATTTTCTTTGTTATATGCAGTTAAATGAAGTTGTTGTAAACCTTTCAAAATATAGTTTTCTTTAAATATTAATGTCATTTTCTACAGTGTAACGATCAGTAATCAGTAGCCCTAAGCACCAGTTAAAAGGTATAAAATAACAGACAAAGTAGGTAATGGACTTGATCTGAATCTACATCTACAGTGTGTATTATCTTGAACTTACAACAAGTGTGGCCAATAAAAGTATGTCTGGCCTGTTAGCACCAACATGAAACATTAAAGCTCCATTTAAGTACTAGGTCTTTAGTAGGACATTAAGGTTCATGATTACACTTTGAATAAAATGGTTGATATTTGACCATAACATTATTTTAACATGAATTATCACGTATCAGATTCTTAGAATGGCTTGTACTTATAAAAGTTATCATGAAGAAACTTAAGGGACAGACCTATTCAACTTAAAAAGGGGGGGGGGGGGCTTGTTATTTTCTTCAATCGGGGTGTGGAAAAAATATTTCATTTTAAAGGTGTTGCAATATATTAAATATTAAATATTTTTTATAGAAAAACCTAGACCCCCCTTCAATTTAAATGATCTGTCCTAAGTTAATTAATATGCAATTTTTACCATCTCTTGTCAAATACTTCTTGACCCGCTTGGGTATATATATATAATAAAGTCCCTTACATTCTCATGCAAAAGAGAAATTGTCAAATTAATTATCAACCCGAGTTGGCCATCGATACTAAAACAAAACTTAAATGGGGATGCGGGACACTTTCACTGAAAATAATTTTCAACGAATTTTCTTTAAATTCGACAAATAGTTAGTTTTTTATACAAGTTATCAAAATATTCATAATAAAAATTAGGGGTTTCTGAGCTTATTGTCGAGTGGTTGAGCACTGAAATTTTAAATTTTCATATAGTTTATATAGAAAAGAGAATAAAAGATTACAAAATTTCTGTCCGGTGAAATTTTCGGAATTTTTTATATAATGTCAAGCAATTGGTATACATTTTCGTGAAGGGGAGAAAAATAGGGGTCTCTGAGTTAAATTTTTGTCAATTGGGTAAAAACTAGTCAAAAAGTGCTAAAATGGTATTTTTTGATCAAAAATTACCTTCCTTGTTAAAAATTTTATTTTCATTATTTTTGACAATACCAAACTCATTTAAACGAAAACTTTTTATTTCATCCATTAATAAAATGGAGTAATAATAGAGGTACAAGACTTTAATTATTATTTAACATTTTATTGAATTTAAGAAATTAATAATGAAAGAAATTATTATTAAATTTACCATAAATGTTCTAGCTATTTTATGGCGTCCAGTTTTTTATTTGTGTAAAAACCTTGAGTAGTCGGAGGAAACACCCGATCTTTGGTAGTCAATTAAGATTTGGGACGAGCGCACCTTTCCCGTAGTGAGAGTCGATCAAGCTACCTCAGTCTTGACAGATCATTTGATCAATAGTATACGAACTATAACTCGTCCACCGAGACACCTTTATCGTTTGGTATTCATAACAATCATAACAATCATAACATAACATAAACTAGAAAAATTGTGTGCAAAAGCTTGACATATTAGAACAATGTAAAAAAAGACATCTAAGCAAGCATGACTGGCAATGTAATCTTAGTTTTTACCTTAGTGTTGGTTGTTGTGAGATAGTCGAAAGTCGAAATGAATCTTACTGTACAGAATTTTGTTTATTATATAAGAAGTAAAGTAAATAAATAATGCATTTACCTTGAACATTTTTGGTTGTCTTGTAGGTATTGTTATAGACAAGCCAGTGGTTTTCTATTTTTGTGTAAAAATGTGTTAGTGTTGTTCATTTTATACGTAATACGATATTTCTTGGCTATTTGTATGATTATTTCGTATAGACAGAATAATTATTTTTTATCGTTACTCCTTTCAAATAAACAGTATAATAATAAACCAAGACGACGACCTTCTAACTTCTCCATCAATACTTAGAGTAAGATGGTGCATCGGTGTGGTGGGATATCGCATCTTTATACAACGTACTGTCGGAATTGGTTTTTATGATAACACGTTGCATTATTCTTTAATAATTCTTTAATTAGTGGATCACTATTTTTATTATAGAAATATTCTTGATGGTACAGTAATAATAAATTCAGGCCAGGAACAGGTATCTTGTGTTGAGTTGTTGTTTACCGGTCTAACGTTCTCGCTTCGACATTTAGATGCGACATGTCATTTTGCCTCAGCCTCCTTATATAGTCATTGCTACCGTTCGACCATTCAGAACTTTTGGCATTAACTATAATTACAATAAGATGATAGCTTGTCGGTCGGACTTCATAATTCATATGTAATAAAATGAAACCCAAATTGACATTTTCTCCCTTAAAAACTCTTTATAAGAAAATGTGACCTCACTTCAAGTCTTCTATGACGCAACGATCACTGTTACGATTAAAAAACATTGTCCCATCGATAATGTAAACATACGTTTTGAAAATATTTACACAATAATAAAATTTAAATATTTTGCATGAAAGCAGGACATTTAGCCATTTAATTATCTATTAAATAGATTATTTTAATTTCGTTTAAATACTCAATACATGAGCAAAGTTGGTTATTTCGTATAACCTAACTTGGCTTTTCAGCACGTGACTGATTTTGACGTCATAATAAGATGTATTGATGACGTTGACTATACATGAATTCTTCCGCAAACAACAAGTGACGACACTAAAATTCTGAATTGCAAATATTATTTGATTACTTGTAAAATATTGTTCTTGTTACTTCATTTTTACTATAGAATTTAAAATATAAGGTTTGTTTTCAATTGTTGGTTAGATAATTGATAAACGACTTTGGATCGATTTACGCTGCAACATCGTAAATCGACCCAAAGTCGTTTATATCCAATAATCTAACCAACAATATAAAACAATCCTTAAATAACTTATTATATAACATTATATAAACGACAACGAGAGAAAATTGAAGCTGCAATTTGAAAACACATATTTAGAGAATAGCAACATTACTAATAATTTCTAGAAACGTGAGGAATCAGTAGCCTTTGCCTCAACCTAGGAGAAACGTGAGGAATCCGTAGCCTGTGCCTTAACCTAGGTAGATTTTCATGTGATGTGCCTTAAAATTTCCACAAGACAAGGTAACGAAATGTGCCAAAGAAAAATAGTTACCAAAATAAAAACTTATAAGAGAACTGTAAAAATTCTAACTGCCAGTGGATGATCAGTTGATATTAAATAACGCTCGTGTTTTTTCGATTCATACACGAACAGCACGCATGTATGTCTTATTGTTTTATTGTGTAATTTGCTTACGAATTGCGTATTGTTTTGTTTGATTGCCTAACGGACAAGCAGCATTATAACTCCAGAACATAATCATAAAATTATTGTCTTGAGCACAAAAAGTCATAGAAGCAACTTCTCCCGCTTGCATAATGTGCCTCAAGAAAAATAGCCAGAACACGAACCACCCAAAATCATATTCAGCATATTCAGCACTGTTAAATCTTTAGAGCATACATGACAATTCAGTCCACATTGTCCAAAGTAATACGTATTTTGTTTCACATTGTTGATGAAAAGAAATAAAAAAAATATTTATTTTTTGCATAAATTATATGTACTTATTTGTTATCATGGCTCCTTCTAATAATTGGAACTTATCACATACGCGTGGATTTCTATTCTTGTAGAGTGATTATTCGTTTTTATTATCTTTTTCTTGCGACTTCTACCTCGGTATGTTTAAATCACATAACAACAGTTGATATAAACCTCAACTCTTAAATAATTTAAAAAAAATGTAATGGTGTTTAACATCCAGCGTTCAGCATTATGACATTTTTAAACATTGATAGCTAAGTGGACCTGTTTGGTGTACATTTTTCTTACAAAGACGTCTTTAAAATTTGGAATTTGTTGTTAATTGTTATATACTCATTATATCAAATTTTTTTTTACAAACCAATGTAAATAAATGGTCCATTATCTATTTTTGTTCCGGTTTTCGAAAGTTTACAAGTGTATTTCCGGATCTTTACTATACATGTGCCAGGTGTGGAAGATGAACTAAATATCCTTCCATACAACAAAATGAAAAATGAAATTAAACAGAAAACATCAAGAACAAAAGTTTTGGTTTTGTTCTTGGTGATTGGTGTTTAATTTATTTTTTTCATTTTTTTGTCGCATAGTTGTCTTGCCACATCGCTTGGCAAAATTTTATTACTATTGAGTATCTTCTGATGACTAAACGTGTGCAATTCTAATAGAAAACCTTTTTGCTGACTAACGCTGGTAATATGTCATATTTTTAACAGAAATTAATTATCAATTATGGCAAAATACTGTTTTTTGTTTGCATGTTAAAGTAAAACAGAACGAAATAAATGAATTCTTTCAATTTAAAGGTTTATTCGACTGTTTCAATATTTACTGACTGTAAAAGACATATTATACAATTGATGTGTACCTGTTTCATGCATGGTTTACCAGGCAAATCTAAATGCACAATCTTTACTTCCTGAATTGAAGACGCATGTTATTATCATTAACAACATTCGACAACATTTAAATAACACGCATGTAAGTACTTTTAATGTGAGCGGATTAGATTTATTCTAGTTTGTGCTGTGTTAAGGAAGTTAACACGAGTATATTGTATAAAATTGTAGGTGTTTTCAATTGTTAGTATGTTTAATTTAATATAACAGCCGATCTAGTGGTTAAACATAACAATCTGTGTACGGTCCTCACGAATAGTGTGATGATTTGAAGCGAACATTCGGAAAATTGGATGGACTTAAGGGCAGAAATGTTGATGACCATGGAAAAGTTACCAGTTACGATGTGAAAGGTCTGACATTTGAAACATTCGTTTCGCATACATTGCGCCTATTTGTTTTTCAAACCTGTTAATTGCACATTTATCTTGTAAGGAGCTTTATGATTTCCAAAAAGCGGTTCAAAATGGTGCTTTACGTCTTACCACATGCGGACACAATATACATTTTTGTATGCCAAGCTAATCCAGAATACAGCATAGCCTTAGAAGGCTACCAGCTAAATCTTATTAAAATAAAATTGTGTTCAAAATACGTGTATAAAAGTTGAAAAAGACACGAGTTTTTTCTTTTTACAATGTGTGTCAGTATTAACGGACAGTGTATTTTATGGAACATTTCTAAGTATGCCTGTTTGCTTGTTGTTTTTGTCAAACATCAGACAGTTGATAGACAATAGGCATATACTACAAATGAATTAGCAACTTATGATATTTAGATCAAACATCATTTTAAACTTTGTGAATTCGAGGTAAAAGAAAACAAAATTCGGATGGCATTGTCTTAACAAGCGTACAAACGATCTAAATTTGTATCTAAGTTATATTTTGTATGTAGATGTTTTTTATTTTAAGGTGCCATTAATGCGTCTGCTGCTAATAGATTTGCTAAGATACAGAGCCATTTATTAGTTTTATTTGTGTAATAAAACATTTACTGACTTTGATATGCCGTCGCCATGGGTATTTGTCAACCTAACATATGTATATTTACCTCGGTTTATATCGACTCAGTGAATATTACATTTTCTCTGATTGTCGAATCCCTATAGCGACCTATATGAAATGAAGATAATAACAAAATAACTAACACCGATGAAATTGTCAAAAAAGGACAATCCACAAATCAAAGTCCGAGAAACCGACAATTCCAGAACCATGCAGCAACCAAAAATATAGTTATTACAGCAATGGTGCTGATTTAGTACAGGCATTTCTAAGGAAATGATAGGTTAAACCAGGTTTTATGGCATGCCAAATCTCCCGCTTCCATTACTATAGAATGTGAGTTGGCCAGTTGATTAAAATTGATAGGTATCATATATCACTAGCCACTAATAGGTGTATCAATAATCATCGTAGCACATTCAACCTACTCTGAATTCAAAAAATCTGGAAAACTATCTTCAACAATGAAATGGTATCTATAGTAAAACTCATTAAAGACGCGGACGACTCGTTTTTTCTTGTTACCTTGGAATAAAAGTATATCCCGAAGAAATAGGTGGCGTGTGTGAAAATCTGTATACTCGCTGCAAGCTATTGCATACCTGATCAATTAGGAAATATAGACACCGTATGCAGGAGAAGTTGGAATATTGCTTCATTGGCGAGGAGCATTTATAATTTTGAAATTAAAATCGGCTAATCGTCTCGTTTGTCGTAAATTATTGTTCTAAGATGACCGTTGGTGTCATATTCGAGATGTAAGTCTACAAATGATGTAGATGAAGCCGTTCATGTGGTTTCTGTAACTTCTAGCTTTGAATGATATATTATCGGAAGCCGCTCAGCAAATTAAGGGTTGTTAATTAAAAGGACATTATTAATATATCTGTATGTAAAATTAACGACCTAACTTCTGCTATCTTCTTGCCTTTAATAAGACGTCCAAGAAATTCTGTTTCATATGAATACAGGAACAAATCGGCAAACAGTGGGGTACAGTTTGTACCCATTGAATTCCAATTTGTCTGATAAAACATATCCTCCAAAATTACAAACATGTCGCTTAGAATACTATAAACCTGTTCTTCGTTCTGACATAATTTAGTTCTTGTACTGTCGTTATCTTAAAATGTAGGCATGTGGAAGCGAATTCTTTATGATTTTATTTTGACTGGGTTTTAATTTTAATTTTCTGTGCGACAGGGTAGTATAAAGAGTTGAAAAATCGAAGTTTCCAGCATATGAAATATTACTAAAGTAGATATCGATCTAGATTTTAAAGTTTTCAAAGGTCTTTTGAAATTGTAAGATTCTAATTATGATTAATATTACTTCGCGAATAAACAGTTTCACAGTATTTTTGATGTCCTTCTTTCACTGCAGACAATATCTTAGTCAACCGTTTTGAC
Source organism: Limnoperna fortunei (assembly GCA_944474755.1). Classification (NCBI taxonomy): domain Eukaryota; kingdom Metazoa; phylum Mollusca; class Bivalvia; order Mytilida; family Modiolidae; genus Limnoperna; species Limnoperna fortunei. The sequence continues at coordinate 6,039,152 of OX104112.1, forward strand.
AACTCTTTGGTAGAGAATGTAGATGAGCAGGCTATGTGTCTTTCCTTGTAAGGATTTTTTTATGCAATTTAGGAATCCAATACAAGTATGGTAAGTCTTCAAAGTCTTTGTCGTAAGTAATATGTAAAGATGTTATGAAGGACTTATGGTCAGACAGGAGTTCATCCTTGTCGAATGTGGTACGCTTGTATGTGGAATTATCAGAGTTATCATTTATGACTAGTTCTTTAATGAGGTATTCATAGTAATTTGACTTACATACAAACACAATGTTGTTAGAAGATTTGTCTGCAGGGACGATAACATATTTGTCATGGAGGGAATTGAGGCAACTCATAACATCCTTGTCTTTGAATGTGGATTTAGGTCGGTCATTAATGCAATGTCTTAGATTCGTAATTCGACGTTGTACCAAAGACCTTATTGTCCTTACCTAGTTAGACAGTGCATCTAGTTCTGGGTCTTGTTCCTTTACAATCTTAATCTTCTCTTGTATAGTTTTTAACTAAATCCATAATGGTTTTGAAATTTAGATTCCAGTCTTCTAGTTGAGATTCTCTAAATGTTGGACCACAAGCATGTTTCTGAGATTCTCGCGGTCAATGATGGTCAGCAGTAATAACACGACCAAATGGATTCAATATGAAAGGAGGACGAGAACGAATGCATTTAGAAGCTTGATTGAGGTATGTTTCAATGTATAGGTCCTGCGATGCTTGTTTATAGATTTTACGGGCAATGGTGTTGGTATATTTATAAGAAACGATAGGAATAAATTGATTTCTGAAATATAAATGGCAGATCTTTGGAATGCGTAATAGTGGACAGAGTTTGCGTCAGATAGCACAACACTTTGGCATTCACTTAAGTATTGTATCCCGGCTACCGAAAAATGTTGGAGATGATGGAACTATCCAGGAACGTCCCAGGTCAGGTCGACCACCAAAACATCTGAAAGGGAGTATAGAGAACTCGTTCGTGTTGCCAAACGCCAACCATTTGCCACTGCAAGATATCTTCGTGACAATTGGAATATTGCAACCAGAGTCGCCGTTCGAACAGTTAACAGGCGCCTCAACAATGCAAGGTTAAGAGCTCATCGTCCCTTGAAACGCCCACCGTTGACACAGAGACAGACGTTAAAAGTGAGCACGATATCATCGCCATCGGAATATTCGAAGCTAACGACGAGTACACTGGACCGACGAAAGCAGATTTCTTCTTCGTCAAATTGATGGGCGCATGCGCGTTTGGAGACAACGAGGCACTGCTTACAATTAGAACGACATCCTAGGCACTACAGCGTTTGGCGGTGGTGGTGTTACAGTGTGGGGTGGCTTTCCATACGACTGTAAACTGAATCTGTATGTGGTTGATGGGACAATGACAGGGCAGAAATATCGAAATGACGTCATTAACGCTATTTTTGTGCCACATTAGGACAATCATGCACTTGGTAACTGACCCATCTTTATGGATGACAATGCAAGACCTCACCGGGCTGCAATTGTACGTGATGGTATCGACAGGAAAGCTATTGAGCATGTTTCATGGCCATCCATGTCACCCGATATGAATCCAATTGAACATTTGTGGGATATCATTGGCCGTAAAATCAATAACAGAGCACCTGCTTGTCAAAATGTCCAGGACTACGTGTTGCCTTCAAAATGAATGCTGCACTTCGCCGTTTAGTCAACAGTATGAGGAGGAGAGTTAATGAACTGTACAGAAAGCGTGGTGGTTACATGACTGAGTATTTTTTGCGTTTAACACATTTTTTGACAATGAAAGTTATATATGCACTGTTTTTGTTATTTTTGCTTTGAACATTTTTTCATCAAACATTAAGTAAAGCGACTGTAAACTTGTTTTTTGTATGTTTCATTTGTCATTAATGTTCAATAAATTGTCATTTAAAAAAAAATTAAAATATATGAAATATTAAATGAGTCCCAGAAAAATAATAGGGTGTTGCTTAACTTATGTCGAGGTGTAAATTACTTAAAATTAACATTCACTATACTGCGGATATGCTTCTCAATCTCACGATCTGCCTCTTTTAGTCCAAAAAAACTAGTAAAACTTGAGAAGCAACATCCAGTTGATAAATTAACGCAACTCTTTAAAAGGACATTTGTTCTCTGAACAACTGTGAAGGTCTTTCCAAATATCTTCAACCAATAGTTTTCTTTGTTTCGGCAGATAGCTTCGTTACTTAAAATTATTTCGTTTCACATGGTGAGTTAAGTTCTCCCCAATTAACGGTACCGAGTATCGAAATGATTTGTCTCGACACTTTTTGGCAAGTATAGACGGAAGAAGAAGCAAATAATAAAAAAATAATAAAAAATACAAGAAGAAGTGTCCATTGTAAGGGGAAAGACTTTTATTAAACTTCATTTTAATCTCTCCTGACGCAGCACAAATTATTTAGATTTGAGATTACTTGTAATAAATTGTTTTGTTCTTAATAAGGAAATTGGTTTTAACATACTAACTTGTTACATCCTGTTCTAAATGTTCGTTCTTTTTTCGAATTCCTCCAATGACGGACTGTATTTTACGCCACATAAATGTTCAAATGTAGTAATAGTCAGTAATTTATGCCACCTTTTGTGATTTTCTGTATAATAATATGCATTTGTGTATGCAACTTCCGATTCACATCTAAAATTTCCAAACGCAAACAATTACATTTTAATAGTATTAAAAAAGCTTCTGTACGTACACTCTATGACACCAAACTGTTACCATTAATGTACGGTGAATTCAGTTTCGCTTCTAATAAGTTTTGTTTTTTTCAGAGTGACTATAACCGACATGAAACTCTTTAATGGTATTCTGCTATTGATTGATTTGTTTGATAACGTTCATCTACAAAGTAAGTAAATGATTCATCTTTACAATCTTGTTACCCTAATAAAGTTACAGATGCAATTTTAATTAATCAATTATACAAATTTCTTTTTTATTATTGAGTTATAAATGTATTTCAGTTAATCTAGCTTCATATGGGAGCGCTTCACAGAGTTCAACATATTACTGGTCGAATACATATTTAACAGCTGATTTAGCTATCATTGGTGGTCCAACCAATGACTTTAACTCAAAGTCTTGTACCCATACAGACGTAGGACGCACTGTTGCTTGGTGGATGCTGACTTTTCCAGAGAAAACCTATGTAACGATTGTTAACATACTTTACAGAAATGACAGTGAGTTTTTTCTTTGTATGTTTTTGAAACACATTTATTGATTAATTGATTACTTACATAGTTCCGCTGAATGTACAAGCACGATACCAAGCAACACGTGTCTTCAGGCAAGTGCATACACCAATTGCCAAACATTTTTTGCATCTTATTTTATCGTTAACGTTTTTTCTGATGCATAAGCAGGATTTCCTATTTTTTTATTTAACCTAATCATGGACATGAATATGTCTAACTATTTTTATGTATTGCCTGACAATGTACGGACTTCGTTTTTACCCTGAAAGATAAAATACGTCCTCCCTAATGAAAAAAGTTTATAGGAGCATTTCTAGCCTATTTATGGGTTGAACTGTTTTTCGTATAATTAATTGATAATATGAAGTCACAAACAAATGTAACGACTGCAAAGGAAGAAAACTGAATCAAGTCCTAGTTTTAAAAAAAATTCTTCAAATTGAGATTTTTCTCAAATTTTAAAATTTCCAGCAATGTGATTGGTAAATATTTGAGTTGAAGATAAGTTGAGAAGATTCTCAAATATGAGATGTTTTTCTAAACCGAGCCCGGATAGTAATACCGTACGAATATGTATGATACTGTAGTGAGGCATTACGTGGACTAATTCTTGTATGTACTTTTGTCATCTTAAGAGTTTGTTAAAGACAACAACCGGACAAATTAATATTAAAAATGTTTATGAACCATGCCTAACTGATTTTTTTAATCAATTCGTTTCGTTAATTCAAAATGTGTAAAAGTCATATAAAAGTACATTTCAATATTCGTGTGAGCAGGATGGGTTTCACTAGCTGGAAACGTAATTGTATAGAACACTTTGGAAATGTAGTCATGATTCGAAAAACGGTGAATTTTTTGTCGAAAATTTAGCTGTTGATTTGGAAAATTCTTGAACACTCCAGGTTAGCTTTCTTCTATACGCGACCTTTTTTCAGGATACTTTAAATTTTAATTCAATACTTAACAGTTCAAATTCAACTTTGTCTAATTTAGTATACGATTCCTTTATAGATACAGGAAAACAATAAAATAAAAAGTCAAGCACAATAAAAAAAGTAGGTTGCATAGCTGACCCTGTTATGGTGTAGGACCACCAAATACCGGGAACCAATCAAGAGGTTGTACCTAAAGTAGCACAATCTCAACAGATCAGTTCACTTTTGTCTAATATGGACTTTGAACCGTTCATGATACCATGATGTAATTTTTTGACAGCTAAATATTTTATTGGTTTTTTTAAACATTAAAATGATGACAATCAGTTAAGGACATGCACTATTTTTGGACAGAAATTAAAAGTGAAGGTAGAATTTTAGACCATCTGAACTTCAGGTTGAGCACGCGTTCTTATATGCAATGAAACATAGGGTGAAATTTTGACAGAATGCTGACCTGGTGCATATTGTCTAGGTAAAGTAAAAAATCTTCAAATTTTAGATAGCCAAAGAGTCGAAAAACAATGGTGGTCCCACATCCTATTCAGAACCTTTTTATGCAAAATTATGTTGGACACAAAACTATTCAAGTCACTTAATAATTCACATAATATATTACTAAAATACACGTAGGATTAATGTAATTTCTCTTGCCGACCGTTACGATCTTGTTAAAGTAAAACAGGAGAATTACTTTTGCAGTTGATAAATTAATTTTTCAGTTATGGACGGTTTAAAATAACATATATTATATATTTGATTGCATAAGTATGGACTGAGAGAAGTCCAGTTGGAACTAAATTATCTTACAGTTGATGTATGCAAATTAAATTATATACGAAAAGAATACATGCATGTTTTCGAAAACATATTGCAATCACGTACGAGATCAACACATAATTTTCGTTTTGTCAGTAAGTTACAAAATTGTGTGATTTCAACTCTAAATGCCACAATTAATGTACTTTTTTAAATTGTTGTTTTCTAAATACTGTACTGGTATGTATGTGTCTGAATAACAAAACATGCATTTAGAAAATAAATTTTATTCCTAAATCTACCGATTGACTTAACAAATAATAAAATTCGGCGTTTTTATAATTAGAAGACAGACTAATCGTATTCCATATAATATTTGCTCAAGAAGTGAATAAACTAGATCAGTGTTACCTATTTAAATGGTATAAAGTAAGATAGATAATAAGTAGATTGACGGGTATCTAATTAGAGGCAGGCATCGGTTTTTATATCGTTCGGGTTACTGTCTTTCTGTTTTTGTGTTTTTTGTTTTGTGTTGCGTTGTATATGTTTGTCTATATTCGGATTTGTAACTGTCCCTTGACTTTTAGCTCTTGTTGTTCGGACGTTTTTTTTTCTTTGCGATTTTTCTTATTGTTACTAAATATTAATAGGGTATTATAGAAAACGATTTAAATATCTTGCAATTTATACTGTGTGTTATAGTAGGACGTCGCATGATAAACAAACAGAGCCAGCACTATTTGGGTGTGTCTTTGTTAATGTCTGCATTTTGTGGTTTCCTATACATTCTCAAGCATGAGAAAGAAATGTATATCCTTTTTAAATTAGCAGGTTATATTGTAAATTATTCGTTTTTGATTTTAATCAGTATTTCTCTTGTAACCAATATTTCTTTTCATTTTAAACATATGTAATGCATCTACATATTGTATGCCATAGAATAAATTTTTGGTATATAGGTTATATGATTTCCTAGCATTTACTGCGAAATTATACGTATGCAGTACATATAAAAGCTTCATTTGCATACATTTAGATACACACATGTATTGTGATAGAAGCAACACATAGTAAATATAGAGTATAATTTTACCCATAAAAGAGAAGAGGTTGTGTTCGAAATGAAATTTTGACCCAAATTTTGTTAACTAAACAAGGGAATCGCATAAAAGTCGAGAGACTTATTTCCAACGGTGTCCACAGGAGTAAAAATAACTTAAAAAAAATAAATGCATCTCACATGTTATAGGCAATGAGAAAGTTCGTTTACCAAATACATAAAATATAAATATAATAAGTATAAAAGTATCCATACGATAGTTTAACTATATTGTACATTAGTACAAATATCATGAAAAGTTCAAATTTTTATCAAACAGAAAATCTTTACTTTTAAATGCTTTTAAATGCTTTTGAACTTTTGATTTTCTTAAGCTCTACAAGCTTTGATAGTAAATAGTGTTGGCTTAAAGTCAATTTACATTGTAACATACAAATTGTATTAACTAAATCTATCGTTATAAGTATTTATATTTCTTGTTGTTACAAAATGTGTGCTAGTCAGAAAAGTTAGTTTCACAATATTGTACTCATTATTCATTTAGCATTTTCTTGATTAAAAACACAAAAATGGGTAAAATCTTGACTTATTTCAGATTATATATTAACAGGTGTGAATTAATTATATGCATAAAATACCTCAGACATTAAAGAATTTTTATAGTTTACTTATCATGTCAAGTCATCATTCTGATTCATAAAGTAAATGAACATTTACCCCCCACTGTCTATTGATGAAATCAATCACTCTTTTCTCTATGAGTTAGTTTGTAACTGATGAATTAATAATACATTCTGTGTAATAAGCCACATTCTATGACATTTTCTAGTATAAACTGTAAGTCCAAATGTATTGTAACTAAAACAATAGGTAAGACTGGTAAAAGTGTTTTGGCAACATTTATAGAACTAATCTAGCATTTCTTTTCAAGTTTGAGCATCGAGACTTTAGCAATAATGTAAACATAATTTTAATTTAAGTTTCGTGTCAGGAATAGTTTTCTTTAAGGTTTGTGTGAATATTTTTTTAGGAGTAGGGTGGGGTTTGTGGGTTGGAAAGATTTATGCAGTCTAACTATGGACATTATCAGGTACTCTACATAAACATATATTACCATAACGCTTTTCAAAATATTTATCAAAAATTGTCATGGGAAGTTAGCGAAAAAAATGTGAACATGACTGTCATTGATTTGAATAAACTTAGTATTTACATAGACATACCTTAGTGTTCGTCTTTTCTTTTCAGCCTTCTTAAGGCCTAATGTTACAAGTTGGAGGATTTTCAAACGCACGTTATGGCGGTAAAAATATGTCTGACGTTGAACGTTCTCGATGCTACATAGTTTCTTCGCTAATAAAGCTGAACAAAATGACCAGATTTGAATAAATAAAAAACTGTTTTTAAAAATTTAACGCTTCAAGATAAAAAACAATTGCATAATTTTTATATAACATCAACTTTTATTTAATGCTGTCATTTTCTTAGAACGAATAATCGTACCATCGCTCTTTTTTTTGGCGAGGGTACGAATTTAGTCCCATTACTCGTAATGTAGCAGAGCGGGAGTGAATCACTCCCGGCACTTTGATGTCCAAAAGTTGCATATACAATCAGACGTGGTCGGTCTTGATATCTTTGACAGTGTCACCATTTTTTTTTATCGGTTTCGTGTTTAAAATCGATCATTATTGATACGTGATGATAGTTATTGCCGTTTGTAATAACCGCTGTGCGTTGTGTATTAATTGACATTCGCGTCTCTTTTTAATTACGTTTACTACATGAAAAACATTGAGAAACCCGAAAATGAATGGCGTGTTGCATCTTGGGTAATACATATGTAAATTACTGGTTCACACTACAGAATGGTTGTTATAGTATGCAAATAAGCACGTTTATAATAAAATTAGGTCACATTATCCATATACGGAAAATTGATCAACACAGCATTTTGCACGTGCATTTTCAAACACGAAAAAAGAAATTTCTTCAATAAAGATCGTTTCCCGTTAGTTTCGCAATGTCTAAAGCTTTAATAACGTAAAGAAGATGAATATTATGTTTGAATTTTGTATAAATAGACCGTTAGAATTTTTTATTTGCTACATTACAAGCAATAAGACTGAATTCTGCCGATAATCCGACAAATCACAAAACTAACTTCGGATTATAACTGCAGTAAAATTCGGCCTATCATTTTCTCCCAACCTTAAACAATTGACCAACCAAAACAATGGAATTGGGTGTCGATGGGCAGATTGCATTGCAATAGTCAATAATGAAATTGCCTTAATTTCGCTGCATTGTCTCCACTAGTTGTTAGGAGTTATTTCACTTCTATGTCCATTTTAATATCTAGTATGATGTCTTCTTTAATATTTAGCACGTCCTTCAAGAGTTACGACTTGTAAAGCTTGTTTATCGTATTAGCAAAATGCTACAATTCTGCTAATAGTTTTGAAATTACGTTTAAATAAGGTAGAATAAAATATAAAATATCAATCTTTAAATTGTGCAACACATGAAATTTAACATTTCTTTGGTTAACTAATTTGAAACATCAAAATTCAAAACAATAACGCGTGCGTTATATGGAGTATTGATAGTCATTACGTCAACAGTATGCATCTCTATTCCTTGATTAATATATATTCTATAGTATATATTTGTGTAATGTTTTAAGCACCTGGTCGTCTTGCTGGCTATTATTTGTTCATAAGCAACTCGAGCAACCCGATTCCCAATGGTTATCTTTGTCATCACGATGTAGGACCTACTATTCCACCTGTAAACCAGACGGTGGAATGTTATCGTCTTGGACAGTACATTATATTTTATAACAACCGAACAGGAGTTATACCCCTTGGATATGGAAACGAAGCGGTTATTGAATTATGTGACGTACAGGTTTACGGTATGTACTTGACATCTTCAGTCTCTTCAATTTACGTTAACTAAATTAATAAAAAAATCTGTATCAGGGAAATATATGTGTGGTAGTTTTAGAATATTGATTGCGTAATTTATTTATAAATATTTAGAAAAATAATATTGATATTTAAATTTTGTATTAGATTTAAAAATTTAACTCTTTAGAGTAAGTTGTTATTACAATTATAAGTTGTTCTTATTTACAGTTATTACTAAACAAATAGAAACTGCTTTTACTACTTTACTGCTACTGTGAAATGTCGTAATTAGATGTCTTTAGATTATTAACATAAAAGACACCATGCCACAAATCGTTAGTGTATATATCAAGTGTGGTATGGTGTATATTAGTTGATACAATCATGCGTTACCATATTTATTATCAAGGTTGCAATAAGACTTGGTATGGAAAAAATTGTGATCTGCGCTGCTCGCCAAAATGTATTGACCAACATTGTTATCCTGAGAACGGAAGCTGTATATGGGGCTGTAACTGTATTGGGAATACATGTAATAATGATTCATATTGTACCGATGGTTGTAAAGGAGGATATGCTGGTCTATATTGCATGGAATGTGAGTACAGTTATAAACTTATTACTACATTTCATTTCTTTGTTTGGTATCTGGTATGTTTGGTTTGAATATTTTTGACAAAATGATATTTTCTTTAAATTGAAGTAAAATAATAATAGGGTCTGAGATGCTACTCAATAAGTTCTAGTGTTTTTATATTTACTGGCTTTTACGTTCTAAAACAGCATATCCTCCTTTACAACCATATATATTTAAGTTTATTGCCACACCTAAATACGTCATCTTATTCCCAAAATTCGAATTTAGATACAAATGTTTTAAAAATGTTCATATTCTAATCTTACCCTCTATTACAATAAAAGTTTGTAATCAATCAAATTGTATCTATACTAAATGCCAACCCCCTTGGGAAAATAAGTTTGCTTGCATTTTTTCATCATGCTATATTTTACCTTTTTATTACGAAAATTCAGTAGAAAAAAATGTAGATACGATAACCTGTCCATGTTTTATAATATGCCTCTGGTGTTAAGTTGTTACAAATCGTCCTTGACTTTTGCTACGGGATTTTTACATAATAAGTCAGCCATTTTTGTTTCTAAAGGGACCTTACGATGTTTACAAATGTTCGACTGCTTTTGTGACGTTCAATGGTATTCGGACAAACCGCGAGACTTTTCCCGCCTTAACTGCAGACGACATTACCCGAAGGATTTCGAGTAGACAACACTCGATTGTTCTTAAAGTACACTTCCGTTCTAATTAAGGTCAAATTTTAGTATGGGAAACCTCTCTTTCAAAATGTAAAAACTGCCATATTTCAAAACGCTGAATATCTCGAGGAAATAATCATTGATTTCAAAAAGTAGTTTTCTTGACCTAGAAAGGAGCATAAGCTGAACCATACGCGGTAAGCAGTTTCCATTTTTCACGCAAAAAACCCTCTCCACGTCAACACCTAGTATAATTTGCCTTGTTGTTTTTCTGTGATTTCATTTGTTTTTGCTGTGATTCGGTGCCTGCTTTAGGTTATCATCTTTTTTGCTTAAATTCCAAAATAAAAAAAACGAAGATGCCGAAAAGTAAGAAAAAGATTATCCAATTGTAAACCCATAAAAATAAAAATAAATAAATAAAACTAAAATAACTAAAAAACAAACATAACTATACAATTATTATATCATCTGTTTACTTCCAGACAACGCTGCTACAAATAAAACATCAGTGCTGATGTCATCGACTTTGAATCAGAATTCTAAGTTTGGAGTTGACGGAAATAGAACAAACAGTTCTTGCGTAAGAACAAGTGGAGCAAACGCTTGGTATCAAATTGATCTCAATGGCTTGCATGTTGTAAAATCTATACATTTGACGTTTAACTTTGATAGTAAGTTTTGGTTAGTAGAAAATCGGTACAATAAGGGTGTCATAATGCTTCATATATTTACAGGTTGCAAAGAAAAAATGTTATATTATAACTATAACTGTATTCTGTTTAAACAACCATTTGAAAGATTGTTTGTAAGCAATTAACAAAATGATCCCCGGTAATGTAATAAATTGTTTTTTAACAGACAATGTTGACAGTATTTATGGCGGCCATGCTGTCTACGTAACAAATACTAGTGGCAGTTGGGTACGTGCGTCACCACTTTCTGTGAATGCAAGCTATTTATTTCCATTAGTTGTGTACGACATCATTCCAACGATTGGACAATTTATTATATATGTTCCTCCAGTAGTCAAAGATGGAAAGCATTATGTAGATCTCTGTGAAATGGAAGTAATTGGTAAGTGACCATAAGATTCTGGCACAATCAGAGTCCACTAAATGAAGGTAATAACAAAGCAACGAACAACAAGGAAACTGTCACAAAAGACAATCCGCAAATCAAAGTAAAAAAAATCGGCAAACCCCTAACCAAAAACAAAAACTATAGTAGACTCGCTGCAAACTATTTTATACCTGATCAATTAATCAATCATCAGTGAAGAAAATTCATGATTGTTACCATAAAATCGTCTCATTTGTCGTCAATTATTTTCTAAGACGATCGTTGGTGTCATATTCGAGGTGTAAGTCTAAAACCGATGAAGATGAAGCTGTTTCTATTGTTTCTATAATTTCCAGCTCTGAAGGATATATAAACGGAAACCATTCAGCTAATCGAGGGTTGTTTATTAAAAATCATTTATATATCTTTATGTAAAATTAAAGGTCCTAGTTACTTCTATCTTCTTGTCTTGAATAAGACGTTGAACAAATTCAGTTTCATAAGAATATAAGAACAAATCGGGAAATAATGTGGCACAAATTGTCCCCATTGGAAGTCCGAATTTCTGCTAAAAAACACATCCACCAAACTTACAAATATGTTGTCGATCAGAATACTATAAACCTGTTCTTCTCTGTAGCATAATTTGTCTTGTAGTTTTTTAATAGAAATAAACTTATTGTTGTAACCAGAAACTACATATGTTAAGGCATATATGGAAACGAAGGTTTTACGTATGATAACCTTAAGACAGGATTTTAGTTTTTCGTGAGGCATTTTAATGGCCATGCTGTTTAATTATAAGGTTGTCCACCTACACGATATGGGTCATTGTGTGAGAAAGGTTGTCCTACAAGCTGTGAATACTGCGATGCAGAAACAGGCCAATGTGTGTTTGGTTGTAAGAACGGTTGGCAAGGACAATATTGTACTGAGAGTAAGTATCTTAAGTTGATTGTCTTATTTCTTCTTTGAAATAACCAAGCCTTCGGTAAAAGATGTTTAAAGCAAATATAAATTATGTATTAATATATACATTTTTTATATTGAGACTTAAATAAAAGTAGAACTGCCATGTTAACAGAGAAACATCCTCTTAGAATTATAAAGAAGAACTCAACTTCTCTGAGCAATTCCTTTTAATAATATATTTGTAGAAGGGTGATATTTATGTACCTTAATTTACACATCAAAAACATTATTTAATAATTCATGCATTGAAACAGGACAGTGAACGATATTTCTCTCTCAAAACGATATTAAGCTATCTTACTTGAAAACAAGATGAATCTAAACTCTAAAGTGAAATGATTTATGACCGATAGTTTTTTGTAGCTTGCCAGTCAGGGTCATTTGGCAATAAATGCTCCGAGATGTGTCATTGTGTTAATCAACCATGTAACAATATAGATGGTCATTGCCAATCAGGTGGCTGTCAACCCGGATATAAGGACAACAACTGCTCTACAGGTATATAGCATATAGGTGTTTTTAACCTTTGGTTATAACGTTTTGTCCATGGAATTGCTGTAATACCAGAAAACAGGCAAGAGCCTCAGTTAAAATAAATGTGGCGATATTCCGTCAACTGTATGTTTTATTAAATTAAATAATTTGAAACCATTTCTGTGGAAAAATGACCTGTCTTCAAACGAACTTAAACCATTGAATATAGTGTACTTAAACGCTGTGTGATGGATATAATGTTGTCTTTAATTTCATGATCGTTGATATCTGCTAATGTAATGTTTCAATATACTTTATTTAGCTTCTACAAAGCAAATATTTTTTTACATGAAATTGAAACAGCACAAAAGCCTAAAACAACAAACTGAAACCAATTTGAAGTCATAATAAAAAAATCTAAATATAACGAAAACAAAACAGAACAAACATCTGCATATTATAGCTTTCCCAAGTAGGTAAATTTACGAAAAATCAAAACGAAAATTCTAACTTCATATCAGATGTCATTTTCCAATATCTGCAAAATCAGAAACGATTCTTTGTTAAACAAACATCTTTGATGTGACAAAAGGAAGTCCATGATATTATATATTATTGATCTAAGTTGCTTATGACAAACTTAAGTCTAATTCTACGCCATTGAAAACATACGAAGTATTCATTTCCGAATCTGTTAATTTTTTTATGTCTTTAAAATTGTTCTACGCGTTTTGGATTTGTTAATTACATTTTACATTTTTAGTAAAAAATGCAAAATATTTAGTAATCTTGATATGATCTAGAATGTCCAGTAGGCAGCTATGGTGCAAATTGTTTGGGATCATGTGCAGGATGTTTATTGAATTCCTGTGATAGACTTGTCGGTGTATGCACAGATAACACAGGATGTAAACCTGGATTTCAGCGAGGGTATCTTAAATGTGATAAAGGTATTATACTATTTCTTAAATAGATAATATTTCATAAAATTGGGTAGACTGCAATTTCCCGCACTTTTCTAGCCACTATTTATATCCAAATGAGAGAAAAAAATACTTGTTTCGTTTTCGATTAACAAAAATCAAACTGACATGAAATATTACAATGTCAATGGGCTGACATAATAATATGTAGTCGAGAAATAAACATGCAATTTTTTGTAAACAAAATGCTACTTTATTTTGAAATGATTAACGGTAAGTTATAAGTTTTTATTTTTTTTGCCGTGTGGGTTTAAATCTTGATCTGTGTTGGTCGGTAAGTTTTTTTACTATTTTTGTGACAACGATCTTTAGACAAATTGACTTTAAAGTGTTATATCCACAAAATAGGTACCTGTATCTTTCTTTAATATTGGCATTCACCTCACACCAGAGACATTCTAAGGAAAGATAGTTTGCAGTGTTTTTGTGCAATCCGCACAGCCTCTATCTGTAATTACAATGTATAGAGGTATAAATTCATGTTTTGAGATATTTGCATTCATACTTGTTGGTGTAATTTTTGATTCTGGGGAAATATTTCATTAGATATAGACGTGTAACCTGTGATTCTGAGGATATAGACACTTATGTTTGTAGGTGTTACTTTTGATTCTGCATTGATCATTAGCACTGATATATTTTAAAATACTTGTCCGTTTGTCTTCTTTATATAGAATGCGATTTTGGTACATTTGGCTACAACTGTGTTGGTAATTGTTCCAACTGTAAAAACAATGCATGTGAAAAAGTAGAAGGAAACTGTATATATGGTTGTGTTGATGGTTATTATGGAAACCGATGTCATCTTTCAGGTAACATATACATAAAATCGTTTACCATCATTGTGTAACAAAAAATTAAGAACCGTCCACATTATCATTTTAAATATTTGTTTATTTGTTTGAGTGATGTTCAAACAAAGAAATACATTCATATCAATTTGTCAGGTATACTGTGGCGTCCAGTTTTGTATTGCGGAAAGAAGGCGAAGTACAAAAAAAACCTCTGACTTTACCACGATGAATAATATGTTAGTTCATTTCTACTACAATGTTAAATTTATTATTGTTTGCATATAACATGAGGAAATTATCGATCATTCTTATATTAAGATATTGTTCTTCTATTGTATTTGAAATCCAATGTTTTAACTTGGACTAATCAGCTGATAAGCTCACAACTATCTTATAAAATTGCCCATTTTCAAGAGACATTCTGAAATGTGCTGTTCCACAGACACGTACTTATGTGAACTAAATTACTTCTGATCGAGTCAACCTAAAGTTGTATCGGTTTACATATAATATGTTATTTGTCTATGTGTGAATTTTATAAATCTATGTTTGCAGTGCCATCACAGTCAGAAAACAATTCTGGAAACCAAATAATATACGCTGTTGTCGGAACTTTCCTAGTTACTGTAGTTTTGTGCATCACAGTTTATCTACTTATTAAAAGGTAACAATTGTTTTATAATATTTAGTATCGACCCAAATATTTGAGGTCTAACGATTTATTAAAGAACATACCATTTACAACTCACTTAAATTTCTAGCTTGCTATGACAGTAGTGAAGCAGGCTATGGTTTCACGTATAGATCTAACGATATAGCCCGCTATATACATACATTGTGCTACTTATTTGGTGGTTGATTTTTTCAATGTGTGTTGCTTGTTGAGTTTGTATGTTGTCTGTTTCTCTTATCCATAGCAATGCGACATATACAAAATAAATAAATTTACATAATAGGAATTGGTAATGATGGCTTCGATAGGCATGACTGAATGTTTGGCTAATTATTGTAATGAAGTAAAGGAATACTATACATTCATGCCCAAGTCGTGCAGTGTTTTTTTAAAATTTAAGACCACTTTGTCAACTTAGATAGAAAATATTTGCCCCTTTTTCACAGACCTATAGTTGCAAACAATCAGATGTATTGATTACCTATTTTAAATATGAATGAAATAAGAAGAGTTTAACTATTTTGATTGGAAATATATTTTAATAGGATAAGGCGTTGTAACAAAAATCGGACACCACAGGCAAGAAATGGACAGTATGACAATCCAACTTTTAGTAAGTCATTTACACATGTGTTTGAGTAATTATATTGTGTAGAGTATTTAAATTTACCATTATAGAAAGTCTCAATGCAAATAGATACCTTACAAAATATTTCAGTCTGTAAATAAGCACACAATACAAATTAAAATAAATCTTTTGGAGACTTTCAAAGATGTATTATTGAGATAATACACTCAAACCGGGGAGAACCTAAGTTCATTCCAAACTAAATGGATTACTCAGTGTGTATATAGTCAACACTGGAGTTTTAATTTAACGCTGGAAAACTAAAGACGCATGCAAAAACATAACATGGGTTAAGTACTATATGGATAAACATGTAAAAAATAAGTAATACCAATTTTGATGTCATATTATAATGTTGTTAGGATATTAATAAATCCAATCACCTCGGTTATTTCCGCCTTCGACGAAATGGCCGAGAGATGTTCCGATTGGATATTAATATTAAAAGATCTGTCGTTTAAAAAGCAATATGACCAACTTGTTAAAGCCTCTTCATTAAACGTTATACTTAGTTTAATGGAAGTTGAACGATATATGGTGCTTATATTAGATATGTAACCAAATACTAAATTAAACGCGTGTTCGACCTAACCATCTTTAGTATGTGTTCGACATTATTCTTAATTTGACAAGGCTTGCCAGTTTTTTTGATGAAGGATTTCTGACTTCCTCTACTAATAGCCCGCCATTATATAATCTAAAAATACTGAATGTAACGTTAAATCTTATTTAGCAAAACTAATTCATGGGATTGCTTTATGTATTAGCACAGTACAATCATTTTCTGATTTGTTTACATTGTTCTTGTACTGAAGCAATTGCCATTATACATAGTCTTTATTTAACGTAATTTTAGGCATATTGCAATTACTCTTGTAATAAAATTAATTAATTGCGATATTTCAGGTAGTCAAGTCATCGACAAAAAAGTTTTGGAGTCAGATGAGCAACCATACGACGTTATTGGTTAATGATTACAATATCACAAGGAGTTTTGGATTTTTTAAACGACATATATGGAAAGATACAGAAACAACACACGTCTCATAACAAAAGAAGAAAAAAGGATCTGACAAACTATTTTGAAATGACATCTTATTCGCTGTAAATGCTTCTATGATGAGCACACATAACATTTTAGAAGAATTAGCCCAGGCGGCCTATTTAGAAAGGCTTGTGTTGGAAACAAGTTTCCTAAACTTTTATCTGATAAGTCTTTAAATTCAGACAGCAAACTGGGATTAGTTCACTTTCGATTTGCAGTTATAATAATATGCCTGCAATTATTAATTGCCGAGACATTAACAAGTTTTAAAACTTAAACAGTGTTTGTAAATTATTTGCTGAACTTTATATACGTTACTCTCTTAATGTTCTGTTTGTAAGGGATTCGAACCAAAATAGATTGCATTGAAAACAAAATTATTGCGGAACATAGGAAAGAACAAAATATAGAGGATGACTTTTGATCAGTGTAGCATTTTGCAAACATGATTCTAAGAGGAAATCTTTATTTATGTTTACAATGTACATTGAACAAATAAGGGTTTATAATTAACGTTATAGATCAAAATGTACTGCATTTTCCTGAGCGTGATATTGTATACAACCACGTCAAAATATGTATATTCCTGTGCATGTAGTATAGAAACTTATTTTGTTCAGTTTGATTTTATCCATACAAAACAATCAATAAAAAGGTGTCTTTCCAGGGAAAACACTGCCCTCTTAAACTGCATTCATGAGTTTTCTGTTATGGTTTTTGTTTTTATTTTGTGAATGTTTGTCGTCTGGAGGAATAGGAATAATTTTGGCTTGACTTTCAGTTCATTTTTCTAGATGTTTTATTGCTACCTTTCTTTCAAGGTATGTTATAGACTTTGACGTCATTATGCTTACGTAGTCAATTCATAATATATTTGAAATGAATACTTTGCAACAAGTAACATATATGAACGAATCGCACGACAATTTGCTTGTCGTCATATTTTATGCCAATATAATTTATACACATTGTAATTAAATTACAACGTACACACAACACCGGTAATTGAGAGAAAAATATTTTAAAACTTTAAACTCAATAGATAGCAAGACAATAACGTTTTATTTATTGATGGGTTAAGTTTAATATTGTTGCAATTAAGAGTTGACATTTATTAAGTCGTAAAATACCTCTTTTGACATTATGAACGTATGAATAAATTTCTAATCATTTGTATTGATTGTTTGAAGAAAAATATCAAGGAAACCGGCTAAACAACAACACCTAAGTTGAGGGAAGACTATAAATCCAAAGGTCGACAAACATAAACAACACAAAACCAAAACCCAAAGGTACAACACCTAAAGTGAAGAAAATCACCGGTGCACTCAGGTGCTCCGGACGAATAAGCATATCGTGCCTCTAATTAAACATATGTCGAGTTACTGACTGTCATATATTAAAAAAGTCAAATCCAGGAATAGGAAAGACTACCTATACAATCTTATTGTCGCCATAGAACATCAGCAGGGACATTAACCTAGGTATAGCAATTCGTCATATACGTGGTACCTGTATACCAGATGATTAGTTCGTACATACTTGATTTTTAAAGGGACTAATCGTCTTGCTTAAAGAAATTATATGTGACGTTTTCTGAATAGCATCTCTATATAATGTATCATATATGATGTGTTCTCCTATGGCATCTTGTAAGCATCAGTAATTGACAATTAGTCTTTTCAAGGAATGCGAAGTGTAAATTCTTTCAAGGAAATAGTCAGCAAAATAAACTGACAGCTGCTTTACTTTAACCATGATGCAACACGATGTAAAGTACCTAAGTTTATCATGTCTTAATACAATTTTCTGTGGTGACACTGCCACGAAGTCCAGTCAATGTGACTCAGCATGTAACCAACATCACCGGCAACATTTACAGTATGCATAGTATGTTTAGTAGATGAAGGGTCATGTTTTATGTGTATTTCGCGTCTTGATATCTCGCTATATGTCACATTAATTATATTATTTGACGGAACAGTTGAAAGTAAAATTAGGAAACATAAAATATACGTCATTGGTAGGTAATTCCTGTACATTCGTATAAAAATTGCAATATACCAATATTAAATAACTGCCAATCACCACAATTGATATTAACCGACAATCCAGCCTATATCGTTCACGATATCTATTAGTGTAACCCACAATTTCAGTATTATATGCCAGTCCTGTAACATTGAAAACAAAAAGTCAATTGTGACCAGATTCGGCCAATAATTTCTTGTTTTCGCCTTTTGTCTTTGATATTTCATTAGTTTGCGCTAACACACTTATTCATTGAAAAATAGAAATGGAGCAAAATAAAAACCATGTTGACTGCTACTAAAAATGTATGAAGTGTTAGGTGTTGTTGTAGAATTTTGCCTTTTGTAGCGGCTACAATTAGCTTACTCTTTCCGAAATCAAGGTGTATATTATGCAAGGAGCATGACACTTTTCAAACACTTTATCTACTCTGGTCCATTATCCAGCCTTCTGTATTACAACCTGAAAATTCAAATCTAGAGGACATTCAATGCATATCTAGAAAAGTAGTGTAAGGTCAGAATTGAGCTCTGAGAACCCTATCAATGTGACCGAAAAGGTGTGCAACCTGTTTTTTCGTGTAAGATCTAATTTACTGTCCTATAGAATTTGATGGGTTACGTAGTTAGTACTAAACTATTCGCATGATTTAAAAAGAATGCTTCCCTTAATAAAAAGCCAAAGAGACAATCAGTAATGTATTGCTTACTTTAATTAGTTTGAATGATTCAATTTCTAACGATGCTAGTAGGTGTATTAGATATCAAACAGATTTTAAGTCTCTTTAAAGCACTATTCTGTAAGCCAGAAACTTAAAACTTCTAAAAATATCTTAGCTGGTTGTGTGGCGTGCAATCCAATTTTTGATGAAGTATAACTATTCATCCTGTATTCCCTATATTTGCTGTGCAATAAAAGTAGCAGACTAAATTTTTTGCTTTATTCGCCAGTGCCTAATACAGTCTCTTGGTACCTTTGTTTTTAATTGTGACGCTTTTTTGTAATCTCTTCTAATTTACGACATGTGGTCGAATACGATATTTATTTGTGACGTTAGGCGATCACTAAAACATCTCCGAAAAATTCAAGTCAGAAATTTGCTAGAAGTCAGAATTTTCATGTTTTTCATTAGTATCCAATGTATTTTAGGGTTATAGAATGAAACCATTTTCAAGATGCATATCTTTAGTATAAATTGTTTTTTGTTTCTTTTTTTCTTTTTAATTTCAGATCAACGAAGATCATTATTTTACGCAAAACGTACTTAGTTACACTTGGATGACGTCAGACTATCGTTGATAATCTGGTAACAAATAACGACATTATCTATAACAAACATATTTGTATCTTTACCGCCCCTCCTTGACGGTTTAGTATTTGTCGTCTTCAATTGTCTCCCGAAGGTGGCTATGCCGATCAGCAGATTGTGAAGAATGCGATGAAAGGAAGCATTTAACAATGGTCCTACCGAAATACCGTTTAGTATTTCTTTTAATCTCTGAGGTCATCTTTTATATTTTGTCTTCCACACCTACGAAAACAATGTGTACTCTTCT
Organism: Limnoperna fortunei; assembly: GCA_944474755.1. Classification (NCBI taxonomy): domain Eukaryota; kingdom Metazoa; phylum Mollusca; class Bivalvia; order Mytilida; family Modiolidae; genus Limnoperna; species Limnoperna fortunei. The sequence continues at coordinate 6,059,547 of OX104112.1, forward strand.
AATCAGTTGTGCTTATTTGATAGTAAGTTCTAAAAGGATTACAATTTTCCCAATAACACATTTAAAAACATATTGTCAATGATTTCACGAACCCATACATGTATTTTTAATGTTAATTTTGTATTGGTTTGTTCACTGTTGACACAATGATAAATCGACATATATTCAATTGCAATTCCTGGTTCACATATCACTGCCCTTGCAGATAGCCGATATCTGCCATGCGTTGGCGATGTCTTCTGTAAACAGAAAAGGCCGAAAAGAGTTTTGGAGATAATTTTGACAAAAAAATACATAACATTTGCATTTGCTAGCACTTTTTGACCAGTTATGTCCCAATGAACACAAATTTAACTAAGAGACCCAGATATTTCTTTTCTATCACTAAAATGTATACCAATTGCTTGGAATTATATAAAAAATTCAGAAAATTTCACCATACAGATTTTTGTAATATTTTAATTTAGGGAAAATATCACAATTGACAGCAAAGAAACTATAAACGATCTTCCAATTTGGTCGAATCAGACATTGTCCCGAGATTAGATATGCCTTCAAAAAAACTATTATATCAAAAAATATATTAAAAGAAGAAAAATACTTTGTGCAACAAATACTGTGTGTAAAACGTCTCAATGTTATTTTGAGATCTGAAAGAAAAATCACCTACCATGACGTATTTCTGCCTAATAAAGCCCTATTTGCTTCAGTTTCTCTCATTTGACCCTAACATGAAGTATACTTATTGAAGAGTTTTTCTTGCTCGGGCTAAATTGATATGTATTGCTGTATTTCATGCCGTGTTAAACACTTAATTGTATGATACCGAATTTGTACGCAACGTGATTGATTCCACTGTAATTATTAATCTTGCAAAGCAGATCGGACATGACCTTACAACCAAGAAAACTGGAACATCTGCTGGATTACGCTTGACCTTATGTTTGTTTGCTTGAACGAAGTTAAATGTCTCTTTCACCAATTTTGCAGCCATAACATTGAGTCTAGATTTTATTGGGAGGAAGGGAACTTTATTGTCCGCTTAAAAAAACCCAGATCTTAGACAGGAGAACAAGCAAGCCTTGTCAATTAAGATTGGGTTCGAGAAAACCCTTTCGAAAGGGAAACTTGAACCCACAACCTCAGTGCTGACAGGCACGTGAACGACAGTAAATGACTAACTACCTTAACTTTTCCTCCAGCCAGGCATGCGCGGTTATGATGTTAACCTTATGATCCTAAATAAAAAGATACAACAGAACTTCTTAAGTTTTAAGAAACATTCCCTAATTGGAAGGATATAAACTACGGCCACAATTAGAAGCAGTCAATTGTCTCATTAAATATCGTAACTCATTATATATATTACTTCAACACATAAGCATACAAAACAAAAACTTTCTTCGTATGAGAATTGGAAAATTATGAGAAAATCTACCTATGTAGCAAGACACAAATTTGTAATGACCTCCGTATTTTAGTAATGTTCTTGAGTGGAAAGCTAAATTTGGGTTTTCTGTAACACAATACCTCGGGATACAAGTGGTTAAGGTAGTTATTCATCTAACTTTGACTACGTGGTCAGTATACACTGATGTTGCGAGGTTGAGTCTTTCCGCGGCAGAGTGTAAACGGCAAATTTGCCCACCGCAGGTTAAGTTTTTGGTCTGTGTACTTTGGTTTCCCTCAATAAAAATTGGACGCTATGAAATAGCTGAAAAATCGATGAAAGAGGCGTTACAAATTCAAACAATCATTCAAACACAATGCATGCTTTTGTTTTTTATTACCATTATTTTACATGTACATGCACCTGAACCAGAGCAAGAACCATAAACGGTTTTAACATTCGTTTAAAAAAAAAACTCTCCTTGTTGCTGAATATCACTACATATTTTTATTCGAGTCAAACATAGTGCTTAGTAAGTAATTCTAACATTGGGAAACACATATTTTCCAAAATTGATTTGATGTGATTTAAAAAGTACTTATGTAGCATCTAAAATTCTTTAAATAAAATTAAGAAATAGACTGTTTCGGGAAATCGTATGGACTAAACAGCAGAAACATGTGGAAAAACCAAAGGATCTAATATTTTACATTTGTTATATCTATCTTGATTTAAAATTGTCCAAAACTTTTTTTAATTATATATAATTGTTGATAGTTTTGTTGCCCTTCTTTCACTGCAGACAATATCTGAGTCACCGTATTGGCAACTCTTTGGTAGAGCACTTAGATAAGCCGACAATGTACGTTTCCTTGTAGGGTTATTTGTATTATTTTGTAACCCAATACGAGTTCTTAGACTCTTTGAATATGAAAGTAGAATGAATTCGGTAGTTGGTTTAAATGTCCAGGTCCTGCAATACCACCTATGCCTTTTTTCTACTAAGAACATTGCTGATTTGACTGCATCAGTTGCTTTATTTCTGAATTTTATGTCAAAGAATTTTCTATTTTCATCAAGAAGATCTCTGTACATACATGTTTGTTGCAAACCAACGATTACGTTGCAAACTTGATCTTATTTAAATTATCGCTGTTTGAAACGCAGAAGATGAAATCTTTTAAAGACATAGTTAAGAGGCATGCGGTGTGGTGCTCGTTGAGGAAGCAACTTGTGGATATGAAAATACAAACACAACGTTCATCTTAATGGAATGTTTTTTCTGGTTGTGAAACAGTGCTACAATATCTTGTTTTTAAACAGGAGCTATCTCTTTGAGGTCCGTAAGTAGACTTAATTGAGACTACATGTTTCGTTAGGTTGTCTCTATTTTACGGTGGCTATAAAACGTGTCAAACTTTTAGAGATCACAGTAATAAAAACCAACATAATTTATAAGCTTGTTATTGTATTAAAAACAAAATTGTTTCGCCGCACGTTAGATAATTAATGAATTGATTGGGGTAGATAGTTTTAACCGGAAGTAAGACAAAACATAAAATCAGAAGCACTGATACGTCTATTCAATGTTAAGAACATACACAATTAAGTCCACATTGTCCTTACATATTGTGTTCCACGATTTTTATTGAAAAATTCCTGTTTAGTTATTTATCATACATACCATAAGAACAGCGTTGTTTTAAGTTTCTTTGTATCGTGAATCTGTCGCAATCCATACCTTATTAATATACAGTGGCTTTATATTGTTCTTGTGTGATTAATGGGCGTCCTTATCTTTATTTTACAATTTAATTTTAGTGTTTTTATATATACAACACTTGATTTGTACTATACGACTTCATTAGAAGTATTCTAAACTGTAATGGTTTTACACATTAGGAATTCAGCCTTATGATTATTTTCAAACATGTTCAATTAACAATAGAGATGCTTCGTATAGATTTTGTCTCTTTATTTTAGACCTACCATACTATGCCCAAGATTTCCTAAAAAGGTAGCAATCATATAAGTACTTTAATTGCTTGCATATTAGTTCGATTCTAGTTTTACGAGTAAAATGTATCTTATAGTAGACAATTTACTTTTTCATTTGTTAGTATAATTTAGTCAGTACTGAGGTCCATTTGTCAGGTTCTTATGACATGCGGCATACTGTCATTACAATAATTTTAATTGAATATACAATAAACTGTTTCGGGAAATCGTATAAACTAAACAGCAGAAAATTATAATGTCACAGGAAAGGTAATGAATAATGGGTAATGGCTGACCATTTACACTATTGTAGCATCTACGTTTTTAAAGGGTATCTTTATCATTTAAAAAAGTAGAGTATGCGTCCCGCTATCCACCGCCTACGGACATACTAAACATATGTTTAAAAGAATAAGGGCCAAATCTCATAGCTTAAAAAAACGTGTCCAAGATAACCGTATAAACGTTTAAAAGACAATGTCCTTTATTTTTTTATTTTTATATCGTAACAATTCATTTTCAAATTTATATGTTTACATGTTGAGTATTTTTTAAACATTAAAAGAGGACAAAACTTTACTAACACAACCGAAAGACAACAAAGTTTGACCAAGTTTCATTACTCTGTTTAAAACAAATACACAGATTTTACTAAATTACTTCTTTTTACTAAATTTACTGATGTGAGGAAAATAGAACATGTCAAACTTGATGACATAAATTTGAAAAAAATCATCATAAAAAAGACACAGGGAGTAAGACGATTAAAAAGATCTTATTTGAACTGGCTGTGTACAAGTTATTGTGAATTATCAGTGTAAATCACTATTAGGGGCCACATATAGAGTATGTACTGTATAATTTTGAGATGATTGTTTAAAAACATTATGTCATTTGTGTCACTTTATACTACACTTCACAATACTCTCGATTTCATATCCATCTACTTACGTATAGTTGCATGTAAAAATGAAAGTCTATTTCTACTGCGTCCGAGGCAACAGGTAACACGATAACACAACTAATCATTAACCAATGAAAACTTTGACTAACACTTTTAAATTATTCGTAAAACACAATCTTGTTTACATTCAAAGGCGTGTTAAAAATTTATGGAGATAACTGGAACACATCATCAGCGAAACCCGAGAAAATCACATTTTTCAGTAGCATATTTTCAATTTAAAAACACAATTGATTTACAAGTTTCCACATGTCTAACATCACAATGACCATTTTCTGGCTAATAATTTTGGGGGATTCTTTCAGCGATTGTTACCTCATATGGTTACCATTGTTGACCAATCAAAATTCATTCAGTATGGCCTGGCTAAAACAAGCCAAACTGTGATCGGTGTTATTTGACACCCCGTACTTGTCTAATAAAACGCTGATTGCAGGATAAACTTTTATATTAATATGAACACCGCACTTCTATTCAAACTGCATATATAAAAAGCAGAAATTTGATATAATTACAGGTATGTTTTGTGATGTTGTACAATTCATTTAAGACACACATATTAAAGATGAAGATTCCAAATTAATTACTTTTACACTTTATTTTTTATAACTTACAATATTTCTTTCAATCTTCAGTTTAACACGACAGTTTCAATATTAACTGACTTTAAATACCTTTCATACAACAATGGCATATATATGTCATGCATGGTTTGACAGGTAAATATCAAATCACGATCTTTACTTCCTGAATTAAAATCACATAGTATTACAAATAACATCTAACGTCTATACAACAACCATGTAAGTACTTTAATTGTTAGCATATTTGTTTGATTCTAGTTTTACGGGTACATCTTATCCAATTTTAGATAATTTCCTGTTTCATTTGTAGTTCTGCCTTACTTAGTGCTAAAACATAGCGTTATATTTACCGTTTAAATGTTGGTCTCGTCTACTTCAACGTACTGAGTCAAAGCTCAATGTTTTGAATGTCGCATTGTACAGCATACGTAAACAATAGGCAAATTTTACTGCATTAAAATTTTGTGGTGTGACTCAATAAAAGATCAATATAAAAAGACACATGTCGTAAGATAATTAAAAATTGTTTCCTATTAGTACTGGCTGTGTACCAGTTATTCCTAAATGTTATAGCTTGCTTTAGCGTGTTTACTCTCCTTTGTACACTAAGGTTAAAGGTAATGTATCTCACAATGATATAAAACACGGAAAAAGAGCACTTATATGACCGGAGATCCTCTTACGTACTTGTAACATAAGCCGGGAAGTATTCGTGAGATTAAAATTTCAAAAACAACACATTTATAGTAAAAATATAATATTCGCCTTAATCTAAGTTTGTATTTATGCAAAAGTAACATGTCGTTTTCTCTAAAATACACATCTCAAAATTTAACTACACGTATTAAAGAGCTACACATAAAGTATGTACTGAAAAGTGTTGAGAGGAATTATCATATTGTCACAAGTGTCACTTCATAAAAACAACGCACTTCAACTTCACAATATGTTCAATTTAATATCCAACTTTTTGATAAATTTGCTTGAAGAAGAATGTTTACTTCTGCCGCGCCGAGGACACAAGTAACAAGATTACCGATTGTCAAAAAAAACAATGAAAACATGGACATTGTTTAATTATTCTCAAACCACAATCTGTTTGGTACATCAATTTGTGTTTGGATAAACGTAATAATTCTTTCGAGTAGCATATTTTTCCTTTGATCCCAAGGTGTCACAAGTGTAACATCACAATCAAAATTTTCTGATGGGTTTAATATTTTAGAGAATACTATCAACGATTGTGACGTAATGTTGTTGCTAATGTTGACGCATCAAAATTCATTTAATGTGACCGGCTGTATTTCACACCATGTATTTTTCTAAAACTAAACTCCGATTGTAGGATACAATTTATTATTAATCTGAAAACTACACTTCTGTACGAATCGAACATAGAATGAAGTTAATAACAACATCGAACATCAAAAAAGACAATCCACAAATCAATATCTGAGAAACAGGTAAACTCCAAAATCAACAACCAAAAGTAAAACAGCTGCAGTAATGGTTCTGATTTGGTACAGCTATTTCAAAAGAAATGAGGGGTTAAACCATGTTTTATGGCATGCCAAACCTCCCGCTTCCATACCTGTAAAATGTGGGATAGTAAGTTGATTAAAATCGATGGGTATCATATACCAGAAGTCCTTTGATTGATTAAATAACGTCTGAAATATGTGATTGCCAAATCTCCCAAATATGTGTTCATTTGTTTATTACAAATTACATTAACAAAAAGTTCAAAACGTTGTCGATACATGTACGTGTACACAATGACACCAAAATGTCATTATAGATGCATGGTAATTTCATTAAAGCTTATAATAGGTTTTGAATTTTTCAGAATGACACTTATCGACATGAAATTCCTGATGGCTATTCTACTATTGATTTATTCGTTTGATCACGTCTGTCTACAAAGTAAGTTGGTGAAAATAATTTAAAGGATATTAATATAAATGCATACACACGTGGTTTCATCTCAGATAATCGGAAGGAAATCACTTAAAGAAATTTTTGCAATCTTATTATCGTAACAAATAAACAACTGTAACATTTAAAAAATCATTTTACAATGAGTTTTTTATTATTGAAAATTATAATCTATTTCAGTTAATCTTGCTTCATACGGGAACGCATCACAGAGTTCAACTTATTACTGGACGAACACATATTTAACAGCAGATTTAGCTATCACTGGTGGCCCAACCAATGACTTTAACTCAAAGTCATGTAGTTGTACATATGATATAGGACACACTGTTGCTTGGTGGATGCTGACTTTTCCGGAGAAAACCTATGTGACGATTGTTAACATCCTTTACAGAAGTGACAGTAAGTTATTTTATTCTGTTCGTAGTGAAATCAATTTTCTTATTGATCAATTAATCTTTTTTGAATGGTTGTCCTCAACGTTCACCAGACAATATTTCAACTGTATTCGTGACAACAGATGATATAAAGCAAGCAACACAGCTCTTGGGTTACTGGCATAAATTAATGGCCAAGACATTGTTATATCCATTTTGAAATCTAGTACTTGTTTGGATAGTATGACTTTTACGGCTTGTTTATGTATGAGCAAAGAGGAACCAATCTGCAAATTGTCCAGAGATTACAATTTAAAGGACAAGTTAGGATAAGGACCATTTTTGGCCCCCTCTTGAAAATAACCCATCTTTGCAGTAATTTGAGCATACAGACATATCATTAAAAATATGGTTCTTATTTTGGTGCTATCATGCGCATGCGCGATACACTTCACGTGCTTCCATGCTTGCAAAATCTATAGGCTATTTTCAATTCAGCTGTAATTTGAAGATGGTTTCAGTAAATTAACTTCTGTTCTGCTCATCAAATATTCACCAAATGTTAACACAAGATGTCTAGATACTTGTTACAGGCAGGTTCTGCTTTAAGTAACTTAGAAAAACTTTTTCTCGAAAATGCTTTTCTCATGCAAAAATCTTTGCTTTTGAGAATTACAAACTTTTTAAACAAAAAACTTGGTAATCACTATTTCTTCGTCAAATTCTATCACAATATTAATTGATAAAAGATACAGACAGAAGCTTATTTTAAATAAGGGCTATCTGAGTTAAAAGGTTTTTTTTTCTGTTGGTAAAAAACTGTTAAAAAAGAAATAAAAATATAGATTTGTCAAAATTACCTCCCTTGCATCCTCACAAGTCAGGGTTTATGTGTCCACATGTGTCCACGACACATGTATGTGGACACATAAACCCTGACTTGTGAGGATGCCTCCCTTGTTAAAGATTTAATTTTCATTATGTTTGTCTATACCGAACTCGCTATATCGAAAACATTATATTTAAACAATTAAGAAATAAATTTGATATTACGGTTATAAGTCTGTCATATTATTTAATAATTTTAGTGAAATTATGAGTTAATAATGAAAAATAATAATGTTAATTTTACCATCAGTGCGATATCTTTTCTGAGATTTCCAGAAAAAAAGGAGGATGGTGTCCTGCATCCCATCATGTCAAACAAATTATTTTTGTGTGACCTTATTGGTAAGACAAACTGTTACACAATTATATAATAGCGAACAAAATATATATTTTGGCAAAAACCAGTATTTAAATCTAATTTGTATTAAGTTTATCCCAAACATAATTACTTTTAGGAAGAGATATAGATCCATTTCAAAGGTGAACTTGAATTCTGTTTAGATGTCCTACCATGCATAGTTACAGCGGAACTGACATAACCCAAAAACTGTAACATGTCACTGGACCGTGGTCAGTTTCACTTGACACCTAATAGGGTACATCTTTTAATCATCAGCAACTTATATACAAAATGTTCCCGCAGGACGCACAAGAACAATAATAATACATTTGATTTAATATCAACATGAATATAAAATGATTGTTAATTTTTATTTATTAAAGAAATTAATTAAAATTTCTTCTCTTCGTCTTTTTTACATTCCATAAAAACCCGCAAAATCCAGCGTGTTAATATGCGTTTTAATTTGCGCTGTACTTCAAATAAAAGATATTTAACATTTTTGTGCAAGTTGTTTGATACAAAATTTCTACAAACTGCAGCTCATCTCTATCGTTCTTAATACTTAAATTGCACTATAAAATAATTTTAAAAACAAACAGACGGCAAAATCTAATAATAATAGTACACAATTTGAAAGGTGAATTGCCAATTTACCACCCTGTTCCGAACCCCAGTCCAATTGGTTTTTGACTAATCAAGAAACATAATTACGATCACGTGACTTGCTTTTTTCGAGAGGTGAAGTGTCATGAGGTCAAGGGGTAAATAGTGAATATAATACCGACTGCGTCGGAAAAAATGCATTGTTACAAAGACACTGGCGTAATCCAAAACTTAAATGTTGTCATCGTGAAATCGAGATCAAGGTCATATGACTCCTCTAGACTGTCATATATTATTCAACATAAACCTAAATTCCAAGTTTTGTCATTACACTATGCATAGTTAAAATGACCGAATCCAAAAACTTTAACGTATTCACTGGACTATGAAATTGAAGGTCAAGGTCAGGCGAAACTGGTACTATTCACAGGAACCTATATGCCATGCCACTCATTCATCCTACCATGCATAATTACAACGGAAGTAACCTTATCCACAAACATTAGCGTAGTGATTATAAATTCTAGTCAAGGTCAGGTGACACCTATCAGACGTTTGTACTATTTGTCAGCAAACTATATAACAAATATTGTCATGTTACAATGCGTGGTTACTGAGTAACTGACAGAACTCAAATAACTTTAACGTAGTCCCCTAACTGTGATATTGATATTTAAACTTCACATTTGTATATTACTATTCCTTAAGCGGGAGATTGGGAATGCCATAAAACCTGGTTTAATCCATCATTTCTTTTGAAATGCCTGTACCAAGTCAGGGCCATTGCTGTAATTACTATATTTTTGGTTGTTAGTTCTATAGTTTGCCGGATTCTCGGACTTCTATGAGTGACAGTATGATTACATGTGTACTATGATACCCTCTTGCAGGATAACGTACCACTGGCCTGATGAAGTTCAAAAATCTAAATCGGACTGAACTATGTTCAAGGTAACATTGTGTCCAAATCCGCGAAATATCAGTCAACATTCAAAACATAATTAACTTGAAATACGACAGCCGAAGTATCAGTAAAAAGTACTGAAACTATTGTAACTTTTTTGCATGGTTAGGAGAAAATTATATAGATGCCAAGCTGTAGTGTTTAATTAAAAAGTATTAAATATTCACATATGTATGACGATAGTTTCTGCTATTAATAAAAGATTATCTCACGTGGTTTCCTATATGTTAACTGGCAAAAAAATTAAAAGAATTTAATAAATTAAAAAAAAAAAAAAAGAAAGAAAAACAAGCACGAGTAAACAATTGCTAATGTTTAACTTAACGAGCAAATAATTTTTACAATTTTTTTTTCAGCACTGATATTTTGTTCTGACGTTTTAATTCAAAAACAATATACTGTTATCGCACAATTTGTTTAACAAACATAAATACTGAATTGTAACCATAAAATTATTCACTAGATAGGACACGCTTTTTTAATAACACATCTGATGTAGGACGACAACTTTTTTGTATTTTATGGAGATAGGACATAGCCCTTTTAACCTGATAATTTGAAATGCACCGGTCCCAACCCCCGACTAATATTGACCGGTCCTTTAGATAATCCTTCAAAAGCGATTTATTTATTCGTCATACAAGGTCGTAAACAAAAGGGGTGCACTGATTGCGCGTGTAATTCTTGTCCGAGAATCCTCTGCTGTCCAACGCTTTTTTTACTTTGATGGTAGCGTCCAACGCTTTATTTTCTTTGATGGGAGCGGCCCACGCTCCCGCTTTTTTTTACTTTGGATTCTCGGACTATTGTACTCCCATTTTGCCCCAAAACACCAAAACCTGACTTGAGAAAAAAAGTGATAAAATTTCATGCCTAAATGTTATAGGTACACTGAAGACTAAAATCTTGTCATATTGCAGACGTTATATATTTGTTAATGGATTAGTAGTTTTTATAACATCTGTAATTATTGCGTATAAAAATAAAGGTGTAAATTAAAATGACTTCTATAACAATCTTATCATTTTGTATTTTGTGTATACAAACGAAACAAAATTCAATTATTTTAAATTCTTTACATTTACTTCGTCGGAACGTGTGTTTCGCGCATGTCATACGTATCGTCCACTTTCGGTATTAGTTTAGACACATAATTTTGTCAACCTTTACGGACTAATTGTGTTCTTTAAAATATTCTTTTTCGGACACTTCATTATTATTTATCATGCAAACTTTCTTAAATATGTGACAAATGAAAGTAGACTTAAATAAAAGGGAAAAAAAGAAAAAAAAAAAGAAAAACAGCGGGACTCGAACCAGCGTTTCGCGATCTATATTACTTATAATCTGCGAGCTAACCAATTACGCCATATACGCACGAACGTTTTCTTACTAAAATAAGACCTATTTATGCGCCAAATTGCTGACGTGATATATTTGATGATAGATTACACCAGTTCTTATACCATTTATACAATTTTACGTGAAAAAAATTTTAAAAGTGTAACTTAACATCTATTTAAGACATATTAAGGTTTTATCTCTGAAGATGTTTTCCTGAATAACAATGTCTGGAACAGTCTTTTCATTTTGTTGTTTACACGTGTGTATTCAAACGAGTTAAACAAACACAATTCTTTCATTCTAACTTTCACTTATGTTTGCCAATCCGGTGATTCCGCGCATGTTATTCGTATCTTTCACTTTCGCCAAATATTATTGTGGTGAATTATTAATTTCAACCTGAAGACTAATTGCGTTCTTTAAATGTTCAATTTTCGGACGATTAAGTCTGCAACTTAACTTTTTCACAGTTCTGCCTCTTTAAATATGATTAAAAAGCTACTCTGAAAGACACGATCTTTCAAGACTTTAATCAATCTGGAATAGAAATTATATCAATGCCCGATAGCTGTTTCATTATTGTTAAACGTTTAAATTGTTACATATTAAAATATTTACTTAATTTATCCCCATATTGATTATTTTATACATTTCTATCTAAGTCAACAATGTTTAACTGTTACCAGCATAAAAATATGTATATGCAGATACGGAAATGCAAGTCCGGTCCGGTTGTAGGCTTACATACTTTGCTGAACAGTACAAAAATCACGCGAATTTGTGGACTAAATATTTATTTTTTAACATGAGCGGATGCGTGTACCACAAATATGTTTTAAATATTAAAAACTGGTTTTGCAACACTGTCAAATATCTTCGTGGTACACTGTCCGCTCATATTTAAAATGGTGTTCGAAATCACGAAATCACGAAAACCTACCGATTTTCACAGTCCACTACAATTGGCATATTTTAGAAAGGTGCATATAATAATTTTACATGATAATAACAGAAAGATATATTGATTTTCTGTAAGAAGGGATATTGTACCTTTGAAAAAACATTATGATCTATAGATTGTAGTCATTTAATTTTTAGCGAAAATAAGGGGCCGGTGACAGTAGGTTATCCTACCTTGTCCTTTGGAAGTATGACATAAAAACTATTAAGATTTATGCAATGATACACACTTCATTTAACATGGATGTGGTGAAATCGTTTGAAACATCAAAATGGAATTGAGCAGTGGGTGTGTGTGAGAAATATTTAGGATAATCATTAGGTTTAATGTTTGCAATTCGATTTCTTAGTGAATATATTATTACAAATAAAATGTCATTAAATATACCAAGGTTAATACAATTTACTACGCCAGACGCGCGTTTCGTCTAATCAAGACTCATCAGTGGCTCTCGAACCCAAACAATATTTGAAATCCAAATGAATGAGATGTTGTAGAGCTTTTTCCCCCAAAATTCCAAAACGTTATACCAAAATCCGGCTAAGGCTATTGTATTATGTATTTGTTTGATGTTTTTCAGCTCCTTATCGTCTTGCTGGCTATTATTTGTTCATAAGCAACTCGAGCAACCCGATTCCTAATGGTTATCTTTGTCATCACGATGTAGGACCAACTATTCCACCTGTAAACCAGACTGTGGAATGTTATCGTCTTGGACAGTACATTATATTTTATAACAACCGAACAGGAGTTATACCCCTTGGATATAGTAATGAAGCGGTTATTGAATTATGTGATGTACAGGTTTACGGTATGTACTTGTCAGCTTCATTTGCTTTACCTTGTTTTATAAAAGAAAATAGATCTCAAATAATTAACAATTGTTTAATAGGGTAAATGACAGATTTAACAGATTAATGGTGAATTAATGTCGCGGTATATAGAAAAATATTATTAACATTTGGCCATTGTATTGGATTTTGATATGTGAAAGAATTTCTGAAATAGGTTTTCTATTCCCATCTAGTGAAATATTTCCTCATTATTCTTATATTTTTAGGATAACATGTTCTTATTGAGTACACAGTACAATCATTTTAAAATGGAACTACATATACTGTTACTCTTTATTTCTTAGATGTACTTAAAGTACAAATATAAAATTCAATACATTATTATACTCATTCCGCAATTTGCCTGGTTTCTGGATGATCAACGCATGTAACAAAATAGTATTGTATAAGTTTATTGTAAATCTAAAATATTACATTAAAAACATCGCTTTATTTTAACAGCCATCTCTTTTCATACAATCCATATTTATTATCAAGGTTGCAATAAAACTTGGTATGGAAAGAACTGCAAACTGAGGTGCTCGGCAAAATGTATTGACCAACATTGTTATCCTGAGAACGGAAGCTGTATATGGGGCTGTAACTGTATTGGGAATACATGTAATAATGACTCATACTGTACCGATGGTTGTAAAGGAGGATATGCGGGTCTATATTGCATGGAATGTGAGAAGAGTTATAGCCTTATGGCGCATACACATATTTGTTTATTTAATTTTGCATGGTTTGGTTGATTTGGATATTTTGGCAAATAAATACTTTAATTTTAAATATAGTTAAATTGAAATCTTGTATCTTCTGCTCACCATATTTCGATTCTATTTATTTATCTTATATTTTGCTTTTACGTTATGTAGACGAAAGTCATGAAAATTAATTGTGGGCATGCTTATGCCATCGGATTAACTGTTGACCTTGAATTATCAAACAATGCACATTGTGCACTATATCAAAATTATCATGTTACCCCAAACTATCAATTAATTCTTTACGATCCCTTACAATTGTCGTGACCATATTAATTTCATGTCCTTTTTACCGTAAAGAATATTATATTCGGTAGATATAATGCAAGGTATATAGTGTAGTTTATAACCGGACCTAATGGCTTATCGTTGATTTTGTTGGCTCTCAGTCAATCCAAAAAAGAAAAGAAAAAACATTACCATGTATTTATTACATATATAACATCTGATTGTTTACAGACAATTTAGCTACGAATAAAACGTCGCTGCTTCTTTCGTCGACTTCAGATCAGAATCCCACGTTTGGAATAGACGGAAAAAGAACGAAAAATTCCTGTGTAAGAACAAGTGGAACAAACACATGGTATCAAGTTGATCTCAATGGCGTACACGTCATTAAATCTATACATTTGTCTTTTGACTCTGATGGTAGGTATTTATTACTAGAAATTAGTACACTAAGTAGATCATTGTACTTCAATGAATGCGTCAGTATATATGGCATCATACATACTTTATATTTGATATTTGATATTTCGATTTCGCAAGAAATAAACACAAAATGCTAGGAAATCATTAAAATAACTGAAATTCTGTCTAAACACCAGTTAAAAATTTGTATTAGTAATAAAATAAAAAAAGTCCCTAGTGATTGAATGATTTTCTTTAAACAGACACTGTTGACAGTAATTATGGCGGCCATGCTGTCTACCTAACCAATACCAGTGGCAGTTGGGTGCTTGCGTCACCACTTTCTCTGAATCCAAGCTATTCATTCCCGTTGGTTGTGTACGACATCACTCCAACGATGGGGCAATTTGTAATGTATGTTCCTCCAGTAGTCAAAGATGGAAAACATTATGTAGATCTATGTGAAATGGAAGTAATTGGTAAGTGACCATAAGATTCTGGCACAATCAGAGTCCTCTAAATGAAGGTAATAACAAAACACCGAACACCGAGGAAACTGTCAAAAAAGACAATACACAAATATAAGTCCAAAAAATCGGCAAACCCCTGAATGTATGTTCCTCCAGTAGTCAAAGATGGAAAACATTATGTAGATCTATGTGAAATAGAAGTAATAGGTAAGTCACAACAACATACTGGCACAAATAGAGTCCAGTTGTTACATTTTATTGAACACATGCATTTTTGTTAATCGACTTAAAACCTCAATTCGTATTAAATTATCTGTCTTCGCTGACCTTTTTGACGACGTCGAAAACAAAATGATTCCATGTTGTTTATTTATAAGGGTGTCCACCTACACGATATGGGCCATTGTGTGAGAAAGCTTGTCCTACAAACTGTGAATATTGCGAATCAGAAACAGGCCAATGCGTTTTTGGTTGTAACAATGGCTGGCAAGGACAATATTGCACTGAGCGTAAGTATCTGAATGTGGCTGTTTTATTTCTTCTCTTGAAACTGTCAAAAACAAACTTAAATTAAGCATTAATGTTTTAATTTTCATCGATATAAAATTTAACTAAAATTAAAACTTACTTGTTAACATAGAAACCTCTTATACAGTTTTAACATAGAACTAACCGTAATGTTGTTTTTTGTAGCTTGTCAGTCAGGGTCATTTGGCAATAAATGCTCCGAGGTTTGTCATTGTGTTACTCAACCATGCAGCAATATTAACGGACAATGTCCATCAGGTGGATGTCAACCAGGATATAAGGACAGCAACTGCTCCATAGGTATAGCATACAAGGCTCTTAATACTTTAGTTGTTACACCTTATCCATGCTGTACGTTTGATGATACAGACAAGAGCATGTGTTTAGATAATGGACGCAATATAACCTCTACCTATTTTCTGATCAATTAACAATTTGAACACAATTTAAAAAAACCCATAGTGTTAGGGTAAACGAAATTGGTTTTTAATAGAACTTTTTTTTATTTATAAACATGTTTAAAAATTAATCTATTTATGGATATAATTTAGCAATAACATATTTGATTATTTAATTACCGCAGAAATCTGGTAATGCATTATTTAAATATCATGTTCTGAGCTTCTATTAAAACAAACATTGTTACAAGTTATACGTTAAAAAGAAAGAACAAAAGGATAAAACCAATAAAATTAAATAAAATGAAAATATCGGCTGTTTTATAAAATTCGGACATCAATCTAAATTGGATAATATCAACAATACATCAGAAAGAAAAGCAAACTGAGAGAATGACACAACTTTAAACTTCCTATTAGATGTCATTTTAAAATATATGGAAAAAACTACAGTGTGCATGTAATTTATTTGTTTTGTTTATAATTTCATGCACATAATTTTGAAATTGTTTAAAAAAAAACCGTGTTGAACCTTGTTTATTAAAAAATACAACTGGTGTTATCTATGCGTACATATGTTTTGACAATTATTGCTTTTTGTGTATACTGCGAGGCAACATATAACATATATAAATATTACGGAATATGCTTCGATATGTTGTAGAATGTCCAGGAGGTAGCTATGGGCCCAACTGTTTAGGGTCATGCGCAGGCTGTTTATTGAATTCGTGTAATAAAGTTGTCGGTGTATGCACAGATAAAACAGGATGTAAACCTGGATTTCAGCCAGGATATCTTAAATGTGATAAAGGTAATGTTGCATCTAACAATGCAATAATTTGAATTTATGCATTGAATCAAATCATAAAAATATTGAAGACCAAATATGCCAAATGCTAGATTTTCTGAGGATAAGAAATTTGATTGACAACACATTTGTCATGTTTAGAGCACATGTTTTTCAACATACAATAGATACTAATTGTGCTCATTTCGTCGTCATTTTTTTCTGTAATCTTATGAGGCTAGTTTCCAGTAGACTAGCTAGAGAAGAAAGAAAAGACGCCGTTCCAGACCTTTAATTTCACATTCCACTCTATAGCTGATTTTTGTGTCCTTGAACAATGCTAAATTCGTTGACTATTTGCATTGAAATAAAGACACCACCAATACTTTTTGGAAGGCTTCTTACTAAGTCCTATTTCTAGAAATATACTTGAGAAAACTTCAAACTAGACTAAAGCTAAAGCGATGACTTTAACTATCCAATTGCCAATTTCATACTCATCTATAGCAACATTTCAGCAGCTCCAGTGAATGGTGTGTCTATTTCACAACTTGTATGCTAGATCCAGCGATCGGTGTTCCGATTGTTTTAGACCGGTCACTTTTGTTGATTGCTTAGTTACTCAAACAAGGATTTGTGCTATATGTATTGATGTTATCCCTTCAGAAGTTCTTTGATCGTCACACTGATTTAATTGATGCTATTATAATGCAATTATCGTCCCATTTGATAATATTGCAATAATTTGATGCAAATTATTGCGGCCAATTCTCCATAACTAGCAAACAAAACCATGATGGATACTATAGCGTTTGTATCGTGTGTGTTTGTCTTAATAATAATTTGTTATTATTCCTTAATGTCGCTCCGTCAGTTTCCTTGCTATTCTTTTATCATAAACAACCTTTTGTTGTTATCGCGACACATTAGGTACCCTTCGTCTTCCATTCCATCTCTATACTCACAAACTAAAAATGCAATGAAAAGATATTGTTTATTTATCTTATTTTACTTCAGAACGGAGGTAATCGCGAATGTATACATTCAGTCTTTAATACAAAATATTTTGTGAAAAGCTCCACAGAGTCCTAAATGAAATATCTTTAAAAGCCACAATAAAAAATATGTAACTTTAATCGACATATCGTTAAACCAGTCTTATCTCTTTTCTCTTTTTTAGTCCTTACCTGTTTTATACTTTAAAATGCCTAACAGTTTGACCTGTTTATACAGAATGTGACTATGGTACATTTGGTTACAACTGTATTGGAAATTGTTCCAACTGTAAAAACAATGCATGTGAAAAAGTCCAAGGAAACTGTATATATGGATGTGTTTACGGTTATTATGGAGATCGATGTCATCTTTTAGGTAACGTGTAAGATAAATATAATTATTTAACAGCAATTAATCAATATAAGTAATAAATTATTATATAAATATTTGTTTACGTGTTGAACGGTGTTTGAAACCACTTCCACCTATTTGTCAGCTATGTAGTGGCGACCAGTTTTTATACGGGGCTGAGTATCCGGAGAAACAACTGAACTTGTTTTATAACATATTTGTTAATATCTATTATGATGGAAAATGATTGTTGTCTCAAAACAAATATTTATCATAATGTATCAGTATTTCTATTGTCAAGGAATTACATCGTTTTCAACTTGGACGTGTCGGCTGATAAGCTCTCAAAAATATACATATAAATGCCAATTTCAATAGAGATTTTAAAGTTTGTTCTTCAACTAACAAATCATTATTTACATCTGGTATCGGTTTACATATGTTTCTGTTATATGTTTGCATATAATTATAATATAATATAACACAACATAATGCAATATCTGTCTATGTGTATATTTTGGAGTTATATGTTTGCAGTGCCATCACAATCAGAAAACAATTCAGGAAACCAAATTATGTATGCTGTTGTTGGAACCTTCATAGTTACTGTTATTTTAGGCAGCACAATTTATCTACTTATAAAGAGGTGATATAATTATTATATATATATATAGTATCAACCATAACTATGTTTATATGTAATGATAAATAAAATTCCATAATATTTTCATTAATGCAACTGTTTGGGCTGCTACATACTAGCCACTACATAGTGAAGCAGGTAATGGTCAAACATCAGGATCTTATGATATCATCCCTTTGTTTATATGGTTGTGCTACTTATTTGTTAGTTTTTTTATTGGTTGTAAGTTGTCTGTTTGTCATAAATAGGCGATTTATAAAAATGAAAATAAAAAAAGTTAATTTTTATTGGTGGAAATGTTAAAATACAAGCAAACAAAAAAATT
Organism: Limnoperna fortunei; assembly: GCA_944474755.1. Classification (NCBI taxonomy): domain Eukaryota; kingdom Metazoa; phylum Mollusca; class Bivalvia; order Mytilida; family Modiolidae; genus Limnoperna; species Limnoperna fortunei. The sequence continues at coordinate 6,078,626 of OX104112.1, forward strand.
ATAGTTTTGTACCGTGGTTTTTTATTCCACACCAATTCCACTGACTTATAGTTGCACACAGATGTATCGGTGACACATTTTAATTTTGTTGAAATAATATATTTTAATAGGATACGGCGTTGTAACAAAAAACAGGCACCACAGACGATGACGGGACAGTATGATAATCCCGCTTTTAGTAAGTCATTTTTAATGGGTTTCAGTAGAAACAATATGTTTGGTACTAATGGTCCAGTAACGGCCCTCACCTGTCTTTGTAATAACTCAGGACTTCAGAATCCTCGGACTTACCACAACATATTTCCGTGTCTCATAGCATGAATCAGCGTTTTCTGGCAGTGATATCTATAGTGATTCCAGAATATCACACAAGTATGAAAACTCGACAGTCCGATACACGTAAATGTAATGTACTTTTTAACGTAAGTGTAGGTAGTTTTATTTCACGGCACGTATTGTAAAGACAAATGCAAAGCCATAATGCCATTTAAATACCGTATGGATAAACCTATTACAACGAATAAGTCAAACTAATATGTCTCTTATTAGAACGTTGTTTAAAGAATATTTATGATGGAGAATACCTTCTACAAAAGTTTAACTAAAAATATGATGAAGTCTCTTAATCCTCACCACTTTAAGCTACCCTTGTACATGAAAAAGCAAACTTACTAAGCAGACGCATATGTTATTTCGATTTATTTAAGTTACTCTCATGGTGATATGCAATTTAAACAAGTTAGGTCCATGGAAGTTAAGTGCTATTTTTATGAAAAGTGCCAGGAAAGAAATGTTTTTAATTGGTTCTGAAATTGTATAAACAAGTTTTTATAACTGTTGTACAATAATGAAAACTTACAAATATTGACACTTACTTTTTAATACATGTACTTTTCTATATGGCAGACGTGTATCAAATATCACGGTCTTGGATAAGTATTTGAGTCTTACCTTTGACAGGTGTTCTGGACTTTAATTTTAGTTTACAAGGCGTGAAAGTCTTCTAGCCAAATGTCGCGATAATAAAGCGCCATGATATACAATAAACAATGTCTGAAAACGTTTCTTGATATACTGTAGATGTAATTAAGGCAATGGCATTGCTTGCTTTGTAAGAGAGGAACAGCTTTATTATATTGTTGTTATGTTTAACTATTACCTTTAAATCAACCCTTAATTAAATCTTATTTTAGTCATATTGCAACGACTATTATAGTACAATTGATCAGTTTCAATATTCCAGGTAGTCAACTCATCGAACAAAACTACGAAAAAGATATGCCTGTGTCAGATGAGCAACCATACGACATAATAGGGTAATGATTAATGTTTTGATGTGACATCTTATCAGCTGTAAAGGCTTCTATGAGTTGCACAGCAAGAATTTTGAAGACTTTTCAGGAAGACAGATCTTTCCTTACATGGGTATTATCAGGAACGTTGTTTCACCCTTGGGATTGACATAACAATGTCATTTTTCGTTAGAGACTGACGACACAATGTTGTTTTGATATCTCAACATAACTTGTCAAAATCAATACTTTCTATGCAGCTCAATTGCCTCATTATTCCGTTTAATGGGTTGAAATTTTTTTCTTGTGATATAATAAAACAGCACAGAAAACCGACCGAACAACAAAAGCCAAAAGCCAAGGGACAGTTACAAATGCTATTACCCTTAACATAAACTTTAATTTCGAAAATTTCGAACTTAAAGAGACAATGCAGTTAAATATTACACATATAAATCATACGTCATTAGATCTGTGACGTAGATAAAGCTCTTTTGCATCTAAAGCACTTACTTTGTGTTTTAATTGTTGTTAGATGACTGCCCTTTAAAATGTCATTGTTTAATCTATGGGCTAATTATGGACTTTCTCAATACTGTGTCTTTCTTACAATTTTTTCCTAACATTGTGGTAAAAAATAAGGGAGAGCGAAGGCGAGAACATATTTCAAATGTTAAATTAACAACTCGGTCCAACCTTACTAACCATAAGTTGTCAACACCCGATGAATTTACCATTGCTCATCCTGAAACATGACCTTGAAAATAGTCTCAAAATAAAGATTAAATAATAACCTCGACCATTGGCTTCTAATCTTGTTTTTATTATTTCACGAAAACCGTTAAAGATAGAAACAGACAATAAATGAAAAACAAAATCGCATCCAATCGGGACCTAATCATGATATATTGGTTTGTTGTACCTAGGTTGATGTTATCTCTCCAGAAGTTCTATGGTCGGTACCACGACTTAATTGATCGTTATGGGAAATCAGTGTCTCAAATCTGATCTGACATTTTCGTCGAGTCATATGTAGTGTTTCCTATTCCTGGATTCGACTATTCCTGGATTTGACTTTTCCCTAGACAAGACAATGAGTAACTCGACGGGTGTCGAATTAGAGGCAGGCACTGCTTACTCGTCCGGAGCACCTGAGTGCACCTATGTTTTTTATTGGGTTTTGGGTTCGGGTTACTCTCTTTCTGTGTTTTATGTTTTTGATTTTTGTGTTGTGTTTGTCTATATCCGGATTTGTAACTGTCCATTGGTTTTTGGCTCTTGTTGTTCGGTCGGTTTTCTTTGCTACTTTCTTGTTCAATTTACAGTTTTAGTGTTATAGCTCCGGACGGTGGCGGATTAAAATGTTTTGGTTAATACTTGAAAACTAGATATTATATAGTAAACAAAAATGTTTGACGTGATCGTCAAGTCAAAAACCTGCAATCGAATACGAAGGTCAAATGAATATGGACAGCTATGTTTATGGACAGCTATTTTTAAGATGGTAACCAGCACTCACTATTTATGCCGTTATCAAAAGTCCTTAGATAGAAAATATATATTTGTATTTCTTTATAATACGGATGACGAACTTCATGGAAATATGTTTCAATTTGTATCATGTAGATCGCATACGTCATTTTCTAGTTTCTCTCTACCATATAAACTCGGAAGTATTTGGTCTACTTTTTTATTTTGTCTTGGTTGGTCTGTTGAATAACTGCAGTTTTTCGAAATACAATATATGTTATATGTTTGTAATGTAGAAAGATCAGAATAACCAAATATGGTTTTAAGTGAGTGTAGCAAAACGTTAATGTGTTTACCTTTATTGTATAGCAAATGCAAAATTGTAGAATAAACTTTATTATTTACAATTTAGTAATATAAATGCAACAAATACTAAATTATATCTCTCTATAATGTTTAAATTTAAATTCACATGAATATTATTGCATTCTAGAAGACGTGTAATTGTATTTCAACTACTATTATATTACATTTGCGCAGCCCTCATTGATGGTATACCTTTCTTAAAATGTTTAGTGATTGCACTGGCCAACAACATCATAACTGTGCAACATCCACAACAACTAATATAAACCAAAATGTGGAAGAGATCGCATTTCTCTATAATTACAAAACAACATATTTATGTTACCGTAATGTAGAAAGTGTATCACCTCATGCAAACACATAAACCAACAGAATAGGGAGCCTAATCAATATTTTTACCAATAAAATCAGAAGCTCATGTAGTCACCTAAATTAGTTGTTACGTCTTCAGTGCTCTGTAGCACTTAAGTGCAAATTGTTTGTAATATAAAATCTTATCAGACATATTTTACCAATTTTATAAATTACATCTATTATTTCAAAAACATATACATGCATGTAATTTCCAGAATCATATTTCTGACAAAAAATAACCTAAATTACCCTAGTGTCAATGATTGTTCTGTTTTTCAAAGGCTGGCGAGTAAGAACAATATAAAAAAAATGTTATACTGTCTTAAGAATCAACCACAGAAATTGCAAACGCAAATAAACCATATATACTAATGTGTTCAATACGAACTACTCACTATGAGCATCATTAAAAAACTCATTTGTGTTCATGACGCTTTATCAGTATGTGTGTGTGCACAGTTGTCTTTGTATGCACGCAATTTTGCTTGTATCCGTTGTAAAAAAATGGAATACATACTCTCTGGCATCTTGGCCGTTTCTACAGTGGTCATTAAAACTACATGTAAAATAGTTATTAGGTCAGTATACATTTGACAGTTGTTTTTTTTCAAAACATATTGAATAAAATCAATAAATATCAGAACAACTTATCGACCTTTCTGTAATGTTATAACTAAATTATATTATTTCTAGCTATACAAGTTAAATATGTTAATATCCAAAACTAAGTCAGTCACTTAATTCTGGTTGTAATGGCAGATAAACAAACGCAAACCGTACTCTAAAATAAGTATCTTAAAGCAGCAAATCAATCCTTTCGCATGTTTAAACTTATAAAACAGTTTAAAAAGTGAGGCGTTTTTTTCATGGTACACAAGAAACATATTCTTAATTATTATACCACGATTGTACTAACACTCAAACCATCCATACAATCTTCATAGAAACTACTTCTATGTTAGTTGTTTCCAATTAAATAATTAAGAAATAATTCATTGGACCACGAATATATACTGATTTTACCACCAGTTGCCTATTTATGTGGAATATTGGCTAAAATTTGGGCATAAAGGGCAAACCGTGTTAAAATCAGTATAATTCTTGTCCACAATCAATTATTTAGATTCTAATATGACATACATATATTACCTTTTTACAGCGTAACTTTGAGTTGCAGGACTAAGCTGCCGTTTAGGACACAAATTTGATTGTTATGTTGTTACAGTATGTGAAAAATCTGACAATGATCTCGCCGTCAAGAATGTTGATCGTTTATGACGTTTATTAGGAATATATACTAGTTTTTTCCTGTGTGGACTCAAAGCGTTTTAGTCATGTCACAGTAGAATTAAAAAAAACACGATACATAAATATTTAAAATTAATGACGGAAAATATCAATATAAGACATTTATTTATTCTGAGCATCTGATTTTCAGAAATGACTCGAACATAAAAGTAGTTACCCTGATGAAATATGCATAAATTGCACATAATGCCCTGTATCAAGGATGTATTCTGCAAAGAATGCACTCTCTGAGAAATGCACTCGGTTGCAAGAATTATAAAGCGAAACAACTTAGAACCTACTGTTCTCTTTAAGGTTGGCAATTTTGTCTATGAACTCTTTTAGTACGCACGTCATCTCACTAACTGTGAAAGTTAGACTTCTTAAAATAGTTGAAATAAGTTTAAAGCTGAAATAGTTTGATTCACCTGGACCGCAGTCAGAGCTAATTCTGTTTTGGTGCAAATTGGTAGTTTTGATATATGCAAGAAAATAACCAGACTTAAACAGTATTTATTTGCAAAATAAACTGTTGACTTACATTCATAATTTGTTGAATTCGCTTGTTTTCCAACTTCAACTTGTCAAAACAAAATTATATTTTTTATTATCTAACGTACGTAGGCATATAGAAACAGTTATAATAAGTCTACAAGTTGTTGTATCATTGGTGTAATAAATATATCATAACTATATACATAAACAGTGATAGTGAATAATCAATCCGTTTGAAAAGTGAAAACGGTTTGGTTATTTCGACTCCTTGCTTGGCTATGAAACTTCATACAAACTTTAAAACACTTTTATTCCAGCGGCTATCCTAACTTGATGGACATGATCGAATGATCGAATCATGAATATATAAGTACAAATGGAGTTACGTGTTACACAGTTATTCTAAATATTCGTCAATGGATTTTCCTTTTCCTCCCCCCCCCCCCGAGATCACTTACAGCTATATGTGAATTTAAATTTAGAACTTAATGCAATAAAAAGAATACAATATAACATGAATTAAATAGTAATATTGGTAGATCATTTGAGTATTAAATCGAGGAAAGCAAAAATAAGAGACTTTGCCCGTTTTTTGTATTTATCTTACCATTTACACATAATTTTAAAGTGCAATTATTGGTGACGATGAAATTAGTTACTATTAACACTATAGAGAAGGATTCGTTTCTGTTAATCTTTAGTACATTATTTTAATAATTTAAACGTGAAGGTATTTTTATCACGTATATTCCATATTCCGTGCAGTTGTTCAAGCTATTAAAGCTCCAGCAATGTACCCTTAGATGTTCGTTAGGATGGTATATGTTAACAGAAACATTAATGTCTTTGCCTGGTGGTATATAACGAATATTATCCTGAAGGTTGATGCATTGGGGCTTTTCTACAACAGAGCAGAACAATTTGTGTTTAAGCGGTAATGCCCTATTTTAGATCTATAACATAAAACATTTTGTTTCCCCTTTCGAGAAAAAGGCTGTTTTCAGTCTGTTGTTATTGCCGGTCAGTGACTTCACACTATTTGTTCACCCATGTTATGATATAGTACTAACCATTACAAATACAAATTACATTTCATGCCTTATCTTTCGTCACATTTAAATGAAAAATAATTCGAAAGTAATCTCAAATGCATAAATTATACAACAATTCGTGGGTGGCTTCCACTTCGATATCGAAAACATCAAGCAAGACATGCATGCGATAGGAACACATATATGTCAGTTTTACTCTATCAGTACATGTTTAGCACAGTCATATAAAAATATATAATATCTATTTTTTTAAGAAAAAGATTCATTTAATGAACAACATGAACATAGTCATTCATGAAAATTATAATAAAAATACCATCTTACATTAAAGACACAACCGACTACCTGCGTAAAATGGAATCCATGAATCCACTCACACCGGACACAATCCGCGTCTCCATGGATGTAACATCATTATACACCAATATACCACACGACGACGGCATAGCAGCATGCAAGGAGGTCTGGGAACAACGCGATATCAACGATCCTCCCACTGAGTGCCTAATTCAACTACTCGAACTTGTATTGAAACATAACAACTTTACATTTAATGGCGAACACTATTTACAAATGAACGGCACGGAAATGGGAACTAAAATGGCACCATCCTATGCTAACATCGTTATGGGAAAACTCGAGAAACAACTTCTTAACTTTTCTCTCCACCATCCACTCTCATGGTTTAGGTTCATTGATGATGTTGATATGAAATGGATTGAGAGCGAGGAAAACCTCCAACAGTCCTTTAACCACTCTACAGTATACATCCATCTATCAAATTCACACATGAAATGTCCAAAACTAAAATATCAAAATACCACTACCACCGTGATAGATGGAATTATGTCAACCGATCTGTACTGTAAACCCACAGATAAACATCAGTATCTCTCACCAAACAGCTGCCATCCTAAACATTGCAGCAACAGTATTCCTTTCAGCCAAGCTCTGCGAGTTAAACGGAAGCTTAAACTAAGCAGCGTCTTGGAGAGCTTCGATGCCATCTTAAGCAGAGAGGATACAATAACAAGAACATATCAATAGGTTTTAAAAAAGCCAACAACATCAGTAGGGACCAGCTTTTGCGGTACAGAGAAAAGAAAACTAACAACAGAGTATGTCCTTACATACCATCCAGCTTTTAAAGATATCGCACGTACTATCCGCGAACGATGGGCAACAATTGAAAAACATCATCAACTTTCAAAAATATTTCCAGAACCTCCTGTAATGGCCTTTAGAAAACCCAAAAAGTTTAAAAGATCAAATGGCAAACGTACAAATAATTAACAATAAAATAAACTGTCAAAATATTAACTTTTCCGTTCAAATAACATCTACATACATAGTACTTCACTCATATTTAAAATAAAGTCGGATACATTATCATACATTTATTAGATGAAATGAAAGTTAGAACACAACTTCCCCAAACTGGGACGGCAAAATTATACAAAAGGCTTTCTTATCACTTTCAGTATCTGCATTTGATGCAACTCTTTAAATCTATATTAATAAACTACAAGGATGCATGTCTCAATTTAAACATTATTACAACATTGTAAGATTTCAGTTTTGTGTAGATAACTTTGTGCAAAACAATTTATTCAATATCAAGCTGTTATGACATGCAATCAGAAATGCGTTGGTAAAATAACATCTAAATACATAAACACTGCGTGAATAATTTCCATATATGGACCAAACAATATAAAATTGAATTTATAATTGTGACGGAAATATTTGTACAATTCTGTGAAATATTTTTCCTCCTTTGAAAGGAAATAATAAATATATATAATATATAAACATATATTTTTTTTCATTATAGGCCGCTGACTTTTGAGAATTGCCAATTATGTATTATATATAATATAGTATTGTTACCCCTCCAGAACCAAAATGTTGTTCTATATATAATGTTACGAATGATAACCCATCTTCATTATGTTTGACTCCGTGTACAAGGTCTTTAAAGGTTAAAAATATTGCATGACCGCAGATGCATGATTTTGTTGACTACCTTTTCGTCTAAATCTTAATGCGACATTAAAAATTATTCTTAAGACATTTTTTTGTCCTTTGTGTATACATTTATATTGTGAACACTATATTAAAAAAGCACAAGACAAATTCACTTGTATACGTCCACTTTTGTTATATAAATCATCTTGGAATCTATCATGTCTTATAAATTATTATATTTGTCATTACATATACAATATTAAACTTCATTTTCTTATGAATAGAATCGTTCCGTATTTATTACTTGGTCAGGTTTAGAAAGTCAATTACATGCAAACTTATTAAAATATTCCAACCTACATAGTATATGTTGATACACTAAAGGCTGTTTTTATTATACCCCCCGCAAACTTGTTTGGAGGGTATATAGGAATCACCCTGTCTGTCTGTCTGTCCGTCTGTCCACATCCCTTGTAAGCGCAACTCCTCCTAAACTGCTTGATGAAATTTAATGAAACTTAGCATAAAGGAAGTATATTATATGTAGATGCGCATGAAGGATTTAATTGACATCGGATATCATTAAGGGGAAATAATTGGACTTGAAGGCAAAGCGGGGGGGGGGGTATCGCTTTGTGCGCTTGCTCACAGTCCACACTTGTTGTTATTATTATAAGATAATCGTATGACAAGATCATCATTAAAACAATTAGTGTAACGTTTTACTTTTTGGAGACGTTATGGTTTTCCTTCAGTACTTAACATCTGTTTGGAATGTAATGTTGAAAAGGTGCTATAAGAAGTTGTATTTGATACTCAAGTGAAATTTAACTAACAGATTAGTTATATAAATTTTCGCACGTTTGGTATAATAGCCGTCCTTAAAATATGGAATGAAAAGTTTGTGTTTTTCTTACTTCGTGATTTGCTAATGTGGGATAATTGCCGTAGCCATACGTATTATCAAATTAAGAGTATGAGAAAATGAGAATATAACTAGTTGACTTCAAACTTTGCCTTATAACGATATTATTCAAAACTGCACATCGTTCAGTTAATATTTTGTAATTTAAAAGCGAATTGCGTTCTTAGTTGTACATGCTATAACTGATTTGTAATACTCAATCTATAGACGGCTATGTAATGTCTTATACAATTATTGAGTCCAGGAATTACTGTGTACCAGCCACAGTTTTGTATCATTTCTCAGTGATATAGCACACTTTATGAAGTCATATGATTTAGTACGAATCACATATTTAATGTAATACAATTTAGTTCTGAGAATCTTTAAAACAAAGTATTCAGGGTAATTATGCAGACAATACTATCCATTTATGGCCACACATCATTGGCAGATAAAATAATAGGAAATTATAATTCGTGCAATTCGAGAAATGTAAGGATACCTTTTAGACAGAAAGGAAATGCTTTTGACGTGTTTAAAACGTATAGCATTTAATCTTATTTGCTCTCTGGATCAACGGATCGCATGGTATTTAACCCGGAAAAGACAGCGAGTTAGCGTCCCACAAAAGTTAACATTGACGTGCAACGAAAGAGGCGTTCCCAATAACGAAACATTTTGTCATCTATGTGGTTAAAACAAAATCGTTTATTGTCCACAACAAATTCACTTCAGACGTTCAGTGTTCCTTGAAACACAATTTTGAGCCACGTCTTATTCATAACTGACTATTTTGAATTAAATATAAGAAGAAAAAAGACATTCTATGCTATGTAATAATCAATTGTATGCTTTTCCTACGTAAAACAGAATTAAGGTGCAGAGCTGACAATGTCAGCATATGCAAGACAATCATATCTTTTTATGCTAGAATTCTTTGAACACTAGTATTCCAAAAAATCAAATCATTACTTTATTTAGTAAATAACGCGGAAGAAAAATTATGCCAAATACAATTTGGTAAGATTTTTTAAAAGTTATTAGAATTGTCAAACTAATTATTTTTATCATGCCCCATTATTTATCTTGAAGAGTCTTTTCATTTGGAAATTTTGTATTATCTTGAAGACAATAAAGGCTGATCAAAATAAAAAAAACAAAGAAAATATTAAAAAATCTTGGTAAATTTAGTGTTTGTTCTAGATTTAAAATCAGGCAGAACATAAGAATACGCAGAAACGTAAATCAAATTTATGCGTCTATTAACTGTTTTATACCGTGGACCAATCAGTATACTTCACCGTCAACCCCTTTATCTCGTAAGTGTATACTTTGTTTTGTATTACAGGATTAATTTAGACTGGGACAGATCAAAATCACCAACCAAGTGTTGGCGATTTGGCGAAAGCTAACGACTTGCTTGAAAGCAGAACTGGAACACGATCGTTTTGCAAATGTTTAATCTTAATTCATTATATAAACAAACTGCGTTTCGAATAAGATATCAAAATGATAGGAGGGATAATAATAACATGTTTTAGCTTTCTTAAGAGTAATCCAGTTTTTGTGATCGAAAATATTTTCCAGTGCTATGCAATATGTTTTTTTTCCTTCAGACTTGATTTATTTACTATATTTTATACTATCAAATAATTGAAGCCGTAAGTGTGACCTTTCATTACTAAGATCACTGCTATAAACCAAAACATTAAATAGATAACTAATAAATAAACTAGGCTTTAGTAAATGCTTGCGCATGTTTTTAATCGTATTGTCAAAACAATATACATATCTTAAATATAGCAGGCCAGACAAAATTGATATGCCTAACCCTCTAATATTATCCATTTCATTTATTCTCAATGGACCGTATGGATTAAGATACAAACTTTCATGTTTAGAAACTTGTTTTGTCGAAGAAATACCAGAATATGACCGGACAGGGTGAATATAACTACTAGACGACAGACGTTGACTTATAATTTATATCAACGTTTCTCAGAACATCATTGGATATTTCTGAGAGTTCACCAGTTGCCCTAGTAATTTGCACTACTTCAAACTATTATTGAGTTGTGATATCAGTTCTAAGGGGAATACCTTCAAATTAAGTTATAGTCTCTTAGTTGTTACGGGTGATGCCCATCTATTGAGAAGAACCATCATGTTCGTTGTGTTGTAGAGCGAATGTGGAATCTACTACCTTTTTATATTTATAAAGAGCATCAATATTTATTTCACTGACAAACCTTACGACGCATTCATTTTAAACTTTGATTTTTACTAGAATTCATATTCATTCTTCGGCTTATCTATTTAAAATGGATCACAATTTTATATAATAGTACTTAGAGAATATGATCACAGACAAAACACACAATAACAACATTGTTTTATGTCTCAATGATTTACTAAGCCTTTTCTGAAACGCTTCATTTTTGCAATGGCTATTATTATTATTGCTGACCAAGCAGCTAGCAACATATGCGTGCTTGAATGGAAAGAGATTATACTCGCATTAGAAATAATTGCTCATTGTCTTAAAAAACTTTGTGTGACGTATCAGGAAAGATATTCACGATTACACCATTTGAGGAATCGTTCTAATAATTTGTTTTGTTCGCTTACAGAAACTCATTATTATTTTTATAAAATCGACACTAATTTGTAACTTATTGAAATTTTGTTGTGTTGTAATCCCTATTATTATTATTAAAATACAATGTGATATGATAGTGAGTTATTACAGGTGTTAAAATGTAATAAAGGAATACTTTTATATTTAAAATATTTCAGTGAATATTTTAATTTGATAACTAGCAGAAGAAAACATTTTGGTTTTGGTATTCAAATTAAATGAAGGGACTGATTATTCCCTACAAATCTTAACAGCACCTTAACAGAGGTGCGTTGCAAATCGAGTGCCATAATGAATCGGGAATGGGTTACAATTTGGTGGAAGAGGTTTTGAGTCTGGGTAAAAAAAATCCTTGAACACTTTCATAATAGCAGGTGCACAACTTCAATATATGTGCAATATTTATGTGAAGTTAGAGAGACATGGGTTAAAAACTGTAAAATGGGGTTGATTACACAAAATCGATACTCTATTTACATCGCCAGCTACCCACACGTCAACATTAGACAAAAGACTGCATTGATATTTTAGCATAGAGAAAAATTATTCAATCACAAAGTTATCCATGTAATCTATATTATGAATTATGTACACAATATTCTATTATTAATAACTTAAACTATACACACTGTTTCTTTTTGAATTAAATAGGTCAAGTGTTTTGCATCTATAAAGAAAAATGTATTAATCAAAACTATTTACCAGCCTTGTCTGTTTTAGGATTTTGAAGTTTTTTTTCCATTCTGAAATAGAATTACAACTAACAATGATAGGCGAAAACACAAATTTAATAACGGTCTTGAAAATGTGTATATGTAATGCTGTGTATGACACTTTGTGTACAATAATGCCCACTTTTCGGTCTACTCGACAAGACCAAATGTAAGTATATTTGCACTTGTTTCTAATTAAATAACACTACCTGGCCTTTCTAAAAAAAGTAAGGATATGAAATCATAACGTTAAAAAACTTACTATCAGCAAATAATTTTATTTGACAAGTTGTGCCTCCATTTCTGCTTGTGACACTTATAAACAGATATGTTATATTTTCTAAGACTAGGGATCAATTGTTAAACTGACTGTGTTTCCAACAGTTATTGTTTTGTTATCAAACGATGCCATAAACGAGGTTTTGGATACAAAAGAAGGCAGACAGTCGCAAGAAATGTTCGTGCTATTGTTGCCACATGTGACTTCCTGTATTGAAAGGTCCTGATAAGGATTGTAAAACCTTACAGAAATATTAAATCTTTGAGCACCTGATTTGTTAAACACATTTCCACCAATTTCAGCACACTCGGGCTTATATGTAAATAAACGAAAGAAGAAAAAAATGCCTTGCGAACATACATAACGTGTGATTAATGCGCGATTCATATTTAATGATTATAGTATTTTTATCTATACCAATTTACATTTATGTTTTAAGACAGAATGATTGTTACACATCTATTAACATTGTCGGTGAATGTAATACTATTGTTCACCAAAATAAAAAAAAACGATTCAATTATAATATTATAATGATTCAACAAAAACAAGTTCAATTATTGTTAAATGAACTATTGGTGGATTTTCTTCCAAGGAGATAACTAACAAATATTCGTAATAGCTATTTGCTATCTTTAGTTGTTCTACAAATTTCAGTGAACGTTAATCCAGAATCTAAATCTTTAAAAGAAAAACAGCACAAATGTTATGTTCAATATTAAACTTGCGCAATTACCACAGTCAAGTGCAAGGTGACACTGTTTCTCGTGTGTTTCAACCAGAAATCTTATTGAGAAAATTAATGACTCTGTGAACGAATGGTTATAAATTAAGCACAAGAATACATCGATTAATTTAAAAAAAAAATCTTATCAAATCTTACTTTTATATTCTAAGCAAACAATCTAAGCAATCTAAACGGGTTTATTATTTTGTCTTAGTCATGGAATTATTTTCCAGCGCTATTCATAACAAGACTTATCTACCTAACAGTATCAATTTGAACACATGCTGCTTCAATGGCGATGTCATATCATGTAAACAGGTATAATGCCCCTCATCGAGGATTGTTGTATTTTTTAGTTTTACGTAATACTCTCCATTACTTTAAGTTCCTGTATGTACATTGGATCTTGAATTGGAAATGTCTGCTTCGGTGTTTTTGTAGTCACCAACTGGGTATTGTTAAACAGCCAAGTTATTGTAGTTTCGCTCGTTGGTTTTGGACAATACATTGTCACGGTTTTCATTGGACAGTATCAAATGTTGGATGCCGTTGTTGAAAAATGTAAATCATATAAAATAGGTTAATTAGACATGGTAGTCTAATTTTGCTTTGAACACCTAATATCTGAAAAGTTTACTTATTTGACGAGCTGTGATATATAAGAAATTTAAAATTTCAAAAGAAATCAATTCGACTTATTTAACATAATTGGCAGCTACTTGGTTGTAGTATAACAAAAACAATTAATAAAAGAGTAAAGTTTTTTCTATTTATATTTAATAAAATATGAGTGCGTTTTCACCAAATTAACAGAAGCCATAAAATGTTATCTTCAAAATTGACGAATGAATATTCGATAAATAATTTTAAAAAAGGCCGTTAACAAGTAATAAATTCCTCCTATGAGAATTACTAAACATAATTGTTCTATACGTTTCCAACCATGCAAAAAATATATTAAAACCAATAGAACTATGGAAATTTATATTATAAAATTTGATATCCGTGATGAATTGAAATTAGCCAGTTACAAGAGGGATACGAACACATTTCATTGTCCTTGTATTTTCAGGTTTCTTCTGATGCCTTGGTCGATAAAAACTCCTGCATATTTTTCCAGATCCACTTTAAACTTTATATAACCAGCAGTACACAATTAAGTAAACGGGCGATTTAATTCCCTATCATAAAATCAAGATAATTAACGGTAAAGCCACACTTTCACATAGTTTATATGATTTATTTATAGTAAATTGAAGAAACATAAAAAGACGGACAATAAAAAAAGGAACAAATTTTTAAAGTAAAGTTAAAAATTATCAATAACTAAAACAATAATGAAAATAAAAGGTAATACAATATATGTTTGCCTTGACAAAGTTCTAGAACAACTGCCATTAGTGTCAGTATATAAATTATTTTATTCATGTTAAACGTAGGTCACCATCTGCATCAAAATATCAGGAATTTTAAACTCTTCTGATTTCCATTTGATTACGACAAAAATTAATAAAATGAGTTGACATAATTTGAAAAGTTGAAGTGTTTTAGACCATATTGTTTTATTTGTACACCAATATATTTCATGAACTGATACAATAAAGTATTATGAGAAATTGTGTGAACAAATTACAATCATAATTTGGTCGAAGAAACGAACGCAGTAAACTATTGTATTTATGATATATTTAAGTCTATATATGTCCTCATTTTACAGTAAACATTTTTTGTGTTAGACATTTGAACTTAAATCATAGTGTACAATTTTTGTGAAGTAAACTTAGATTTATGACTATAAATTTGAACAAAAATTATAAAATTCTTGTCAGCACTAAAGTGGCGATTATTGGGCTTGTGATACCCTCTGGGATATAAATTCTTTGGTATCGATTAAAACAAACACACAAACAACCAATTTAAAATATGTTTGTTTATTCTTGTTTTATTATTCTTGATTTTTGTTTCACATTTGTATAAGTTTGCCTATAGTCCGATTTGTAATTGCCCTAGACCGTCGGCTCTTTTTTCTTCGGTTACCGTTGCTATGTTTCTTCTCACTTATACCCGGTTCACATACAGCAAGCATCGGAGATCTTTCTTGGTTTTCCTAAAAGCGTGTATGTCATTCTAGACACTATTGTTTTTATTAACGTCAATCTCAAATTTTAATTTAAACCCACACTGTGTACCGCATTTTCCGCAGAATACGCGTGACTGTATGTTCCTGTACATGCAGTACCGAGGGCATATAACGTTTATTTAACTTATTTCAGTCAATTTTAAAATATATCTGTGCTTGTTTCAAACAAATAGGTTTTAGGACTTTTCTAATAGATATTTAAGTACATGTATTTAAAACCAATTTGATTGATTTTTGTTTCTTTTAATTATGTTAAACGATAATTGCAGCAATTTTTCAGCTGTAGCGTAGCTTCCAATTTTTATTAGGAAGGAATGCACCTAGAGTACCTAGAGAAAATCCCAGACCGTCGGAACGAAAACTTGCAATCCTTGTCAATTAAAATTGAGGAATACAGACCACGTGATCACTATGAGACTACATTCCACCGTGCTACCAGAAGAGACTTGATAGGTATAAAAATGCAGCTTGTTCATCGGTAAACGGTCTTAAAGAGTAACTAATAAAAACCTGATATATTAACTTAACATAAAGCTAAATAAAAAGATTTAAAGGTACCGAGAAGTGTTCATTGAAAGATTTGTGTAACAACCACTGAACAATATTTTGATTCTTCTAGAATACAAATAACTGAAAGCTGAATTGCTGATATTTAAGAGAATCTTTTAAGCCCTTACTAGTTAAACTTAAAGCAATGAGTCTTTTCATTTTGAAATTTTGTATTAGCTGGTATGACAAAAGTTCAATATCATTTTGATTCTAGTCGAAAAGAAAATTGACTGCTGCATATGTTGTTGGCATATTAAACATCGTATTGAACACTGTATCCAACAGCATTTTATTTTGGTCTTTTCTTCCGGACTGAATTGATAGAATGTTTGTTAAATAATGATAAGGTAGATATGGGTGTTGTTCAGATTTTTTTAACATTTTCATTTCCGCCAGGGGAACAATATTTACAGTCCCATTCCTCCATCATAACATAATGTTGAGTCATGTTAATGAATATCCTCAAAACAGAGAGTTCCTCAGAGAGCTATTGCAACTAACAAGCTTTATTGTGAATCTGGTTATCATCATTGTGATGTAAGTCATGTGATGTAATATGTGTTGCTAAATATAGTTTTTAAAATTTTTGTATCCTGTCTCAAGAATTAATCATTAATAAAGAATGTTCTGGTCAAGGTATTGTTAACAAATTAATACAGTTATAAAAATGTGTACAAGTTCGACCAAATCCTTTATTATTGGACATTTGGCGAAGAAAAGCAATTACCATACGTCACCTAGAGTCAGTGCAAATTGATCACCTCGAGATGTCTGTACTTCAACCTTGGATAGCTGTAAGTAAGAATATCGTTTGCAGCTGAACAAACGCTACCTTGCTGCAGTGGTCTAGATACTATTTATTCTACACCAGCTGACCACACGTCATCCAGAGTCGGCTGAGACAGACACTGCTGAAGGATGACGGAACAGTCGTGCTGGAAGAATGCAACAACACGCAACGATGTTTTATGCGGTACATGGTCGGCTGAGACAAACAGTGATAATGGATGTGTTGCAAATGTGTTGGAAGAATATAACATCACGCAGAGATGATGGCTTATGCGTGCAGAATTCTCAAGACGACTGTGAAAATGAATTGTCACCCATGTTAAGATGGCCATCTATGTGACATTACAACACCCTGGACCGGAGCTGGATAAATAGACCTCTCCAAAAATGTACGGCGCGCATGTGCACCCGATGGGTAATCAAATTAGCCAACTACAGGCTTGTGAATATTGTTGATTAATTTTCAGATTTGTAGTGTTTTAATATTATGTTTTTAATGACCGGTTTGTTGAAAATATTTTATTCTCAGAAGTTTACATATTGTAAACCCCGATTTGGTAAAGGTTAAAACATGGTCTGGCTTGTGCAATCATTTATTTTAGTTAGTTTTGTTAATTATAAAGGTAGGTAATTACTTATAATGTTAAAGTTTAAACGACTTGTATTAGTTTAAACTGACTTTGATCGTTCAGACAACATATTCCATTATTTGAGTTCTATTTTTTATATACTTTCGGGATTAAAGTTGATATGATTATATGTATTTAAAAAAAATGTAACTAAATTCTCATAATAATGTTAAAATTAGGGTAATGTGTTATGCTATATGAATTTCTGACACATTTTTGCAGTGTGATATATTTTAATTAACACGGGATTTAAAAATATTCTTCTTAACCTTGAAAAAGATCGTACGATCGAAGGTCAAGTCCACATTATTTAAATTGTTGACATTGTATTTTTGCAGATCTCATTCTAACCACCGAGCCCCGTGCGGGATCCGGGTGGCTAAAAGAATAGACCGCAGTCGCACTAGCTTGTCGTAAAAGGCGACTAAATAGCGCCCAGTACCCTGACCGGCGTGTCAGGTCGGTTTGCCTAAAGACCGACTGTGATGTGTGCCCCAGGTGGTTGAATGGGGTACCCCTGGCAAGCTGGGGTTGTCAGGCCATAATACGGAAAACCTGACCGCAAACCATTAGTGCACCGTGTTGGGAAAAATGCCACGTTCCTCGCACGTTAAAGAACGCTGCTGTAGTATTCGCTATGAGTAGGGATTTCGATCCCGCTACAGGAGGCTAAATTGCCCGACCCTATCCATCCTCCCATTTGCCAGTGGCAATCTAAAATCCGTTACCCCTATTTTTCCTTGTGTCCCATCCCATTTTCATTCATCATCATTTCATGTTCATTTTATCATCCATTTCATGTTCATTGCCTGAATATAGCTGAAATATTGCTGCTCGGGCGTTAAACACCATTAATCAATCAATCAATCTAACAACCGAAGGTACAAAATGAAGACGTTATTTCAAATGTACATCTAAAATAAAATTCTTCAGATATATATGTTATAACTTGTTTACGTTATTCATTTATATTGACACTCAATGACTAAGGTCATTCGTTGGTCAGTCTGTGTCTATAATTTTGACAACAAAACACCGTCATTTGTATCGTTTCATAATCTTCTAGACTTGTAGATTATTTTTTGTTTCTGTATCGTCATGTTTGTCGATCCGATACTAAAAAGTGTACTGGTTTGGTAGATAGTGGCACTGTCAGTATATATTATTTTACTATGGGATTTGCAACTGCTTATATGTTATCGTTTGTATGACTATCTGCAATAGATTTTATACAAAATTCACAGCGGAATTACATACAAGGTTGTTAAAATTATTTATGTCAAATTACAAAATGATTTTAAATACCATAATTTTTTATGCATACTTATTTGCTGTTAATTACATACAAACACGTTTTCTAATTGTGTGATACACTTATTTTTTTATCTCAAAAGCTCACATGATCCAAAATGAGGAAGTCATAATATAATTGATAGGAAAACGTAACATAGTTTCCTCTTAAAACAATGCATTTTCACTAACCTCTAAAACACAGTATTCAGCGTAATTTTGCAAAGTACAATTGCAATCCAAATATGGACATATAAACTATACAGGATACAACAACATGGAAGTATTTTTGCAATTAGGAAATATACGCCTTCGAACCATATATCGTTAACTAAAATTACCCAGCACTCAACATTTACTAAAATCTGGAACTAGTATATAGGTTCCTTCTAAAATTAAATGCTGGTGAATTTGTTATTTTATGTTAAAAACGATAAACAATTAACGTGGCAAAATATAAAGGGACATAATTCTTGCTGAACAAGGCACGGGAATTTATGAACCTATAGGATGATACCCGCGAGTAGAGAACTTGTATAGTACCCGTCGTTAGGTATAGTCTCCCGTTGCTTAGATCAAGCTAATACTGTTCAAAAATTAATCAAGACTTATTACCCACAGAAAAACGTTGACGAACTGAACTTTATTATTCAACACCTAATACAATTCCTTTAAAACATGTCTCTAGTTTCATGATGCCAGCTTTCTGTACGGGATAGTAGGAATTATTTCGGACATTGCAAATAACGGATGATGTAAACCTGTACATGTACACAAGGATGATACATTCGTTGTGTCCTTTCCTTTTCTTTCTTCAATATAGGCGTAGATGTAGTAAACCTTGCAAATATCTTAAGTACTTCAGTAATATAGTCGTTACGCCTAAGTCTTTAATGACAACGTACATTGCATGTTTCTATTCATAACTTCAATGACATCCCTTTCAATTGATATTGCTACAATATTCCTAATGCATAAATAGTTCTTAAAATCAATTTAATAGAGGAAATTTAAACATAGACGATACTAAAAGCTATTTGGTCCATTAGACCGAAACACAGTGAACTGATAACCATCCCTTCGCACTTCAAATTCAAATTGGTGATGAACTTTGGTAAAGGACTTTGCCACAAAAACCGATCGATACTTTGGATCAAGTGTTTTTTTTCTATGGTTTAACAACATCAAAACATTGTTTGCTCCATTCATATACTTGAACCAGGCTTTTAAGTCTTACACAAGGAATGTTTTTTGAGGTATTGATTTATTTGCTTAAAAAGAAAGACGATACAACTAAGTTATGACTGAACATACTTTAATTTCAGTGATACAAAATCTTAAGTAGAAATTTATGGACTAGAATATGATATCTATTAATTAATAACAAATACGTAATGTTAGTAGAGCACTTTTTTCAGCAGACTATCGGGAATTGGAATGTTTAAAAATTGTACTCCTGTACAAAACGACTTTTTTTAAGCTAGAATAAAGTTGTGTTTCTGGAAGGTCTTGAGAACAGTAATATAGAAATTAGTTCAGACTTAAGTTTTACCTTCCGCTATATAGACGATGTCTTATCACTGAAAAAGTTCGGTCAATGTTTATATTTAATCTGTCCATCTGAGCCTGACACCGATATAATTGCCGACCTCTTTTTGACAGTGTTTAAAACAAACTAAACAAAGATAGCAGGGATGGCTTGAACGTGCCGATTCTCATTCTCTTTTTTATTTATAACAATATTGCATGTGCATAGTGTTTCAAACTTATACATATTCTTATCTTGAATTGATTTATTCGATTGTTTACAATAGACCTTGGTTTTCAGCAATAGACTAGCCAAACAAAGATGTGTTTTACCTAGGTTGATGTCATTACATCAGTAGTTTTATTACCGAATCCCAGAATATGCGATCAAACTTTTTTTATTTCATAGGTAGTCTTTACCTTTCATCGAATATTCTAGAGGCAGACACTGCCTACTCAATTATTGCACCTGAGTGACCCATAATTGTTATTGGGTTTTGGCTACTCACTTCTCGTTTTTTCCCCCTTTTTGACTTCGTCACTGGCCTATGAATTACATTAGTGTTGACCATTTTTATTTTATTTGTTTTTTTCCATCACGTGAAAAATTTTATTAATATAACAATTTTATACTGACATTGTTTAAAGATATTTTTCCAAAACTAACATCTGATAAATAATTTCCACTGTCACCGATATGCTTTCACTGATTAAATGATCTTTTTCATAAACTTATCAGTTTTTATAGTAACTAGTCTCAAAAGCGTCTCAACACTGAGGTTACAAATTCGAGACTGACTTCAGGAAGGGTTGTGCCCAATTCCAACTGTAATTAACAAGGTTTTTCCTTATTTTCTGGCGTTTTCCGAGTGTATTCACCAAATCAAAACCCAAATGCATTATATAGCTAGAGATTGACAAATGTGACGTAAAATCTTATTGTAGCAAAATCAAAGCCCTAAAATTCATTAACTATTTAAGTCGTATGGCAAGCTTGATGATATCCTGTCTAAACAAGCACATAAATATTTTTTGCACTGTAACAGACAATGTCGCATGTGTGTCATTAACTTTATTTTTTCCTTGTCAGGACTCATATCCATTGTTGGGCTAATATATTTTAGAAAGACAAAATCTAATTTTACTTAAATAATAGGATTACAGAACAACAATACGAAATACTGAAGCTCTTTAAAATTGCATTCATGTGACAAGACTTTGTTCATCCTTTCCTTATGTGCTTCATTATTGCTATGGCCATCAGCATTATTATTGTGCCGAACCCGCAGCTAGCAACATACACCAGCATGACTAGGAAACAACATTCACCTGGAAAGAGATTATAAGGTAAAATAAAAAATTTGCATTATATAGTAAAACGTAGTGTGATATAACAGGAGATATAACTGTAGTAATGGTAACATAATTTAGAAAAATAGTTTCGGTGATCTGTATTGTTTGGAAATGATCTTTTTGTTCTTCGAAACTGTAATTTTGCTCCAGTTTCTAACTTGCACATTTTTTCAGCAGCATATTACAAAAAAATGTAATAATGTGTCATGTATTATTGAGATAAAAAAGGGATGGACTTTCCCCTTACAAAACGTATCAGAAAATATGCAATTAAAACAACTTCCGATTTCGGCAGAGTTTGTAATTATTCAATAGTAAAAAGTTTCTTTCACTTTTATTTGTTAATTTTTGCCTTTCAGTTGCTCTTCGTATAGCTCATTGACACGAATTAATTACAGTTCATCTGTGTGAACAATTACCATCTATAAATAAGACCTTAAACACAAACAGCAAGGAAACCAAAATAACACAATGAGCCGATAGTCAATGGACGTTTACAAATCCAGATTGCAATGGTTTACAGAATGGTGACGATTTGTAATAAACAAAGCATAATTATTTATTACGGACTTTGTATAGGCTTGTAAACTCTGTATTTCATTTATTAACGAAACCAACTGCATTGATATTAAATTATTATTTTTAGAAAAGAGTTCTTACTCTTAAAATTATCAATGTAATCTATAACAATCACTACGTACACGGTTATCTAATGTTATAATCCCGAACACGTAATGTCGCAGGACTTTCTGTTTATTACCATTTTCTTATTAATTTGTCCTGAACAAAGTTGTCCGGTACCTTATTCTTCTTCTTTTTGCTTTTTTAAAACCGATAATATTGTCTGTTCGTTTTCTTTGAGCTGCGATGTCTGCGACACTTAGGGAGTATTTTGTAGGTGAGCTGAAGTTGAGCAACCAATGTTTCAATTATTGTACCACATTCCCCCAAAATCTCAACTTTGGACGATTTTAACGAAAATGATATGTAGGTACATTTTAATGTAAAAATCAAGAATGCCATCTGACCAGCTATTTTTGTAGATGGTGGGGGACCTTTAATGACATGTGTACACATTCAGAACTAGTATTATTTTGAACTTTAAATTTTGTTTCCTTTAATAGGCTAATTCTCTGTATGGGAATAACATATTAACCAATCAAATTTATTTAGTATTTACCTTCCTTCTCTGTTTTAGGTTTATGAAATATTTTCCATTCTGAAATAGAATTACAACTTTCAATCATAAAATTTAATAACAGTCGTTAAAGATGTATATTTAATGCTGTTTTGGATACATTTTGTACAATAATGCACCCTTTTAGTTGCAGTCAACATGACCATCTGTAAGTATATTTGCACTTGTTACTAATTAAATAACACTAACACTACAACACGTTTCCCAAAAGTCTGAGTTTAATATAATTACGTTAAAATGCTTACCATTAGCAAATAATTCTATTTGACAAGTTGTGCCTCCATTTCTGTTTGTGACATTTAGAAACAAATATGTTATATTCCCTAAGACTATGGGATCAATTGTTATACTGACTGTGTTTCCTAAGACAGGAATTGTTTTGTTATCAAACGATGCCAGAAACGAAGCTTTGGATACAAAAGAAGGCAGACAGTCGCAAGAAATGTTCTTGCTATTGTTGCCACATGTCACTTCCTGTACTGCAAGGTCCTGATAAGGATTGTAAAACTTTACAGAAATATTAAATCGTTGAGCACTAGATTGGTTAAACACATTTCCATTTATATTAGCACATTCCGGTTTATCTGCAAAAAAAAATTTCATTGGAACATACTTGCAAATTGTGATTAATACGCTATACAAATTTAATGATTTTAGTATTTTGTATTTGCACCAATTTATATTTGTTTTATTAAACTGAATTATTTTTACAAATTTATAAACATTGTCCTTTCACTTGTGCACCAAAATAAAAAAAGTTATTACAATATAATACTATTATGGTATAAATATATGCATACAAGTAGAATTATTATTAAATAAACAGTTGGTTTGCATTTTCGTCCAACGAGATAACCAACAAATATTCCTGACGGTTATTTGCCATCTGTAGTTGTTCTTCAAGTTTTAATGAGCCTTCATCCGGTTTCCAAATCTTTAAAGAGGAAAACAGAACAAATGTAATGTTTAAATTTGAACTTTTGCAATTTCCACAGTAAAATCAAAGAGGATATTGTTGCTCGTGCGTTTCAACCACATATCTGAGTGAGACAATTATCATTCCGAGTCGTTATGATTTAAGCACAAGAATAGATTGATCAATTAAAATGCTTCTTTTGATCATTCTTATGATTTTTAGTCCAGCTCTTACATGTAAACTGTACAAACCATCTAAAAAATCTAAACGGTAGAATATTTAAGAAATAACTTGTAAGGTGTATGATGTTGCATTGATTTAAACATGGGCTGGTCTTTTATATTCGATTATTAAAAAAATATATAAAGGCCCAACCTATGTGCAAATGAGTACAACATTATACCCCAAAAAATTATTACAATGTTAACACAATTCTGTGTTTTCCTTTTCTGGGCCATGATTGTCTAGCCGCCGTTCTTTTAAAAATTTTTAGGTCAAGAAATCCTTCGGAGTTTGCAGTGTTTGGTGGACAAAATACACTTAAGCAAAACATTGATTGAATATTTAACTATAAGGTGTCCTCAATATGTGTTATTTTTTGACTTTTGCTTAAGAATACACAATTAATAACTCTGTAACCGAATGGTTATAAATTAAGCACAAGAATACATCGCTTATTTTTAAGAATAATTCTGATCAAATCTTACTTGTATTGTGCAAACAATCTAAGCAACCTAAACGGGTTTATTATTTGGGCTTAGTCATGGAATTATTTCCCAGCGCCATTCATAACAAGATTTATTTACCTAACAGTATCAATTTGAACACATACTGCTTCAATGGCGATGCCATATCATGTAAACAGGTATATTTCCCCTCATCGAGGATTGTTGTATTTTTTAGTTTTACGTAATACTCTCCATTACTGTTATTTCCTGCTTGTACATAGGATCTTGAATTGGAAATGTCTGCTTCGGTGTTTTTTGTAGTCACCAACTGGGTATTGTTAAACAGCCAAGTTATTGTAGTTTCGTTCAATGGTTTCGGACAATACATTGTCACGGTTTCCATTGGACGGTACAAAATTGTGTCTGTTGGATAATCGAAAGCTGACAAATAAATATAAGATGATAAATAAGTATAATTGTAAATATAAATACTTTAATTATAGTCCATTTTTGAAAATGTTACTAGTTTTCCGAGGTGGGATATATAAGAAATTGAAATTGGTAACACAAATCGAGTTACTTGTTTTGTAGTACATGTATAACTCAAAGAATAAATACAAGAGCAAGGTTTTTTTCAACTTATGCAGCTTATTGCTCATAAACATGCAAATGCGTTAGACTTAAAAAAACAGAAGCCATAAAATGTAATTATTAAGAACACAGTGACAGTGATAAATGGTAAGGTTGTTTTATGTGACATGGCACGATTTGCAAAACAATATAACAACAAATTCAATAATGAATTTTACTTAAAAAAATAGAACATGCAATTAGAGAAATGAGTTTTTGATTAACTAAATCAGGATAATGGCTGGTAATACAGAGGTTGAAAGATGCACTTCTAGTACCTTGAATAAAACTAAATGGAACATATATATATATATATTGATCCAAATAAAGTCAAGATTTAGTATATTATCAATAAATAACACAATACTGAAAATTCAAATGTTTACCTTGACAAAACTCTACAAGAACTGCCACTAATGTCAGCATAAACATTTTTTAATCCATGTTTTACATACGTCACCAGCTGCAACAAAATGTAAAGGATAAAAGCTCTTTTGCTCAACATCTGGTTTTGACAAAAAAGATTATAAAATTGTTTGACGTAATTGGAAAAGTTCAAGTGGTTTAAACCATATTTATTTCCTTTAAACTAATATATTTCCATAAACTAATAAATCAGCATTACTGGAAATTGGGTGAACAAATTACCATCGTAATTTGTCAGCGAAACAAAAGCATGACACTATTATATTTATGACTACAAGGAATTATTTCTATTATCAAAAATATATATGTTCTAAGTTTACATTAAATTAATTGTATATTTTTTATCACAGGAATTGGTGCTCGACTTCAATTCCTAATTGACGTCTAGAGGTCTTATTCCTGTTCTCCAGCTTCCTCTCCTTATAATTTAAATGATTTTTGTATTTTGTGATGTAAATTTAAATTATGATTCAAATATAACTGAAATAATCAATGATATTTTTGTCTTCTCCGAAGTGATGACAATTGGGCTCATGGAGCTGACAATCCACCATCATAGGCAGCGACAGATTGATTGCAAATAAATGTACCAAGATTATAAACATTTCTACGAAAGACGCACGTTTTGTCTAATCGAGACTTATCACTGACGCTCACCCCAAGAAGTATTTAAAATCTAAATGATTTAGATTTTCTAGAGTTTTCATTGCCAGAATTAAAAAAAACAATAAATATGTTTGTTAATTCTTCTTTTAGGAGAGTTAAGAAAAGTTCAATAACACCCGGCTCACATTCATTTATCCCCACACTGTTTACAACGATTTTAGTACGATACGTATTACTGTGTTCCTGTGCATGTAGTGCCTACTAACGCATATAACGTTTATTGAGAAAATTTCAGTAACATTGTGAAATGTATTTGTACCCGTTACCAATGAGTTAACAAAACTTTTTCTAACGGACATTTTAGTATTAAGAACATATAGGTACACAAATGCAGATTGTTTTTCGGTATTCTAAAAGAAACTGTAACGAACCTCGTCGCTACAGCTGAAGTACTATGATGCAGTAAGACATGAATAGGTGACACCGCTAAAGCGTATTAATAGTTATTCCAGTTTTAATATTCGGAAACATTACATACATTGCCATATAGTGAATGAAAAATAACCCTGGTCAGAAGGTAAGCTAAACACTAATATCTAAGAGCCAGAAACGAAAAAAATTACTAATGTACCAGAGTTGCTATAGTTATTTAGCTTTAACGTCAGATGACTGTTCTGATATTATTATTGTACTATTTGAATTATATAAATAAAAGTAGGACGAGTCGCTTATTATATATTTTCTTCACGGTAAATGTATGTCTTTCAACGCGGCTTAGAATTCCGTAAAGCTTAAGTTTGTTTCTGAAATGACTTCTCCGGGGTCGAATCACGACTGCCGAACATAGCAATTTTAACCCTATTTATATTCCCTTCACAACCTAAAACTTATTGTGACGTCATATTTATTATAGCGACATCTATTACGATCGACGGCATTGCAACAAAAATGTTGGACTTATCGATTTGTGTTTCGGGCTCATTGGAAAAACTGTTATTGCTACAAAACTGTAAGTTGGAATATAAAGATATTTGGTATACTCCTAATTCCATTTAAGTAGCAGTCTTTATAAAAACCTGGCAAAATTTAAAAAAAATGATTCATGGTGTAACACAGATTTTTCTTTTTTCATCATAAAATGATAGATCTACACCAGTATAAGATTTCTGCAAAGTCATATAATTTTCGATGGACTCTGAACAATTTGACGTTTATTTTTAAATGAGCCTTATTGTTGTCTTTTCCCAATATATTCTATATAAAATGGCCTCAGTTAAAATGCCGTTTTCTCAAAAGTACAGACAAACTAGTAAATACAGCTGTATTTAATGTTTAAAATATATGTTAAATATTATATATCAATTAAAAAAACCATGGGTATTTTAGTTTTTACTAAATAAAATATGAAAATACTTTGCTGGATTTTTCCTTAATTTAGCACTAAATTATCTCCCCTATAGAACTCTTCTGTGGCAGAGCATTATTTTTTTGGACAACAAAATGGCTGAAAAGGAACCAAACATTTGGCAGACAACTCAAAATTGCAGCTTCAAATTCTTTTCCAGTTCTAATTGTGGTATTTTTTCCGGTTTTCCTAATGAATCTGTTAATGTTTTCATAAATTTATGCAACAAAAATATTATAAACCACCTGAAATACGTTAATCTGAAAGACTCCATACCCACTGAAGGACACTTGATTTGCTATCGTTCTGGGATCTTCAAGCTGATGCCAGGCTATACAGTATGTCCCTACCATAGATACACTGTAGGGATTAGATGTAGGAGACCTTATTCGTGTTCTTTTTCTGATCATTCTGGAAAGTCTAAGCCAGAGAGCGACCGCTCAGTGAGCAAGAAAATGAGTTTATTTGCTATGACGAAGAGAGGGATTCTGCTGCCAGTAGGGTCAGGTAGGTGTGAAATTTTAATCATTAAAAGCATGGACCATTTAATCCCCTGTGTAGACATTCCAATATAGAATGACATGAATGGCTACTAAACCCTGGCCCTTTACACTTAAAGTGTGTAATTCTTCGGTAATTATGACAAATGTGATGTGTATGTAATAAAAACCAGCCATTCTTATGCAATTAAAGAAATGTTGAAGGGGCACAAAGAACAGAAAATAAAAGACCAGGTACCCCCTCCGCCCCCCCCAACAAAAAACTAAACAAAACAAAGAAAAACTATACAGTGGATTATTTTCAAGATAATAGGGGGGGGGGGGGGCGACAGGTAGATCACTCTATTGGTTGTCCTCAAAAATAGTTCAAAATAGAGCACACACAATTTGAAAAAATGTTTTATGCTATTTGGACTATTTTTATTGCCTAATCAGAGATTCTAATGGTGACTTTTTCTAGAACTGTATGAAAGCAGTAGCAAATAAAAAAATATCTTACACCCCTTTGTAGGGGTTATTTCCTGATTTGTGTTAATGGTTTTGTATTGGATTTTTTTTCTGATAAGGAATGGATGCAAGCAATATACTGCTTCCAATTAATACGGAATTAGTTCAAGTAAAGCTGTAATCATCTTTATTTTTCATAATTTCTGTCATTTATGGCAAAACTTCAATTTTAGTTACATGTACCTCCCTTGCTTTGCAATATCTTTTTAAAAAGGCGATTTAACAAACACAATTCTGATGTATGTAAAAGGAACACTTAAACTCAATAGTTTATATGTAGCTATATTGTACAATGTACATGGATGTATGTATTATTTCTTGAACACAAAGCATATTATAAAATTTTATTGCAGGTATCTGTAGAATATGTCGTGGAGTGCTCCACAAGGAAATGATGGACTCCAACATTGATTTTGAGGATACTTTAGAAGTGAGTTTGTATTTATAAGTTATCATTACATTTTATTTTTCTTCGTATAAAGCTTTGCATATAATGTGAACCTGGTTTAGTTTTTCTTTTATAGAGACAGAGAAATCTCATCATATTTGGGATAATGAGAATTTCCTGTCTCACCATGTGAGATAAATTTTTTTACATGCTTTCTAATATTACCCTTTTTTGACGTGGGTTATACATGTAACAACAGCAGAAAAAAACTGTGTATTTTGGTACATGTATTAGAAAGTGAGATAAGGTTTGAAACATTGTTGAAAATACACAACACTGAAATTACATTGAACAGCAATTAAGATTTGTTAACATCTCCTACTTGGCAAAGCCTTGTTCGAGAATTAAAATATCACCCTCATATACATTTTCTTTTATGTACTTTCACCAGTGTAAGATTATTATATTTCTTACATTTGGGATATTGCAATTCTGATTTTAGAAGATTTTGTTGTCTTACACACAGGACACACAATTGTTCAGTTTTTTGACGTTCGATGTTTGCAAATGGCGTCCCATGAATCATTTGTTTTATATGTATAAAAAAAGTGCAAAGGTGATAAAATGAATCAAACACCACTAGAAGTGAAAGATAAAAAATCTCAGACAACCTCGGGTAAGATTCAATGGTTCTATGACAATGTCAATCTCAATAACTCTTGAAACATTTTTTCCCTTTTTTGTCTACAGTTTATTGAAGTAACCTATATGTATTGTATTGTTTTTTTCTTAAAGTTGCAACAAACAGAGACAGTGGAAGACCAAGTGAAAACTGAATGTCTTGGCGCAGATAGTTATACTGATATTGAACTTGAGGTAAGAATCAGCAAAATATAAAAAAAACTCCAATAGTTTTAAATAAAAAATTGTCCAGGGTAACAAGAAAATGACAGCTAAGACATACATGTATTATTTCTCTTTAGATTTTTTGAAATTGCTAGAAAAGGTGACCTTGTATAAAGGACCATTTGTCCACTAAGTACTGTAAGCCATAGTAAATAGCAAATTCTTGGTCTAGATTGATGGTTGATGGTAAGTGTATACAACAAAGTTAACTATTAAACATAGTACTGCGTGTAATTTGTGAGTTCAATGTCCCTTTTCCTTGAGCATGCAACATAATGTGAGACATAGGAATTGTTTTCTGGTAGTGGAGGCATCGGTATCCACGTTAACATTAATTTTATGATAAGTCAATGTACAATGAAAAAATCTATTGTGGCATTGTAAATGTGTAGTGAGAACTTGGGGCATCACAAGTCTCGACAACTAGAAACAGTTTATTGTTGATAGGCATTGTATGTATAGACTCCTATTGATACAACTCATGGTGTCTTCCAACTTTATTTATGAATTGGTAGCCTTTTGTTTCTAATTTGAAACTTTGCAGTGGATGATCTTAATTTTTGTTTATTTCAATAGTTCAAGAGAAGGCGTATATTAGAATCTACATGCAACATACAGCAGCCCAGTATAACTTTGACAGAAATGACAGATTCAGCACCTGAAGAAAGCTCTGTATGTATATCATATTTGCATGGATCAAACTTTTTCTCATACTTTAGTCAAAGTAAAGGAACCTGTTTAGCTGAAAAGTAATTTTTAAGGTGGTAATCTGTCACCAAATGTGGGTGAAAAGTCCACCAAAAAATGCATGTGCCAAAAATCTTTGTCAGTCCACCATGGGCTGCATGTGTCCAGAGCAATTGACTATCCATATTGGGTCTCAAACGTACAGGGTTCAACATGTTGTGGTCATATCATGCTGCGCTCGGGAAACCTTTTCATTAGCAAAAGAAGCAATGAGGCACCAATAGGGCATCTGAATATCAAAAGTCCAAAATGGCGAAGACAAAGCCAGTAACCAAGAATGACAACAGTACGAAGAAACAAACAACACAAAAAAACCAACTGAACAGCAATCAACAATGCACACTCGAGTCGTAACTCAGTTCATGCTTGCTATAGCACACCCATCGTGTTGCCAATGTTCAACTCAGCATGTCAAATCTGCTTGGATGCTGAGCTACTATTCCTGATGCATCAGTTTACTAGGTTTCATGATCATATTACTTATATAGTTTTTGATTTATTGAATCTATCTTATGTGGGTGTATTGTAGGGCAATTGGTGCCATGTGAATTAATCTTTTGAGCATTTTGTATTTCCTGTATTTCATTAGGTTTATATCCCATAATAATCATATTGTTTGTTTTAACAGCAAATTGATTCCCAGTTGTCTCAAGCATCAAATTGGAGTGAGGAAAACATAGATAGTGCTAAAGAGAACCTGAACCTGGCCATCAGTTTAATTAGTAAAGGGACAATCAGCCCGATAAAGTATATAGTTCGAAAAGATTTGGACAATATTGCTGCAGATAGTAGTGCTGCGTTTGAGACTTTATTGTCCACAATTTCTGATCGTGAGAGACATGTCACAGATGACACTACACTTACAGAACTCAAAGAATGCAAGGACAATCTTTCAGCTTTTAAAATTTACTTAAAATCGGATTACAAACTGCACCTTAAACAAGAGGATACATGTGCAGACCATTGTATCAACTTTGCTCTTAGTGATGTTGACGACCAATGGAAGGAGCCATGTTTACATCAGCATGAAATGATTTGTGATAAATGCGAACTGTTACCTCAGACACTTACAGCTATTATGGCAATCTTATCTCAGCTAAGTAAGTATGTTCATAATACATATACACCCACAGTATTTGTACAAAATCACATTGAACCTACCATTACAAGTGTACATTGAAAAATGATATTCAAGAGCTTTAAAGTTGGACATTACCAAATGGCGTTACGGTAGTGTTATTGCTCCTTATGTTATCATTTTACACTTTAGTGTCGCAGATAAAAACCACCACAATGTCATTTCTTAGATAAAATAGTCATTTTTATACCTGTTTTTCGAATTTAGCATCTTTATATCGCTCTTAAGTGGAATATTCCCTATATATCAGAAGATTCTACATTTCCTCATACATATTATGGTAGTTTTTGGATTGGAAAAATCGTTTTCTAGTTCAGTCATATCTATGTAACAGTAGAAAATGTGCTGTGAAATTACGTATTTGCTGTATATCTAGATCAATTTCTCAGATTTTCTGAATTTAAACTATATTGTATTTTAGATATTCCAGAAGACATATACAATGAGATGAATAATGACATAAATACTTCAAGGCAGAAAATGTATGACTGGAAAAGCCATGTATTAAGAACTGTGAATCAAGATCGGGCAAGAGTGAAGCTTCTACACAACTTAACACATGGAGAAGCACTTTTAATAATGGACTGGGCCATGAAATTCCTGCCCTTAGCATTTCGGGAAAAACAGACTGACTGGTTTGGCCAGAAAGGGGTTAACTGGCATGTTATTGTGGCAATATACATGGATGAAGAAAAAAATTTGAATGTAATATATGTATATATTTTATGGAATGTTTCCAATATTTGACCATACGATCATAACTTGCTATGAGGCAGTTTACACGTATTATGAATATTGGAAACATTCCTTATAATTTAATTTTATAGTAATTATAAACTTGCTGTTAGTAACGTTTTTATTATAAAAAAATTGAGAGTCAAAGATGAACTGTCAGTCCACCATGGGCTGCATGTGGCAAAAATACTTAGTATGTTCACCCTGTGCTGCATGGGACAAATATTTATACGGTGTCTATAATTTTCCTGAACTTACAATGTTCAACTTGTTGCCTGGTGAGGGGATGTTCTGCTTGAGGGTGGACTTGTTATTATTCATTTGTAATGCATAAGAATGTAATAATGTAATAAGAATTTTGTATATTACAGCACAGGACTTATGCCCAAACAATTGATGGAGTCAAGCAGGACTGGATAGCAGTAGCATGTTGTTTGGAACATGTTTTGAACACATTGAGAAAGCAAGTCCCGGTGATTCAAAAGGTGTACCTCCGTAGTGACAATGCTGGTTGCTACCACTGCGAAAATCTGTGGATGGCTCTGCCTGGAATTGGTGATAGAACTGGTAATTATATATTCTAATTGAAAGAAAATATATGGAAAAGTGTCACAAATACGACAACAATGGAAATTAAATGTAAAATTCTCATCAACTAGTCAAGACCTTCAACTAATGAAATCCTAAAACTCAACATACATTGATCATGCTTTTGTTTTTTATAGATCACTTGGACCCAAGGGCCATATGAGATCATGCATTGTCATCACTATATTGTTGTTCTATATCATCGTCTCTTAACTTTTTCGCACATTTTTACTTTTTAAACTGCTGAACCGGTTTTAAGCAAACTTGACATGATTGTTCCTTAATAGGGTATCCTGAACAGAACTGATGTGGGGATTCTTGATCTGTAGTTGAAAAATATTGCCGCCAGTACTAAAAATAGAACATAGGGCTCAAACAAAATTAAGATATTTGGTTAATTATTATACAGACATTACCAGACCTAATATAGAAAAGCCATGTTCAGGAATCGTCTGTGTAACTAATACTCTATAGCAGGTTATTTTGGCGGGTGTAAAACTAGGTGTATTTTAGCAATTTATGTTTTAGCATAATTTTTAAGTTTTATCCATTGTAATGCAATAAAAAAGTAAATTTAGTGAATACTTTTTGGCATTTTTCCGTCATCTGCTAGTTTTTGAAATTCTAGCAAATAGCAACGTAATTATGACTTCACCAAAACAATACAGTTAGCATTTTCACCTCAATTCATATATTTTCTAAATTTCCTATTATTTGTAGATAAATTTGAGTACACATCAACTCATTTGAATTGTGTTTAATATTTGGGCTTAAAGCCCTTGTATCACCTGCTCCTTTGCACCCCGTCAAAAATACGGGCTAAACAGTATACTTACAGTAGCGAGTCAGAATCCATATGAAGAAGGTTAACATGACCTAAAATTTATATCTGAATATATATATGTCAATTCATGCACATGTCCTGTGAATAGCAAACATGCAACTGCATGAATGTAATGTGGATTAGTTATGTTTTCTGAACTGGGTGAGTTCAATCTCATAGCTGTAAATAACAATGTTTATTTTTCAGGCATCACTGTGTGCAGATATGACTACAGCTAGGCCCAAAGTGGAAAATCCTACTGCGATGCCAAAATTGCCCACATGCGGTCTAAGATTCAAAGAGCTGTAGCCTCAGGAATCAATGTTATCAATGCTGGAGGCATGAAAGAGGCCATTGATTTGAATGGAGGCGTTTCTGCTTGCCAAGTAGCGCATGTCGAAATTGATTTACCATCTCCAAGTAGTAAACACAGTCATTCTATCAAAGGAATCAGTAAAATATCAAATGTTAAATTTGAACAAAATGGGGCCATAACAACATGGAAGGCATTTGAGATAGGTGATGGCAAACCTGTCAAGTGCACTGTGCCTATACCATTACCCGATCTCAAGATTATTTCAGACTTTATAGAGCCAAATGTTACTGAGGGAAACATTAAACAGCCAAACCCATGCCATCCAGCATCTGAAGAAAAAATCAGCTGTTCAGAAAGTGGCTGCATAAGGACCTTTAACTCCTTCAGTGATATGCAAACACATTGCTTGCTTGGGGATCATGAATTTAGTGTTCCTTTAAATACCTATGATTCTGTAAAATTGAAATGGAAGGATGTTTGCTTCAACCTGTCAACAAACATCAACACCTACAGAAATGAACAAAAATTGAAAGAAGGAACATCATATGCAGAAGCTGGTTGGGCTCTAAAAAAAGACCGCAAGAATACCAGATTCTCTCAGAAAGTACGAGACTACCTTGAAGGTGTTTTTAATTCAGGTGAAACAACAGGGAGAAAAGCTAATCCTGCAACTGTTGCAAGGAACATGAGAATCATTCGTAAAAAAGATGGCGAAAAGATGTTTGCACCTGCGGACTATCTAGAAATTGGGCAGATTACTTCATATTTTTCAAAATTAGCAGTTTTTAAGAAAACCCGTGCACAGAAAGAAATTCCTGATGAAGAACTTGAATCCATTCTTCATGCAATTAACACAGCTGAAGCAGTACAAGAATTGTTACAATAAATGTTCTTAAAATTGGAACTCTTGGAAAAAGAAACATTTTTTACACACAAGATAAATCAATCAACTGTATCTCATAGGTTCTTATACTCCTCAAACACAGTTTTGGGGGGTATATAGGAATCACCTTGTCTGTCTGTCCGTCCGTCTGTCCATAAATTCTTGTAAATGCACCTTCTAAACAGCTGCATGGATTTGACGAAACTTTACACGAAGAAAGTAGTGCACGAAGAAAAAATATTTGCTTTCCATTGACTCTATAGTAAAGATAATTCAACATAGAATTTGCAGGAATTCTTGTAAAGTGCAAATCCTCTTTTCACAAAGGAAGTACACCATATGAAGATGTGCTTGAAGAATGATATTTCCTCGGTGTGGACTTTAAGGGGAGATAATTTGACTTACAGTGGTTTAAGGATTTTATTACATCAAGTATCATGGTATTAAAGTTGTTTATATTGTGACCCTTATCATTTATATGAAACACAAACTTCAGTTTGGTATCAAATAATTACACAAATACACATACAAACTCTCTGTCCATTTCATGTTTTTTCACAGTAGGCCTATCAGTATGTGTGAAATCTCAACTTTAAGTAACCTTTAACCTTTCATAAAGTGAATGTTACTATTAAAAATGTTTTTGGAACATGTCATTGTTAGCATATTCAGATTTCTTGACCCTCCACGTTGAAGCGGTATGATTCTAAAGAAATTTTAATATCATAAACATATTTATTTCCTGCCAAAATTTGAAAACAATCTGATTTAAATTAAGTGATTTTATCAATATTTTGATGACCTTGAGCTTTTGACCGTCAAAATATTGACCCATTTACATGTAAATAATTTTATTAGCTGGCAATACATGTGGTCTTCCTTATACACCTTTTGTTTTAAAAGAAGTTACATTAGTATTTCATACATAGCTAATCTATTGTAGCCAAAATGTGATTTTATCATCATCTTTTTGTTGACCTTGACCTTGTGACCTTGAAACTAATGACCCAGTATAGTCTGTAATTGACAATGCATGTTGTCTTCATTCTAGAACATGTGTTTCAAATGAAGTCTAAAATACCATTACAAAAAATAGCCAATCTATTGTAGTCACTTTTTTTAAAATGTGATTTTATCAATAATTTGTTGACCTTGAACTCTTGACCTTCAAAATATTGACCTATTTTAAAAATATTTCTGTTGTTTATGCATGTGGTCTTCCTTATACATCTTTTGTTTTGAAAGAAGTCATAGTAGTATTACATATATAGCCAGTCATTTATACCCAAAAAATTAACAAAATGCAATTTTATAATTTTTTGTAGACTTTGACCTCTTGACCTTCAAACTATTGACCCACTTTGTAATGTCTGTGATTGACAATGGATATAGTCTTCAATATACATCATTTGCTTTAAGAGAAATCTGAGTAACATTACATATGCACTTAAATTTAGAAAAAAGGGATTTTTTTAAATTTTTTGTGACCTTGACCTTTAGACCTTCAAAATATTGACCTATATTTAAAATGTTTTTTGTTGGCAATAAATGTGGTCTCCTTAATACATCTTTTATTTTGAAAAAAATATATTAATAAAACCTTCATGAATCACCTATTGCATGGTTTTTATAAAGACTGCTACTTAAGAGAATAATTATGAAAAAGTTTGATACTATGCAAATAACTATGTCATGGTAAAATGATAATAAATGTTACGACCCAGTGTGTAAAGTCCTATTGAATAATGACATTTTTACGTTAAAAACGAAACAATCTTTACATTGGAATACCTTAAATTACAATAAATATAATTACAAATGATAAAACTATAAAACTATTTATTCGTGACAAAAGTAAAACACTATTGCTTAAACACAAAGCTTATTCTTTAAGTACATAATACACAACCGCTGTCTTGAACAGAATGTACAATTTATTATTTGACTACAATTTAACAGTATGCTTTTGACTTAAACAGAACTAACTAAATAAATATTACTGGCATGATATGACATGGCACGATGTGCAAAACAATATAACAACAAATTCAATAATGAATTTTACTTAAAAAAATAGAACATGCAAGTAGAAAATTACGATTATGTATGCCAAAGCTTAAAGTTAATTTTTAATTTTATATGATACATAACACAAACAAGACTAAAAAAGATATAGATAGAAGTGTTTAAAAAAAAGCAACCACAGATATGGAACTGTACATAGTTTCAAATATTTTTAAATAAAGAAGAATGCCTAGATTTTATATAAATGGCGAGTTCCCACTAAACACAGAACGGTTTCTGAACGTTACGTTTTCGTTTTTTCCCGGGTTTTCCAGAACCATATCGTTCTTAATACGTTATTAAAACGTTCAGTCGTAACGTTATGAAAAACCCTACCTAGAACGTTCTGCTGTGACGTTCTTAGAACGTTTGATTTAAGTTTTGGTTTTGGTAGAACGTTCTATCAAGGTCTTTTAAAAACCTTAAAAGCTGATTAAACACTAACGTTCTTATAACGTTTTCTGAAAGTTGTGCATATCCGGAATAATGTTTGCATGTGTATTTTATTTTGTTCTAATTTAAACAGTACGGACATTGTTTAAACTGATAAAAGAAATTATTATTTAAAATACATCTTCACGCCGAGTGACAGTCTAGGACGTTCGGGACTGACATGATTGAAAAATGATATTAAATGATCAAGTATAATGCATTGTAAATTATTTAACAGTTCTTCTGACTTCTGTGTTTGACATAAATGCTAGATTGCACTCAAATATTAATTTCAATTATATATTATAAAACACGGCTGCACATTATCTAGAATTTGAGCGTGCGCGGGAAAATCAGGGGCGGTAGCATAAGGCTTAAATCCAAGCCGAGATTTAGTTTCGTAATATTTTAAAAGAAAAGTGATTTGCACGCTTTTATATACTTTTAAATAACCACAAGCGGAACAAAAAAATATTCATTTAATTTTTTGTATTTATTTTCTTGAAACTTCTCATAATTATCTCAGTTTACGAAACAAGATCTTCCCTTTAAATCGAAGGCGGCGAACATTTCTATTAGAATTCGAGACTGCGTCTGCGAGGACGAACCAGAAGTTCGAGAATCAGGAAACAGAGGGCCTACAATATTAGAAGAAAGGTATGAATGATTGTTACTTTCATTTGAGTGCATATGGTCAAGTTTAATAAGCTCAGTTTGTCAACCCAAAGTTTTCAAATTTTAAAGACGACATTCACATACTCTCTCTCACAGATTTATTTGTCATGTACACATAAATGTAGGTACACAATGCAAGTCAACTTGATTGATAAAACATATTGCTTTCAAACACTTAAAGTTCAAGCTAGCTTACAAGTTAATAGGCGGATCCAACCCCTGCCCCCTTTCAGCCTTTTTTACAGGTACATGTACCTGTTGAAGATGGCTTTGCAGGGGTCAGAAGGGGAGAAAAATATACTTCTACTTCTACTGGGTAGTGACCGCCTTCAACACATTGAAGATAGTGTCACATGGATGCGCATACAGCAAGAATTAACCAAAATTTATAAAAAAATATGAGAAATTAAACATGTATTTTCATGACAATTTCCTGTTGCCACCAACATTTGTACAAGAAATTGAAAAGCAATAATGTGCTGATAAACACAAAATGGTCTAATTTATAGAATTGATGAGGCCAATGAAAGCTCTCGATCTTTAGTTTGCTAGATAGCTGGTTGGTTAAGGCATGCACTAGATTATCATTTAGATTTAAAATCACACAAGTAATTGTTACCTGCCGAAGGTCAGTGGTTTCCGCCATTTAAACTGATCATGACCACCCTATATGACCCAGGTGCGTCGAAAAGGGTGTTAAACTCTAACACACACATAAAATCACACATTACATGTACATGTACCTTTTTAGGGTTCAAGAAGCTAAATAGTCTGTGCCAACAACTTTTTCAGGTACTAGCCTGAAGCAAACAATTCTTCAGTTTTAAAATTGTTTACAGCACCAATCCTTCCACTCAGGCTAGACATAATGCCCTAAGGACGTAGTATATAACATACGACTTAGCATTATGTTTGATTTTCAACATTTTTCAAAGGACTTTTTATTTCTTTTTTCAGAAACATGCTGCACATATAAGTTCTTTCATTTGTATTTGCTGAACCCGTCAGGGTTTTATGTTTTTGTAAATACATGTAAATAATATTATTATCAATAGAATAAGCAATTATTGATAGAAAAAGCAAAAAATCAGTAAACATAAAATGAAAATATACTCAAGCGTGAGATCTTATATTGTATGACTACTTGCGATGGGGTCAATAAATATCATCTTGTCTGATTATAGGCAAAATAAAATAAAGATTAAAAGGCATGTTTAATTTTAGGTGACCTTTTTCATGTTTTTACATCATGTGCATGTAAACCTATCCCATGAAAACATGCTTGTTCACAACTAACTTTTTTCCAGATTGCATGAGCATGAGTGAAAGTCGAAAAGCTTACAAAAGGATTCAAGCTGCTAGAGCTGTACGAAGATTAAAAAAATGAATCATCAGAACTTGGGCAATCAGAAGATGAGACTGAAAGTTTAGTAGCGTATGACATACAGAACATTTTATAAGATATGCATGCATGTGTTCATGTAAGATCGCATGAACATGAACCAGATATAAGTACATGTATTAGTCAACCAGAATACATCCAAAATGAAGAAAATGAGACGTTTGAGTAGGACCTAATTGACAACCACCAAATAATTGATTCTGATGATGACAATGATATATATGTAGAAGAAGACAAAGATGAACCTTCTTTATCTGAAGAAAAAATTGGTATGTTGAAATCCATAAAAAATTAATCAAAATATTGCAATGTATACATTGTACGTGTACTTTGTTTAAAAACCAGCAACAATATGAATTGTGTTACATCAGTTCATGCAAGTGTTTTTTTCTCTAGCTGTAGCCAAATAAACAAAGCTTTTTTGAACCCTGTCTGTTCAAAGAGGTAACCTCACAACAAAACTGCTTAAAGGATTTTGCAGTCATTGCAAAGAAGGATAATTTTATAATTGTACCTAGGACTACCCTATCTTTTTCAGACCTGAAACAGGAAACACACATTTT
This sequence comes from Limnoperna fortunei, assembly GCA_944474755.1. Lineage (NCBI taxonomy): Eukaryota > Metazoa > Mollusca > Bivalvia > Mytilida > Modiolidae > Limnoperna > Limnoperna fortunei. Next base: position 6,118,968 of record OX104112.1, read on the forward strand.
TTTTGTTGGGCATAAACATTAAAAAATTAAAATTTAGCACAAAATAAGACATGATTGATTATATAAAATACACTACAGCCAAAACGGATTACGCCGTCCGTGAGTCCATGATGGACACCGATTATAGTACGCGGACATTCCTGATGGACAGAAGTTCATCATTCGCGGACACTTCAGATATGATGTCCCCGATGGATCCGCGATGTCTTCCACATGTCCGTGAACGTAAACGTAATTGTCATGGACTGAATTCGATAAATACTTTATTTGAAGATAGTGTATTGTTCCTGTCATTAAAACATTCAGTTGTGTATTAATACTTTCCAGATCGTCAGTAAAAACATGTTCGAGAAGGGTACTTTATTAATTATTTTACATAATAAATATTGACATATTAATTTGTAAAAAAGGGGTAACAAAAAACAGATATAGTACTTTTATACAATAAAGGTGTGTTTAAACTCTTATAATATTAACAGTAGGTGTTATTAAAACGCTGTCGTAAAACACCTTTCCTTATGGTGCCCCGAGGAATTATGATACCTGTCGTCCACCCGATGCAAAATAGAACGGTCCATTGAGCAAGGAACACCTGCGATTTTATTGCGGGGTCAACTAATATACGTGTGTATAAATATGTGTAAGAGTTAAAAGGTATGAATTACGGTAAATTTCATAATTATGATAAAAAATGTCCCACTGGCTTCCCGTTCAGGTGACTGGTGTTAATTGATGAAGGTAACCAACACGTGGACTTTCCGTGTAATTAAAATAATACGCCGACCGGAAAGTTTTATTGTCTCAAACGATTTTTTTCCCACTTTGGCAGTCGTAGGTTTAGTGGAATATTGTAAAAAACACATATTTACTTCAAAAATTTGTACGGGAATTTTGTACAATTAGTTGTTACAACCCCGAATTTTGATGTCGTCAACCGGAGACACGTGTCACTTATGGTTTGCTCCTCCCATTCATTGAGTGATTCCCGCCTTACCTATTGATTTTTTGTAATAGGTGTGTTAGTTTTGGCAGACCTTTCTGTCCATCAATCTAATCTCATCAGGTCTTCAAAGAGACCAATAATTGACACATCATTTCTCACTCCGTGCATGTCCGATTGTTATGGAATTTACACATAAATAGAATCTGTTGAATGAACAATTATGTAAAACGAACATTAAATAAAGACGTCTGAATGACGAGGTTTAAAAAATGTTACTGCCTTTCTGCAACAAATACTTTCATTACGAATTTCTGCCGTTACAACATATGCCTTGTACAATTACCGTGTTTATCGCGGCAATACCGCGTAGTCCATGAATAGACGATTCTGCAGTCATTTTGGTCACGGATCGTTCGCGGACAATTATCACTAAAAAAATTGATTGCCGCGTCGCGTTCGGCCGCGTTTTTTCGCGGACTTTGCGGAATCCATCTTGGCCGCAGTGTAAATATTATTTTAATCTAATCTGACAGCTAATTAATGTGATTTTTTTAGGTTCACTTATTTGGTGGCAAAGACATTAAAGAGATGGCCAGGCTTGTTCTGAGGAGAGTTGGTGGGAACAGTCTATGGTCAAATTTTAATTTAAAGGGGAAAAATTCCAAGAAAACAGAAAATGCCAAAAAATCCCTAAACACTGAGGCAATATACAAAGTAATGAAAAGTAAGTATATAAAATTAAAAGTACTTGAATTTTTTCCATCACACACAATTAATTCTGTCTTGTTTTTAATTTTAATTAATCTTTTTTTTGGGGAGGAGTTCAATTCTTTTTTATTTTTAATGCCCCATCTACGAAAGTAGGGGCATATAGTGTTCAGGTCTGTCTGTCCCGAATGTTGCAAGATGGGGCATTATATGTTTTTGGATATATTCTTTTTTGATGGGTGGTGTTCTTTTGTGAAAAACATGCCTATTATATATTTAAAAATTATGTAGGTGGTTATAAACATAAAATAGCACAACCATTTCCTATGTTTTAAATATTAAATCCATTTTTTTTCCAGAGTCATGCAAGAAGTGCCACAACAATGCCACTGATGCCATGATTGATGAGGCAATTTCTGAAACTTTAAAGAGAGCGCCACACCTGCAAGGAGAATCTAAGTTCAAGGTACAATGTATAACAACAGATTTATTTAGCAAAAACAAATTAATACAATGTAGTTTACTTCAAACAAATTAAGCTTTTTTATTTTTAAAAAGTTGGTTTAAGGATATTTATGAAATAAGTGAATAGGGTCAGAGTGGGGAAATAAATATAAAGGTAAAAAATATCAAACCCAGTCAATGACCATTTCTACTGTTTCCCTACGGATACAATTAAACTGGTTACAAAGCAAACACATTTTTTGTTGAACAAAGAAGGCTCAGATGATATTCTGAGTTATCCAATATTGATGGAAGAAAAACATAGGTTGCTTTGACCAGTTAATATATTTTTTATTCAACTTGCAAAATTTATAAAAAATGTATAAGCAGTAATAAAAAAAAGCCACAAAACCATTTTAGAGGCCAATATAAAAAATATCCTAGATTCTCATCTCCTCCCGCCCGGTTTTTCAGCCTCTGAAAAAATTTTATTTTGATTTTTTCTCAAATTATGTTCATTTTTTGTCAATTTCTTTAAAATGGCAGAAAATTTCATCAAATTGGATAAAAAATGAAATATAATTCACCAGCCCGCCCCATTTTTCCAAGAAATTTGGATGAGTCTCTAGGAATTATTTCATTATAGTCTTACATGAAAAATAGGATTGGCAGAGAGTATACTAAAAAGTAATTCTGTTGTTTTCTATTATATACAGTGTTCCAGCTAGGGGGAAATAGAGGGGTGCCGCGCCCCGCCCTAAAATTACCGGGCCCCTGTGCCCTTCTCAGGCGCCCCTGTGTCCCGATTGGTGCCACTTATCACTCTATTGCTCCAATTAATTATCTGTTCTAAAATTAATAGTAATTAAAGTGTTTTTATAGCTAATTAACTCATTAGACTATTCTCGTTTCCTTATAATTTTGATTATATAATTAGTGGTAGACCGTGGGGACTGGTACACGGGTAACATTTCAAGTTTTGACACAGTGACTTCAAAGTACTTATTACCTTAAAAAATTGCGTGGTCACTGTTTTTGGTCATTTGGCTTAATTATGATCCAGACCGAAAATAGCTAAATCCGTTTTTATTGCCATTTGCGATACATATCTTCGAATATTTGTCACCGCGCCACGTTTATCATTGAACATGCCATTTTTTTAAAACAAAAAGTGAAAGCTGGTACCCGACTGCCTTTTCTATGTTCAAATGGCGTTAAGTAAAAATACTCGCGGCAACCAGTACAAACCAACTAAATATACAGAAATCTCAGGAGCGGATATGAATTAGTTCAGGAACTTGCAAATACAATGCTGCTTGTGTTGAAATTACAACCACAAAGATTGAAACACAGTAACAAATAGTATTTTGGCAGTCACTTTTCAGTTAATTAAATGTACACATATATTTAAAACTTTACTTTAAAATGAAAACAAAGGCACAAAACAGCAACAGAACACTTATTCAAATAACAATAAAAACAAAAGTGCAACAACCGCAATCATACTTAAAAATATGAAAATACACGAAAAAGTGTCTTTCTCATGTGCCCCTCTATTTTTAAATCCTAGCTGGAACACTAAATACATTAGAATTATTTATCCCTTTTCAATAGACATCATCTGTCAGTTTATTACAATGAAGAATTTTCCAGGTTTTGCTGATTGACATTAATAGCATGTGAGGAAACTATATATGACAGAATTTATAATATTGAATCCCTTTCTATTTTAGATTGCAGAGGATAATGAAGAAGAAACTACTGATTAAGAGGAATTAGATGGATGGATGGATGGATAACTAATAAGAACTTTTTAGAATATGACTAAAATTTCAATTATAACTTTGATTTGTATTCTACCATAATAAACTTTGTGTCTTATAAAATGTCTTTGTTTATAGTGGATGTGTTTGCCTTACATTCAGCAAAGTCTTAATCACACTCAGCATTTATATGTCCTTAAATATTATTTACAATGGCACAAAAGCATTGACTAAGTCGACCAGTTCCTTTTTTATGTAGATTTAGATACACCCCATTCATAAATCTTTTGATTATTTCATTTTTTCACTACTGCTGTACCTGACCTTGTGACTCTAATTTGGGTGAGTGTTTTCAGTACATTCTATTCCTGGACAATCTTTTTGTTTGCCTTGATGTTGTATTTTTTGGCTACTGTAAGCATGAATAATTGTTGATTGTGTTTTAATTGTTGAAAAAATGTTCTGACCATCTGACCAGTCATAATGAATATACAGATTGTTGATAGCATTTTATTTGATCAAAGGTTCTGCCCAGTCTTAAACAGGAAAATTTTCTCTGTTGTAAAATCAATGTAGTACATTATGCAAATGTGTTAACATTTGAATATGCAGCCTACAGGCATACAAATGCAAAACATGTCCTTTTTACATTGGGCAAGGTCATTATGAACCAAACCAAAACCATGATATAACGTTCTTTAAACCTTCTATGAATGTTTTTTTTTTGGTCATTGGGAACATTCTTGGTACGTTGTGGGAACGTTCTGAACATGTTACTCCATAACGTTCTCAGAACCAATGTGGGCGTCTACACAATATCGTTCTCAAAACGTCCTGTCAGAACGTTCCCAGAACTATAAGATAACGTTATCAGAACATTACAAGAACGTTACTGTGTTTAGTGGGTTCGTTGTACATCGTATTTAAATAAATTATTATGATATCCAATTGAGGTCAACTATTTTGCAATCAATAGAACATGTATTTGTTTCAATTTAAATAACTAGGAAACGTTTAATATCATAGGAAACGATAGTTTTCGTCGGCCTCAGAAGTTTTTTCCTTTGAATTCATGAATGCTTTCGTGTGTCTAAATACCTTTCCTTAAGATGATAAAACCTATATCAATATGATTAATAACGTTTGCATGTCATGACAATTGAAGAAATCTGTTTTTGAGATTATCCAACAAATGGTGGGACCTCGGACAATATACAAATAAAGTTCACCCTGGTTACTATTTTCTGTAAATATTTATTGTCTGCTATTTCAAATTGAAAATATGATGTTTAATTGTTATCTTTTGACATCTTCATGGGGAAAACAGTATTGTAACATTCAAGTTTGTTTTAATTGAAAACCTGGAAATAGTTTGAATAATCTAGCGCGCAAATAAATGAAAGCACAGTTTCTAAAATTTTAGATTGATTAATGTTCAACATGTAGCAAGCAATATTTCAGTTATATTCAGGACACGATGAAATTTAACATAATTTATTTTACACAAATATTGATAAATAGTGATCCTTCATAAGATAAAAATATAGCCTCCAACAATAACATGACTATACAGTTAGGTGCAGTCCTAACATAATATAAAGTTAACTTAAACCAGTCCAAATCTCTGGTCAAAATCTCTGCTTTTGAGAGAAAAAATCTCTGCTTTTTGACCAAAAACCAGTCAATTTGACCGCTTTGACGGGACAAAATTTTGTCCAAATCTCTGCTTTAAATATTGTCAAATTCTCTGCTTTTATCAAGTGGACAAAAATTGTCAAAATCTCTGCTTTTCAATTGTCACGTGACAAAAATGTCCAGTGGACAAAAATTGTCAAAATTTTTGCTTTTCAATAGTCACGCGACAAAATTGTCCAGTGGACAAAATCTCCGCTTTTCAATTTTCAAGTCACAAAATATCCCTTTGTACAAAAAATCAAAATATATGCTTTATTTAATCATTTCGTTACATTTTACATTTCACCAAAAATTAGTTAACGAAATCTACGGCGGTCTATTTTAAAGAACGCGATTTCTTTCCCGTCCGCGTTTCGGTAAATGTATAGCAAGCCGTTGTGGTTACATATTTAGACTGTAGCTCTCCCTACATTTCTATTATTATTATGTTATTGTTATTATGATTGAGCAATCATATTTTTGTGAAGTTGAATAAAAATATAAAAGTATAAATCCTAACCTGTAATATTTTTATTTAATAATAATACTGTTACAACTGTATGTCGGTAACATTAAATCTATTATTAATATTAACATTTCACTTTTAATTTCACACTAAATAATATTAATTAGTTTTCAAATCTTGGCTGCCTACATCCTAGGATATGCTTTTTAACTTCAAATCCACAATTTAAAACAAATCAAACATAAAATCCCAAATTAAAACCTCTTCTTCATATCAAATAATTCCTGAGAAAATAGAAATATAATTAAATATATATTAAATACATAATATCACTCCAGAAACTTTCGCTATGCAATTAAAAAACATATTTCTCATACAAAATCACTCCAAATACTTAAGCGATGCAATTGAAAGCCCTATTTCACATATAAAATCAATCCTGATCCCATAGCAATACAATTAAGAACCATATTTCACATATGAAATTAATCCTGAGACATTTATAATGCAAATATAAACTATATTGAACATATAAAATCAATCAGGAGACTATAGCAATGCAATTAAAACCATATTCCACATATAAAGTTACTCTGGAGACCTTAGCCATATGATTAAAAAGAATATTTTAGATATAAAATCACTAAAGAAACTAAAGCTATGCAATTGAAAACTATATTTTACATATAAAGTTACTCTAAAGACCTTAGCCATGCAATAAAAACCATATTTTGCATATAAATTCAATCCTGAAACCTTGGCAATACCATAAAAACAAAATATTCAACAGATAAAATAAATCCTGACCCCTTAGTGATGGAATTAAAAAACCATATTTCACATATAAAATCAATCCTGAAACTTTTAAAATACAATTAATATCTATATTTAACAAATAAAATCTCTAATGAGACTAAAACAATGTAATAAAAACCATATTTCACATATAAAATCACTCTGGAGACCTAAGTGATGCAATTAAATACCATATTTAACAAACAAAATCACTAATGACACTGTAGCAATGAAATTAAAAACTATATTTCACATATAAAGTCACTCTGGAGACCTTAGCCATGCAATTCCAAACCATATTTTACATATAAAATCAATCCTGAGACCCTATTGATGGAATTACAACCATATTCTGCATATAAATCAATCCTGAAACCTTGGCAATACAATTAAAAAATATATTTAACATATAAAATCACTAATAAGATTTAAGCAATGTAATAAAAAATCATATGTCACATATAAAATCACTCTGAAGACCTAAGTGATGCAATTAAAATCCATACTTAACATATAAAATCAATCTCGACACTTTTGCAATGCAACTAGAAACCATATTTCACACATAAAATCAATCCTGAAGCCTTGGTTATGCCATAAAAAACAATATCTCACATATCAAATCACTCTGGAGAGCTAAGGGATACAATTAAAATCCATATTTAACATATAAAATCAATCTCGACACTTTAGCAATGCAACTAGAAACAATATTTCACATATAAAATCATTCATGAAGCCTGTTAATGCCATAAAAAACAATATCTCACATATAAAATCACTCTGGAGACCTAAGTTATACAATTACAATCCATATTTAACATATAAAACCAATCCTGAGACTTTAGCAGTGAAACTAGAAACCATATTTCACATATAAAATCATTCCTGTAGCATTGGTTATGCCATAAAAAACAATATCTCACATATAAAATCACTCTGGAGACCTAAGCGATGCAATTAAAATCCACATTTAATATATAAATTTAATCTCGAGACTTTATAAATTCAACTAGAAACCATATTTCACATATAAAATCATTCCTGAAACCTTGGTAATGCCATAAAAAACAATATTTCACATATAAAATCATTCATGAAGCCTGTTAATGCCATAATAAACAATATCTCACATATAAAATCACTCTCGAGACCTAAGTTATACAATTACAATCCATATTTAACATATAAAACCAATCCTTAGGCTTTAGCAGTGAAACTAGAAACCATATTTCACATATAAAATCATTCCTGTAGACTTGGTTATGCCATAAAAAACAATATCTCACATATAAAATCACTCTGGAGACCTAAGCGATGCAATTAAAATCCACATTTAATATATAAAATCAATCTCGAGACTTTATAAATTCAACTAGAAACCATATTTCACATATAAAATCATTCCTGAAACCTTGGTAATGCCATAAAAAACAATATCTCACATATAAAATCATTCCTGAAACCTTGGTAATGCCATAAAAAACAATATCTCACATATAAAATCACTCTGGAGACCTAAGCGATGCAATTAAAATCCATATTTAACATATAAAATCAATCTCTAGACTTTAGCGATGCAATTAAAAACCATATTTCACATATAAAATCATTCCTGGGACCATAGTGATAGAAAAAAAAACTATATTTTACATCTAATATCAATCCTGAGACCTGAGCTATCAAAGTAAAAACAAAACTTTTATGTATAAAATCATTCTGGGGATATTAGTGATGGAATTACCATATTTTACATATAAAATCATTCATGATACCCAAAATGTGCAACCAAAATGTGGGTTTTACCATTGTAAATATAAGATATTTTACATTATTGTTTAATTGCTGTGTACTTTAATAAGATTTAGTGGTTAAAATACAGAACTCTCATAGATTTTTAACCTTTTTTTATTATTATCACACATTTTGGATATTGCAATGTACTTTCAATTGGATACATAATGTAGACTTAATTTATATTTTGAATGATTGCCAAGTTCAAGAGTAAGTTGTAATTAATATTATGATATCGAAGAATTGCTTGATTGATATATATTTATATATCAAAGATATGTCTCACTTTATTAGACTATACATATATATCGCCCATTAATATTTAATTAAAGGAAACAACGTCGCAACAAGTAATATGATTTAAAACATTTTTGTTGATATGATATCCTCCAGAAACACGTAAATAGCAAACAAATCTTCAATATAAAATTCTTTCATTTCTAATTTTGTACATGTTGTATCATATCGATTGTTTTTTGGTAGTAGGATTTTAATAAACCACAAAGGATTTGAGTTTCATCTTTCATCTTTTCATTCCGACAACGCGCAGATAAAATAAATGGACATACGGTACAACCAGTCGGTCTTTCGTAAAAAAAATTGTCAGAAAACATTGAAAAGGTAAAAGTTAAAAGTGTTTTAAAGTGCAGTCGAAAGGTTAGCAAGTTGACAAAGTGGACATAAATTTCTAAAATAAAAAATGTCCAGTGGACAAAATTGTCACGTGACAAAATTGTCTTAACAAAAAATGTCCTGTTGACAAACTTGTCACGTGTCAAAATTGTCAAGAGAAAAAAAATTGTCCAGAGGACAGAAATTGTCAAAAGAAAAAAAAGTCCAGTGGACAAAAATTGTCAAAAGAACAAAAATATCCAGTGGACAGAAATTGTCAACAAATTGTCAAATGGACAGAAATTTATATATTGTATAAAAAAATTGTCAAAAGAACAGCCCAAGTTAACTTGTGTTGTCAAAATCTCTGCTCAAACCAGTCAAATTCTCTGCTCGAAGTTAACTTAAAGCAGTCAGAATCTCTGCTTTACAAGTTAACTAGCATGTTATGTTAGGACTGCACCCAACTGTATTTACAGTTAAAAATGAAACTAAAAAAATTGGAAGGATGTTATAATTATAACTTACTAAATAAATTAATGTCTTTTAAAAACTGTAAAATTATGTCGTCAGCGACACTTGTAAACAATTAAAAATATGGATTTACAATATAGAAACGTGCCTGACTGTGTACCACGTCAACACAAACCATCAAGACATGCTTGTCGGTGTACGGACTGTTGTATGACACTCTCGGAACGAGGCTCAATATTTAAAATAAAACTACGTGTCGTCGTGGTATGACCTTGGCGACACCTGGATTAAACAACTTAGTCCGGGTGACCTCTCAAACTATTAAAGTTGCCTTTGCACATTAGTATCTTCTTGGTCAACGACTGTGCTCCCATGGATTCACACATGACTGGAAATCCAGAAAGACACAACCTCTTTTCCAAAAAGGAATTAATAAATTTCAAGTTTATTAAGAATTTTCTATAGAAGTAAGACATGATAAGGTGTCTGAACAGATGATAAATTGGCATTTTTTAAGAATCGTTGTTCTTTAGTCCCATACAAGTTAACCCTTAAAGCGCTGAAATTTTTAATTTTTAATTTTTGTGTTATTTGGTGTGACAACAAATATCACTGTTTGATTCTATTTTGAAAATTGACTGCAGCAGATGTTGTTGGCATATAATAAAATATAGTCTTCTTTTCCTCCGGAGTAGTGTGAATTGATAGATATTTTTACCTAATGCAATTGATATAGGTTTTGTTCACAATATTTTAAATTAGATATAGATAAATTACACGAATTAATTAAGGGCGTTATCATCGATTGAAAATCTAAGAGCAAATATTTGATGTCTGTTGTCCTAAATTTCACAAATACCCGTACAAACAAATTACCTTCCACGTCTAATAATATTTACTCTCCAAATGTCCGTCTAATGTAATGAAATTTAGTCATGTTTTTGTATGTCATCACAACATTTTGTATCCTTAAATAGTCAGGCTTTTACACACTTTTACAAGCAACACCTGACCAAGGTGAACAGGGTATAAGGAAATTGTAATGACAAGTCACTATTTTTTTTACAAATGAAATACAATGTATTAATCATTTGATAATATAAACGAAAAAAATATTGTTCTCCCTATCTTTCTTTCTTTCTCTCTCTCTCATTCTCTTTCACTTATTCTCTTCTATCTCTTACTCTCTTTTCGTGTTCTCTCAATATGATAGTTAAATATATGCGATACAATGCAGTTTGCTCTTTTTAAGAAGATGAGTTCCAATGATATCCAATGGTTTAGAAATCCTATTCAGGGTAAATAAATTGGATTGGAGCCCAACATTTTTCAAGTGATGAAACTTTGTTCTGCTTTCTAGCTGTATACAACTCTATGGTATAGAAATATTTCAATTTATTTTTCAGTTGAGGTACATTAGGATTAGGAAGTATTTCTTGCAATTTGCATTTATTCAATGTATTTTTTTTTTACAAAAATACTAGGAAATTCAAAAACAAGCTTTCTTCTACAAAACCTAGAAACGAATCACGTTTGTTTATTTTAATATTTACAAAGAAGTGCAAAAATTGTAATTTCACATGACAGTCATGAAATAAATGTTCGATATCCTTCACATTCACAAATGTCATAGTTTTGTGTCTTTTATTTTAATTTTGAATAGAAATATATTTGTTGGAATAATTCTATCTAAAACTTGTATTGCAAATTATACAGATATATATTTCTACAACACTTTTGGAGTATACAATATTATTTTGTAAATTCTTCGATGCTGCCATGCAGTTCATTCTTCAACTTTGCAATTTTTTCTACTTCGGGATATACATGCTTTTCAATAATATTATGTAAATGAATCTTATATTTTTACTATAAATTAGTTTCTCTTAAAAGACATCTTGTATGGAAAAGTTTGCAATAGAGTTCCTGTTTTCCTTATACACTTTATTTACCTCCACAGGGAGACTGTAATATCTCATAAAATTATTTGTCTTAACTTTTTGTTTAATTTGTTCAAATGTAAAGAATTTTTTTTATGCCAGTCTATAATGTGACAAAGGTTTTGTATCCTAGCAATTCCCTATCTGTTATACAGCGGAAATTCCTCTGTTGATACCAAATTTAGTATATCAAGTGAGAGACACTCCTTTAGTTCAGTTTTAAAAGGATGTTTTGATAAGTGTAAACCAAAAAACGTCATCTTTCCAAAAAGGGTTGACAAGCTTATAACTAATCTCTAATAGTTTAAAATATTCAGAAGAAAGACATCTTTCACCTTGAAAAGTGCTTAACACTGTTTTTAAAGATTTTTGCAAGTCCCCATATAAATTAGCAAAGAATCTCCTCGCCCATCTTATTTTAAGGTAGAAGTCACATGATTCTAGATGAATAATAACTTTTCTGCACACTGATATTCGGAAATATCAATGATTTTTTCTCTGAAATTAAAACTGAGCATAATATCTAAATCTGAGGAAAAATTTAGCCCTAAAACCTTGAAATTTGAACAGGACCAGTTTAAATTTATTCCAGGACACAAAATCAAGTAAGAGTATTTCTTACTTTATATCCATATTAATTTGTTTAGCTGTAATAATCTTATACTGAGAGACCTCATGAAACTTTTGAAAACAGAGCGGAGGTTTTTTAATGAATCTTTACTTTTATCAAGTGTAAGAAAGGTATCATCTCCTATAAATCTCCCTTTAATAAAGCCTTTTGTGTGTCACTAATAATGGCAGACAGTGCCCTTTTGACCCTAGCAGCTAAAGCTCCAGATGCTATTTATATTTATATTTATATTTATTTTTATTTATTTATAAAAATTGAAGAATTTTACCGTAAAACTATTTGAACCAGGAGATTTTTCATTCTTTAAAGATAAGTTTCACTCAAAGAGGGATTTTTGCTCTTCGCTAAGTTTACTGTCATGCATAAAAAAACTGGTTATCATAATTAATAATTTACTTTGATGAGTATACTTTTATCATAAAACTTTTCCTGTTTAGATAGTATTTTAAATTGATCATTTTTGTTCCCATCAATGAGTTTTATTTATAAAGGCTTTTTTTCTTATTTACAATTAACCTTGGTATCATTGATGACATTTTATTTACAAAAGTAATTGGTGCATCTTTCTCCTTTGTCATGCCGATTGGCCCTTGAATGAGCCCTTCAACTAAAATCAGTCGTCTATTTTTTTATTCACATTTCTTTTTATTGGGAGACATAACATTAACTTCACAAGGGTTAACATTTACAGTTTTTCCAAAGATTGGCCTTCAATTCAAGTCTCTGGAAACTCCCTTTTTCTTCCCTTGATTTTTTAATACTCCTAATTTTAATCTTTAATACTTCTAAAAATACTTGATTGCCACATGATAACTGTACAGTTACAAAATCGTCTGAATATCTCCTTGAGAAATACTCAGAGACAGTATCGGTGAAACAAGTTTTAACGTAAAAATATCATCAGATACAACGTAATAATATAAACGGCTTTGTTTAAAAACGGATATCTGACGCCATGTAACTTACCTAGGATAGCAAGTTCGCCAAGGGTCTAACAGTAATGGTGTTTCTTTTATTTCTGGAGTTTGTAATGTAGTAATGTAGTAAATTGTAGGTATCGTCATTATTATTCCAGTCACAAAAAAAAGGAAACTTGTGTTAGAAAATCTGGAGATCTTTTGTAGAATATGGCTACAAAAATACTGGTTTATCTGTGTTATGCTAATATAAGCATACCAGAGTCAACCTTTGATCATATAAAGAGAGGTCTAGTATGATGTATCGACTATGGTTATATATTATGGAGGCAGGCACTTATTAATCTAGGGGCCTCGGTGGCCCAGTGGTCAAGGTAGTTCGTCTACTATTGATCATGTGGTCTGTCAACACTGAGATTGCGGGTTCGATTCTCACTGCAGGCAGGGTGTACTCGACTCCAATCTTAATTGACAAGAATTGCCAGTTTTCCTACCGCAGGTCGGGGGTTTTCTCGGGTACTCCGGCTTCCTCCCCAATAAAAACTGGACGCCATGATATAGCTGAAAAATTGCTGAAAGTGGCGTTAAACACCATCAAACAAACAAACAAAAAAACTTATTAATCTATTATGACGGCACTGATTACCCCATTCATCACCCCAATAGACATGCAATATTTTTTATACTGTGTGTCTCTGGCAAACGCACAATCGAAGTGGTTTTTGTTATTTTTTCCAGTTGAAGACATCAGATCTTTTCTTACCATTAGATAAGGGACCAATAACATTATGGATAAAACTTTAATATGATTATCCATTGGAATATCTTAAACCTACTTGAGTTGCCCTGTTTTTTTAAATATTTAACATCAAACAGAGATATCCTACACTCCTAAAGATACTCGAATGTGCAATCAGTCTATCATTCTCTCTCTTATTTTCACCTCATTACATGCATGCAGGCGACCGTCACTAGTGAATTCTCTACGGAGCTATTGCATCCAGCAAGTTTTATTGTAAAGCTATGTGATATATTTCGTTTGTTGACAAAATGCCATACTTCACATTTTTTTTATCCTGTCTTAAAATAACTAATAATAAATGTTCAAGGTATTGTTAACATATTAATAAAACACACGCAATGACCAAACGTCACCTCAGGTCATTACAAATCGATCTTCTCAAGATGTATATACGCCAACTCCAGATAACTGTCCACTTGAAATATCGATTGCAGCTGATCAACAGCTACATCGGATCATCTGTCTAGATTCCGTGTGTTTTACAACTGCCAACCTTACGTCATCCGGGTCGACTGTCCAGAAGCGATGAGACAGACAGAAAACACTCGAATTGAGAGAATCGGTTTAAATTGAATGTTATCATTTAGGCAATGTCTTTTATTGTTCCTGTTCTATTTTCATATACTTTTGTTTTTTAAGTTTATATAATGTACATATTAGAATAATTTTGTATGTTATATGAATTTTTAATGCATTGTTGTTCTGTGATATAATGCATTTATAAATAAAAGGTATTACAAATTCGTCTAAATCCAAAAAGTTATAAAGTCGAAGGTCAAGGTCACATTCAAATGGGTTGTCATTGTGTTCCTTGTAGGCCTCATCCTTACTATTGCCGATACAAAATTAAGACCTTAGCCTAAATGCACATTTTTGTTAGATATATATGTATCTTCCAAGAATCTATTAGATTTATGGACAATGGTCATCTTTCAGTTAGTATAACATATAGTCAGAAAGGATCTTTTAAATTGATCATCATTTACCTTGGTCTTGGTTACAATGCCATATATGTTACAACCAGGCTCTTTCGCATATTTCGAGCAGAAAGTTCTTACAATCGCACAAATATAAGCTTTATAAATGTATTATAAATCCGTTTTTAATTTTTCTCTTAAAACAATCTCGAAGGAAAATTTGAAGCAATTTTTTAATAAATCTATAACTGGTCATCTACCTACGTTTTGGTTGATAACAACAATAGCCACCACAACGTTATAATAACATTGTTCTAATTTTTTATTAACATTATTAAATTATTTAAACACAACATTATGATTGTTTTTTGTATGATGTTCTTTCAGCAATTTATATCGAGTCCCGCTAAATTCCTGATATGAGACGTTCGAAATAACGGCTATATTTTCTCCGCATGCAGCAGTTTGAATGGGTACTGAAATTGTTGGTGATTATCTGAAGTAACTAGATTTGTTTATCCTCATTTGTTGAATGTATAGCTTTCATAGCTCCTGATTGTATAACACCTTCTGATCTCGAACATTTTCAAACAGCGGACAACTTTTTTCGTTTAACCACAGTATAAAATTATTTGCAAGATAAAGCTTATGTATGTAATTATGTCGGTATGTGAAGTAGAGCGTCGTTTGGAGCTTTATGTGAGTTTCCTCAATTGTGGAGTTTGGGGCCTCGGTGTTCAAGTGAATAAATTAGTTAGTTTACTATTGTTTATGAGCCTGTGAACACTTAATTTGCCGATAAGAGACCCACTCTGCTACAACCATAATGCCCGGATATTCCGGCTTCCTCCCATAGTAAAACTAGACGCCATGAAATAGCTGAAAAGTTACCAAATGTGTCGTTAAAAACTAAACACAAATAAACAATCAAATATGTGTCACCCCATTGGGCTCCGGGCTTCATTGTAATAACATCTATTTTTGGCTAAGGGCACCGAATTAATGGCTCGGGATTAGGGATTTCTGTCTTTGGTCTTTAGCTCTCCCACATAGTGTTCCAAATGTAAGCAATGTAAGTTGATATGCATACTATTAACGAAGACTATTACCAAACATAGCTGTGGATCGCATCAATTAAATAATGAAATGATTGATTTTGTTTGTTTGAATGGTGTTTAACGCCACTTTCAGCAATTTTCCAGCAATATCATCCAGTTTGTATTGGGGAGGAAGCCAGAGCACCCGAGGAAAACCCTGACCTGCGGTAGAAAAAATTAAGAAATGAATAGATAACTTTATAGTAATAAAAAATGACATTTTATAATAAACAAATACTGCGTCTGCAGCATTTTAAAGATGCGGATAGAAAATTGCAAAAAGTATTTGTGAAAGTAAATAGATGTCCTGACACTACAATCCTGTGACATAGGCGAAAACTAATAAATAATTATATTTTTAGGAATAAACTAGTATGTTCATTAATGTTGGAGACTCTTCCATTTTCTCTGCATTATTTCATTATTTTTGTTTTGTCAATGCGTTTCTTTGTATGGAATCATATCGCTTTCCAATCAGCTTATTAGCTTGTTTACATATATATATATATATATATATATATATATATATATATATATATATATATATATATATATATATATGCCATTTTGATCAAAACTTGATCGAATGACTTTAAGCATTAATGTATATGACAGCTACGTTTATTAACACATGTCAAGTGCGAATACGTTCAGCTCATGTTTATTTTTAAACAATCTGTAAAACCAGGTATTCCAGGAAGTGAAAAGCAAACACTATTAATAGAACTTGAATCATAATATCGCGCGATTTCATATATATGTAATGTTGTACTTATTTACGTTATGTCAATACAGAACCAAAGATTATATATATATTCATGAATTACGGATTTTGTATTAAACATTAATTTTGAAAAAAAGTCATTGACGTTATGCCTGTCTGCCTATTATATTACATTTAAAAATATTCAAAAGCCGAAACTGCACATCATATGTTTTGCTTAAAGTGAAGATTTTATCTCTAACTTTTTTTGAACTCCTTTTTAGAAGTTCACGCTTACTTAGTTTCGCACTGAATCAGTCTGCATACCAATAATTTCTTCGAATACTCCCCAATTTTTGTTGTGAAAATTTGCGTTACCCATTGGTTACTCTTACGGTCAATTTAGAACAACTTTTATTACAGCTTACTTTTGCGTGCGCAACAGATTGTGAGCGCGATTGTTTATATTATATTTAAGGTATTGGTATTATGACTTGCTTCAAACAATTACTTTTGTTTTTGTGCATATCTCCACTGACTTCTTTTATATAGATACTGGATTTATCAACAAACCAAACGTTGCAAATATAATGTTTGGCCCTAGTAGAAAAATAACAGTCTACTAATCTAATAAAAAGATGTTAAATTAAAACAATTCCTACTCCGCCTTGCTTAGAAAAAAAGCAAAGAAAACCGACCGAACAAGAGCCAAAAGACAAGGGACAGTTACAAATCCGGATATAGACAAACGCAAAACAAAAAACAAAAACACAAAAATAGAGAGGGCAACTCGAACCCAATAAAAACCATGGGTGCACTCAGGTGATTCGGACAAATGAGCAGTACCACCCTCTAATTGTCCAGTTACTAACTGTCATGTCACGGGGAAATGCCAAATCCAGGAATAGGAGACAATCCCTATGATTTAGCGAAAATATCAGATCGTATTTGAGACACTGATTTCCCATAACGATCAATTAGGTCATGGTGACACCATGGAACTTCTGGAGGGATAACATCACCTTGGTTGAATAGTTTAGTAGTCAAGAGTAGTGAGCGGTTTCAAAAATCGGAATACCGATCGCAGGATCTAGAATAACGAATAACGTATGTACACTCCATACGCTGGAGCTAATGGAATATTGCTGTTGGTAGGTCTTAGTGCATTGGTGGTGTATTTAATTGCAAGCTCTCTATGGTAAATTGAATGTAAATACTCACCAAATTTAGCACTGTTATGGCCAAAACATCATTAAATTAGCGGAATGTAAAATTAAAGGTCTGGGCCAGTGTCTTTTTATTTTCTTCTCAATAACACTCGTGTCCAACACTCGTGTTATGGACACAATACACTTATTATGTCAACTAATTGACAGCTGTATTTGGAATATTTTAAATCAATAAATTTATTTGAAACAAGAAAACCATGTTCGTTTAAATTTTCCCTTTTCTACTTGAACAATAAGTGACATAAATAGAAAAAATTTTGTGTTGATGTAAAAATTGTACTTCTTAAATATAGATATAAATTTTAAAGTTTTGACATAGCTTCTTGACTAATTTGTCTATTAGACAATACTATTTTACTAAATACTACAACAGTTTATTGATTATTTAAATTTCCTTATACTATTGTTGAACATGTTTGTATGAATAAACTTGGATTCGGGTCAACTTTAACATAATAATGTTGGTCAAGGACATATATGATTGATTCAGGTAGGACATGTTTTCGCATGATCTAAATTTAGCTGTTTTGCTAGACATAACTAGACATATTTGACCCTTGTTTTATTAATTGGTAAGTTTTAATAACCCTAATAATTGTGAATAATTATCATCAGCGCATGTAAATATTTATATTAACGTTAATGGTCTATGCAGTAAACTAGCCCCCTGCATTCGCATTATTGACGTATACAAGTTTGTTTATCACTTGTTTAATAATTTATTAAATATATATACATGCATAGTGAATTAGGACCACAGTTGGTATAATTACACAGAAATGATGAAAATAATGAAATTAATGATCTTTTATCCACACCCATAACGACGCTAATGAAGTATATATATGTGACTTATTTTGTAAATACCTAAACTAAGCTAAAGAACATTTGAATATTATAAAGGGAGGTAATAAATATCTATTTTATTCAGTCAACATATTTAAAAGAAAATATATATGTGTGAAAGTTTGCAACACTGACAAACAAATACGGAAAAATTCTAAGAAAACAATACAGACCACAATTTACAAAGGCATATAAACAAGAGTAAATAAAACAAAAATTTAAGCATTCTTAACATTTAAGTCAAACAAAACTTCAGTTATTTTCTTCTTATACATGTATACAAGTAAAATAGAACACTACTTTTATATGTTTGCTTTTACAAGACAGATCAACTGAGCACAAAAAAAAAGAATATTCGAAAACGTGATGCAAACATTGAAATACTAAAAGTTCATGGTTTGGTGAAGAGAATATGTTCTTGGATTCTTAAATTCGTTCATTTACGATCCAAAAAAGACTTCTTTCTACTGATTACAGTCAGTATTAATTAATCAAAGAGACACAGCAAATACATAAAACGCGGTTATAACGTGTTCATGTTATTTTAAGATAATAATTATGGATAAATATAATTGATCAACTTATCATAGATCCTGTCACAGATCTTTAATTTAATATTCCGCTGTATTGATCTATAGTGGTTTGGTGCACCTAGGTTGAAGTTATCTCTCCAGAAGTACTGTGGTCGTCACCATAAATGTCTCAAATACGATCTGACATTTTCGCTGAGTCATAGGTAGTGATTCCTATTCCTGGATTTGTCTTTTCCCTAGACATGACAATGAGTAACTCGACGGGTATCTAATTAGAGGCAGGCACTGCTTACTCCTCCGGAGCACCTGAGTGCACCCATGGTTTTTATTGGATTCGGGTTACTCTCTTTATGTTTTTTGTGTTTTTGGTTTTTTGTTGCGTTTGTCTATATTCGAATTTGTAACTGTCCCTTGACTTTTGGCTGTTGTTTTTCGGTCGGTTTTCTTTGCTTGCTATTTTTCTTATCATATTTGGAATAAAACACGAACTTATTCAATGTTAAATGGTTTATTTAAATGACATAAAAAACGCAGAAATTAATGACCGATATTTAATTCGGTTTGCCTTATTTAGTTAACTGAAATTAAAATATTTTGAGGTTATTATTTTAGTTTAGAAAATGTTATCGAATGTGCACGCCAAAGTGTCAATTGTGTCACTTCATATACCAAGAAGCAACAATGAACTTTTAAAAATTGTAGCTAAATGTCCTATAATTAAACTTGCTGTGTTAATATCGTGTTATTTACGACAACCGTTTATAATTGTATTTATAGATGTGCAAATATGAAGAAAAGTTTAAGGTCTCCTTCTTTCAAATGTTTCTGCTACATTTGAATACGTTAATATTAAAGTCAATGTTTTTTCATACAATTTAAAATAAATGGTGCTTACATTCAACAAAAATAAATCAGACACATCCTGAAATATTTTGAGTATTAAGTAGTATGAAACCGCACAAAAAACTCAGCAGCATTTTGATAGCCCTACCTTTTGCACAGATTTCTGATCATGCTTTCAAAGATCCCATCTATTAATAAGGTTTTATTATTCAATAGATTCTTAATTTTGTGATCTGGTGAGCAAACGAAAACAGCAAATTTGGTACCCAAATATTTCGACAGATTCAGAACCTCATTTCATACTCATATTTCTATTTATATATTCATGAACTGTATATTAAAATAATAAAAAAAATATTTCATTTTGATCAACAATATCGATGCTCCAATCATTGGCAAGATATGGGTATCACTGGTGATTAACGAAACGTTCTAAAATACTTACTCTGGGTTGATTTTATAATGTATTGCATTTCAGACATATTTTATAAAGACGAAAAAAATGAAAATACTTAATAGTTTTGTAATCTTGCTTCTGCTTGGAACGAATATTACCCCAGCTTACCAAGAACATAGTGAGTAAGATTTTTATATTTGACTAAGTATAGAATGTATTTTATATTGCATGACTAATGCATTTGATACAATGAAAAACTATTGGACACTGTCTCGGTATTCTGTAAATGCACAAATTAATATACATATAAAAAATAATTCAATAAAGTAAGAAATATGGTTCCGTAGAATCAGAATAATAACAATATATATAGATACTTAGATATAAGTTTACTTTAAACGTAAAATGTATTACGTTCATACTAATGTGTTCCAATTTCCTAGAACTGCTTTTGCCTTTTTACCTGAAATATTTAAAGCGAAACAAACGAGCAACCACAAAGTATCGGACGCCACAGGGCAGAGACAAAGTCTGGATTGAGACAAAAACACAAAACATAAAAACTAAAACGAAGTAGAGAAAGTACAAAACCTCAACATTAACACAATTAAAAACATAGTAATGTCAATAAGAAAGTCAAGTCCAGTAATAGGAAATCCTACCTGTGTAGAATAATTGTGATAATATTTGGGATATGAATTTTCTATATCGATCAACTTGTGATGTCTGTCTTAAAACTCCTGAAGAGATGCCATCAACTAAGCTACATCAAATCCCTTTTTAAAAGTTCTTTGTTACAACCTACGAAATTATATGACCGGTCGCACGAACTAACCTAAATTATAAGTTGTAAAATGTCAACAGCTCTTTTAAAGTTGGATATAATTGTTGTCGCACTAAGATTTTAACAATCTTGATTTGTAACTATGGCAATAAGGGAATAAAACAGAAATGAACTAATTATTAATATAAATTTCTTAATTTGAAATACTGATTCTAAATTATAATATGCTTTGAAAAAAACTACTTACTATAATTTAATGAAATTAGACCTTTCAGAATAAGAGACGTCCATAATGGAGATTAGTCGTAGTAGAAACAAACATCAAAAGATAAACAAATGTTCAAGAACATTTTTAGAACATGGTCGCAAGTTAATATAAACAATTATGTTTAGTATTTCTCAATATAGACGCATTGTTGCATTTGATATTGCTAAATTACTATAAACTAAATAATTATTCTTGTGGATTTAGTGTTGTTATATTTTGACAGTATACTGGGATGTTACGAACACACCTATAGTGTTAGGTAAATCTACTATTTTGTTTTGTAATACTTCTGGCTTAAATGGAGGAAAATCTACATGGATGAAAGATTCTGAAGTAATAATGCACCATGGAGCTTCGGTTAACCCATTCAAGTACAACGAAATGCAAACCAATGATGGATATTCCTTACGTATAATGAACACAGCCTGGAATGACGTCAATGTGTCGTACACCTGTCTCTGCTTAATCTACTCATATAAGAAAATGCTTTCTGCAAACAGCAACAATTTCATAGGTAAATAAGTTTAAGCTAAATGTGTAGTACAGGGCGACCAGACTGAATGCTAATATACACTTTATAGTAATACATGTATGTTAATGGTCAGTCAAAAATATTGTATCGCATACAATGCAAGAAAGTAGTTATAGCAATGGATAAGTTTAATCGCTTGCACTGTACCATGACCATGTCAGAGGTATAAATAATGTGTTTGTTCATGTCCCTGTTGATACATATACTTAACGTCATTGTAGACGCACATCTGTAATAAAGGTATAATGCTATGTAAGACTTTGAAAACGACGTTAATTTCCTGTCGACTTCACCTAATACATATATGCGTCCAAAAGTTTATCAGCTTCTTCCATATTGCAATCTGAAATTTAAAAAAACGAAACAAGCATGTATATGTATAGAAAACCTCAATATATATATACCTGTGTATTCTTTCGTCTTTTTTAATTTTAGCTCTACCAAAGAATACAAGCACACAAATTACATGGAATTGTTCATCTGAAAGTTTGGTTGTTGTGATGACATTTGATGAGGTGTTTCCGACGCCAAATTGTTCGCTGAATCACAATGTGAATATTAGATTGCTTGACAAAACATATGTCATAGTAATCTGTAATAATTTCATTTCTTGCCTAAATAATTGCTTGGGATATTAAATGAAAGTTTCCTCTTGAATTCGTCTAGAATACGAATATTCATTCACGGTATCTTTGGCCTTATCATTATTTAATTTACTGGGAATATATGGACGGAAGCAAAAATTACCGCAGAGAAACTACAACCTCAAAATGTTGAGTTATATTAATTTTATTTAAATTTTATCGCAACTATTCTTATAAGTACATGTTATAATCGGCACCTTCACACGCAATGGATGTAAGTTTGAAATTAGAGGGACCTAGGAGGCTAAGTTGTTAAGGTAGTTTATTTACTATTGATCACGTGGTCTGTCCACATTGATGATGCGGGTTCGAGTTTCACTGCGGGCAGATTGTACTTGAAACCAATCTTAATTGACAAGGATTGCCAGCTTTCCTACCGAAGATCCGGGTTTTCTGCGGGTACTCCGGCTTCCCTTAAAATTAAAAACTGGACGCCATGATATAGCTGAACAATTGCTGAAAGTGGCGTTAAACATTATTCACACAAACAAACAAACAAAAACTAGTTATACAAAGAACAAGAACATTAATAACTGCATGTGTAATATGAAGTCGATAACGTTTCTATCGAACTGATGACATTATAGCGACTTAGGAGGCATTTCAAAGTTGATATCTTTTCGTCACATTGATAAAAGTACGCATTGGCAGAAACTTAATAAGGTTATAATTGCTTCATTATAATATTTTTCATAAATATGTTGTTTTACACACATCAAATTTCGAACAATCATTTGGTTGAATTGTCTTTTTAATTTCAATTCACAAAAAACTTGATAATTTCATAAGTCACAAGAATGTAACTTTTTAAACATAAACTTTAAAAATAACCCAAATTTGCCATTTTATTTACATTTTATTTAAGTACAAACAAAAGATTGACTAAACTGCACATGAAAAAGTTATTCCGATTGGCTGATTCCCAAATAGAAAACCAATAAAAAATTGAAAATACAAATTTGCTTTAGTAAAGCTAGTTTTCCAATTATTTATGTTAAGAAGTAGCTAGTTTGTCAAATATTTTAAAATTTATCTTGGAAAGACTATTTCTACAAATAATTACTTAAAGTTGAATCGTGTGACATGATTTGACCAATGAAATCTTTTAAAATTATTATTTTCATAAAGAAAACAGATATTGTATGAGTTCAAGCAAAGGGAATTTTAACAAATGTGTTTATTTATATTATTTCAAGTAGATAATAACATGTTAATGCATTGTAGAATAAGAGTCTTCCGACGTCTTTAAATTCTTCATTTGCGAGACACAAGATGTTTTACCGCGGAACAATCACGATAATCCACTTCTTCGTTTCATCATTCTGTGGTTTTTTCAGTATTGTATGTTTCTTCGGAATACTGAATATTACACTTGCAGCCAATATAGTATGTAAAGAATGCAATGGTAAGTGTGTTGCATGGTGCGTTTTAATGAAGCTAACGGATGATAAATAATGTAAAAGAAAGCAATAGAGCTTTGTGTTAAGATATGTCTTAACTCCATTTTGTTTCTCCTTTTGTGAAGGTAGTACTAGATTTCATCGATCTTTCTGAAAAATATTTTCTGTTGTCTGTTACATACCCTTATGCAATGTGTTACGTCATTACGATCAACTCATTTTTTGTTATGTTTATTTCATGAATTTTGGCACGAATAAAGTTATTTTAAATGTTATAATTTGTGAAATTTGAAATTTCAACAACAATTATTATTTACTTCGTTGATTGCGCAAAAAAAACCCCAATTTTTACGCGGTAGATCTACCATCGCAGTAAAATTAAGGAAATAATTTCCACAGTATTTATTGCCGGCACGTTTTTTTATTGTCTTAGCTTTAAAATTTTTTTAATATCAATTAAACCGCAAATGTCAACAAAACTCGTAAATGATTTTTAATTGGAATGTTTTCGTTTTGATTTCATAATCCACTTGATTCAGTTTTAATTTTAAAATAAAAAATACAATTATTTGCATGGTAAAACAAATCACCTCACCGGTCATGACATAATTATTATCTGCTATTTTGTTTAAATTGACATACCTGTACTAATTGTTATGGCTTCTCTTATCAAAGTCCTTTGTACCGAAGTTAATTACTTATAATGTTAGTTCGAGTTATTGATGGTGACCAGGGTTTATGTACAAACACATATAGAAATAAATGACCGGTTCGAGCTACCGAAGTTTGAATGTATTCACAAGGATTATACCATTAATATATAAAATTTATCCCACTGCTTATTACAAATATCAATCTGATTGAAATCTTTATACATATTAATGCACCACTGCCCACAGTCTTTTTTGAAAAGTGTTTTTTGGTGGACAAGGTATTTGCATAAACTTCTGGTTCGTCTAGATATTTCGCATGATATAGTCAGAATAGTCAGTATAGTCAGACCTGTAAAATGTGGTCTATAATGCAATATGTGTTAGCAGAATGTAGTCTCTGTCTTGTACATGAACGTAATAATAATTTAAAACATAGATTTGGAACAAATGTGTTTGTTTTTTTCCAGAAAAATCAGATATAAATTTCACTCTTTACGGATCTATCGCAGGTGTTATAACATTGGTTGTATGTTCTCTGCTGTATGTTGCCTGGCGGTATTACAGCAAGATGGATGATTCAAGTCAAAAATCAAATATCACAGAAGGTACATTAATGATTTGTATTTATTTGTCCTACTAGTTTAGACATACTAGTTTAATTAATATATATGTATAACTGTTTATGTCCACCTTAACATCAATATAAAAATGTAATTATTATGTCTTTAATATTTGTTCTGGTAATTTATCTAAAACTAAGTACCTATTTTGTCAAAATCTAAAAACTAGGGATTGATACAGTCTGTGTGATACAAAACCTTGTATCATCTATATAGGTGATACAAGATTTACTTTTGTCGGAACTACTTCTTGAATAGAAATGAATAGTACAATCAATGATTCGGAGAATGACTTTCATTCAATGAATGAAATATGAAACATTTATTTTAGATAAACTTATTACATACATTTAAGGTATAACTACCTGTATTACGTGTCAACATTTGCGTACATTCAGCATCACAACTCGACGCTGCGCTCCTCGTAGTGATACGAATGTTCACAACTGTCTTGACGTGATACAGGTAGTTGTATGTAATATGTATGTATTTGATATATATTCTTACAATGAATAAATATTGATTTTTGCATTGAAGCCTAATCGAACTGAATATAGTTTGTTAACTTGATTGTATGGTGCTTATAGTCACTCGTCTCGTCTTGTTTTATTGATTGGAGAAGAAGCCTGAATACCAAATGATAACTCTTGACCATCGTCAAACCACATTTAAAAATAATGTAAATGCCACACGGCGACGCTGTGGATATCTCCATGGGTCGACCACTGTGAACCAACACAGTTTGGTCCCATAAACCGTAAATATTACAAAGATTAACTCATGTGTGCATGTGTATTAAAAAAACTTGTTTTTCATTTAGTGATTTTTGCATGCATATTCCAGATGAGGATAAAGCAGTAGCAACCAATCTGCTCAGCAATGGGCGGCGGGGAGACGCATTGCAACTAACTACAAAAGCAATCAGGTCCCAATTACTAACCAGTAAATATTAATTAATTCTTAAAATTTAAAACTTGAAAAATACCTGAAATGCCTTACTGTATTGTGAAACAACAATAACTTTGCATTGGATTTACTAGCCATTAATATGTTACTGCTATATATTTATTTGAAATAACGGTATGTTGCGTGCAATGTTTATAACACATCCAAGCGTGATGATTTAAACAGTTTACATCAAGCAACTTGCCGAAAAACTAAAGTTATTATCAATCGAATTTACAATGTTAACATTTGTAATGTTTCAATGTACACATTAAAATATTGTTTTTCTCAAGGAATGCAGCCTGACGAGCACAACCTTGTTACAGCCCTACAAATAAACACTAGCTCAAACATTCTTTTACAAGAAAACCTACAAAGTAAACATATACATGTATTGTCACAAAACCTACTGCACATTTTACCTCTTATTTCATCAGATAAGAAAGCATTGGCTGCATCTGAATTAAAAATAAAAAGAAAGCCCAAGAGAAAGTTTGGTTTAAGTCGCAAATGTTGAAAAACACGTTGAGCTTTTCCAAGAAAAGAGGTATTAAATATTTGTTTCTAATAATATGAGTTATTTTTAATTCTGGGTGCCAATGAAAACGCAACACTTTATCGTTCAAAAGAATTATTTGTTATATTTTTAATCTAAAAAAGTTTATTGCTCTTTTTATCATCTGTCACACATTTATGGCTGAACAATCTCTTCATTTAGTATGTGTAACAGTCTTGCCATTAATTTGGTTTTGGGAAGGCATGCACAAATGATTTCAAATGTCGAGTGTTCTCTAAGCCTTCATCTTTAGAATTTTTGAATTCATCCTCGCACGTATGCCGCGACTTGTTGGCTAAATGTTCGAAGATGTCAAAAAATAGAGTTATCTACCCTGACAGTAATCTAATCTCATGTATACATTTGTTGTGAACTAGTGTTTTTTCTGATATATGCCGCTATCACATAATGGCATAAACTAGGTAAAAAAAAGCTCAAATCTGTTGTTTTCATGGTCATATTTAAAGATGCAGAGTGAACAAACACAAAAAACAAATATTGTGTATTGCTGGACCAACAGTTAAATACTCTTTTATGGGAAAAGAGAATGAATATTTTGTTTCAACATGATAATTATTGTGCCCATTTTGGCATTACTAAAATTGCGTTCAACAACATAAAAAATGACTGAACTCTACTGTGGCCAGCTTTATTTCCTGATTTAAACCGTGAGATCAGCTTTGGCAGCGGTTAGGCGTCGACAGACTTTACCAACAACCTGAGTTCGCAGTATGCAATAGAATGATATAAAATAGTAACAAAATCCTGAATACAATATTCTTTTGGCCTTGCTTATTATTGTGTTTTTTTGATTTTTTTTTTCAGAAATCGGAAACCAACCTCAGCAAGTTGTGAAATAATGTTGAATGCTAAAACGAATAATAGTATCCATAAAAATTACAATCGTAGCTTAGTCTAAATAAACCCATTTAATTGCTTCGTTCTTTGTGTGTTGTGGTCGTGTGGAAGATCTAACGTAATTCCGTTCAGGCTATATTTTGGTAACCTAAGTTATTGTGAATTTACTAACCAACAAAAAATAGTCAGTCTTGAGTTCAAACACTATATTACATAATAACTATTCCAAATACATATGCCTCTCTGAATTTGACACAGAGGATTCAAAAACCAATCTCTCAAATACGATCGGACATTTTTGCAGAGTCATAGGTAGTTTTTCCTATTCCTGGATTTAACTTTTTCCTATACATAACAATGAGTAACTCGACGGGTGTCAAGAGGAAGGCACTACCTACTCGTTCGGAGCACCTTAGTGCACCCATGGTTTTATTGGGATCGGGTTACTCTCTTTTTGTTTTTGTGTTTTTGGTGTTTGTGTTGTGTATGTTTTTCGATATCCGGATTTGTAACAGTCCCTTGACGTTTGGCTTTTCTTTCGATTTTCTTTGCTATTTTTCATTCAACATAGAACTGGAATATAAGTCAATCCCGTAATTTGCTTGACTTATAGAACGCACTATGGCAAAAGTTTTAGGTAAAAATACCTGATTGATTTGATTCGTAAGTCTTTGTGTCCAAACAAGTTTGGAAATAATATATATTCTGATAAAAAAATCACTCAGAAATCTGCGTCAATATGGTACTTATGACAAACAATGACCGCTTTAGTTCCGATTGCCTGCACGATTGCAAGAATATTTTGTGTTTAAGTAACTCACATGAAACTAAATCAAATTACACTGAGGCGTATGTCTCATAATTAGATTATGTGTAACTAATATATGTGCTACGAGGAGTTTTTACCATTATTCAGAGTGATGTGCAATCTTCAGATGAGTATATAAAAGCGATTGTTCAAAAAACAAAATACGTTTTATATTGTTTCAAAACGAAGACAATTACAGAACTGCAGTGTGAATCGTTTGTTCACATGTTTCATCATTTGTTCGCATATCATTATGTATGAATAAATCAATGTCATCAAAATCAAAATAACACCTGCAACAGAAACAAGAGGCAGCAAGTGAAACATTGAATTCTTCATTTCTCGTATTGTCATATTTGTGTTGTACATTACATTTAGATACAATTTAACTAGTTGGATGACATAATTAGAGACTATTAGTTTTATTGTTGCTACGAAATAATTATAAAACAATGGGCTTTCTCCTGCAAAGATTTAGCTACAATATGCTTATGCTGCGACATGATGCAATAGTGCCGTGTTAGATGAAATAACTAAGTGGATCTATTTTTATTTAACAAACTCGAGATTTTAAATTTTTATGAATGCTTATCCATTGTGCCTCACGTATCAAAATTGTGTAGTTTTGCATGCATGTCTTAATTATTTTTATATGAATGATAGTAGTGTTACTTGTTACGTTTACTCTTCATATCCCGCATTATTGTGAGCTTTCAAGAAGGGCCAGACAAAAAATGACCCATAAATCCTCGAAAATATTAAGAACCATCTCATTAAAAAAAATGTCTAATATTGTCTATAAAGATAAGCAAAGGTTTATCACAGAATTTTCAGAAGCTGTATAATCCATTTTACCTCAATTATTATAGAAATTTAAAAGCATGTGTTAAGAATATTTTTGACATATTTTTTCAACAATGTTAATCATTTGTTTAATTATTTATAAATCAGTGTTAATTATTGTTCTTGTTGTTGTTGTTGAAAAATGTTTATGACAAAAAAACTCAAGAAGTTTAAGAGCACTGATAAGTAATCGGTTTTGGATTGATAAAAATCATTATTTTTTTCTTTTTTTCTGTTTTATTATCTTCTTTTAATTAAATGTATATTGTTGGTGCAGTATTATTGGTTATATATATTATACTATTGTTAACTAAGAGAGCTGTTTTATTATCTTTTTTTAATTAAATGTATATTAAAATACTAGTGTATATTTAGAAAAAAACAATTTTGTCATTTTTATCCCACAATATTTAAAACTGCATATATCGCAAACGTCAGCACTTAAATTGGTTTCTTAGAGCATCTTTTGAATGTTTCATGGCTGCATCCTCTAAAGCAAACCGGTGCGATTCATGCTACGGATAATGGGCAAGATTCAAAACCTTCTGTATCTAGCACCTTGTTATCAGTGAGGAATGTCACGTTTTGATCATGCTGACTGCAAAACTTGAATGACACTAAAGTCCCACAAAGCATGCGAGAAAAATAATCACAAATAGTTGGTTCGCTGTCGAGCAATCAAAGTTGCATATCTGACCCTACTCGATGTCCATCAGTTTTTGTTCATATTTGCTGGCACACGAAATTGTTCGTAAACATAAACTGTTGTCTGATGATAATGCCTATATTACTGTGTATGTGGTAGGGCCTTTGCTGGTGTATATAAGTCATTTCAAACCATGCCACTGCTTCCAACACCATAGATTTTATAGTCTTTCTAAATGGGATAATCAGAAATTCAGTATACAAGGCTGGGGTATGCCCAATTATTAAATAAATACTAAATAATTTATGCATTGTGTTTTGAACACATCGCATATCGATGATCCGCAAAGACATTCTTAAATAACTGGAAACCTTACCGTAGTTTTACAGTGCTCAAAATGGAGGTTTTCAATTACCCTTGGATAAATAAATGAATCAATGAATATTCAGTGTCACAAAAAGGAATATGTTTTTATATTGTGTATAAAGTTCTAAGCATGTATTAATTGAAGAACTTTTAAATGACGCATACAGTTTTGAATCTCTCTATAATCGTCATTAAAATAGCCGTAACACATCGGTTTTTTTTTTAACCAGTGACAAAATTATTACATCATCCCGGAAATCTTCAACATCCCAAACTTCTTCCTCTTTGCAATCCACCCAATCTAAAACGTCAACTTCTTCTTCAAGCAGCCTCAAAAAACTTAGAGCTAATAACAATCCAAAAACTAAGATTAATTTTCTTGAAATAACATTACTAGTTCAAGCCTTTCTTCCTGTTGCATTTTGTCCCAAAGAATCCAACCTAAAACGAAATGATAATATATCTTTAAAAAGCTACTCTATATACAGCACATATGTAGACGAAAATGATATAGCTGCTGGCGGCTCTAGTGTTCTCGTAAAAGATCAAGTTTTACATAGCACTGTAGATCTCATCACTGATCTTCAGGCGGTTGTTGTAAGAATATCTTGAGATAAAACGATTATTTTATGCTCTGTGTATATACATCCGAAGTCTTCATTAAACTTAAATCAGTTGAAACATCTTATTGATCAGCTTCAGGACCCTTATATATTATTTGGGGACTTCAACGGACACAACCCTTTATGGGGCAGTAACACAATAAGGTAGGATTATTGAAGGCTTAATGAATCAGGAAGGTCTTTGCATTTTTAATGATGGAACCAATACATATTTACATCCTGGAAATGGATCATATTCGGCCATTCGATCTTACAATAGCAGATCCTTCTCTGTTGCCCGATTTCTCACTGAAAGTCCATGACGATCTCTTTGGCAGTGATCACTGTCCCATTATATTAGAATATTTGCACTCTTTCAACACAGAACGAGCCACTCGGTGTAAATTAAATTTAAGAAAGACAATTAGCCTCTATTTGAACAACTCTGTATAGAGCGACTTAACTCGAATACTATTGAAGCTATTTCTGATCAAATTTTAAAATTCAATGAAACATTCATTTCAATTGCTAATGGAACAATTCCTAAGACCTCGACAAATCCAAAACATCCTAGTTAACCATGGTTCGATGACAGCTGTGTTAAACATCACCCAATTCAAAATAATCTTAACCAATTCCGAATTTTTCGAGCGAAAGCTCGGAGGGAAACGAAACAAAGACGACACACCTCTTGGCGTAACTTTGTTTCTAAACTAAATAACCATACCTCTATGAATAAAATTTGGAACATGATTCGTAAAATTAAAGGTAAAGGCAGATAAGCAAATGTCCATTATTTAAAGGATGGACAAGACTTGTTAACATCAGAGTCAGATATATCGAACAATTGGCGAAACATTTGCAAAACACTCCTCTGCTAAAAATTATCATCCCAATTTTCAGCGGATCTAAATTCAAAAAGAAAGATCAAAACTTAATTTCCTGTCAAAAAAATTAGAAGATTATAATAAACCTTTTTCTTTAGAAGAGCTAAAAACTTCTTTGAACAAATCTCACAACACAGCATGTTGTCCAGATGACATTCATTATCAACTTCTCGAACATATGCCGCATTCTTCTCTCCAATGCCTTCTGAATCTTCTTAACAACATTCGGGAAACGGGTAACTTACCATCAATTTGGAAAATGTCCACTGTTGTGCCTATTCCAAAATTCAGGAAAAGATCACTCAGAAGCGTCCAACTATCGGCCTATAGCCCTCACAAGCTGTCTTGTAAAACCATGGAAAGGATGATCAACGATCGCCTTGTCTGATTTTTAGAATCAAACAACCTTGTGTCCAATATCCAATGTGGATTTAGACAAGGGCGAAGTACCCTAGATCATCTGGTGCGTTTTGAAACCTACATAAGAAACGCATTTGCAAAAAATGAACATGTTGTGTCGATCTATTTTGATCTAGAAAAGCTTACGACACAACAAGAAAATATGGCATTTTAAAGGATCTTTTTGATATGGGGTTGAAAGGTAGACGTCCTACATTCATTTCAATATTGTTTGTCTGATAAAGAATTTAAAGTTCGGGTAAATTCAACTCTGGCTTACTCTTTTGAACAAGAAATGGGTGTTCCTTAAGGTAGCATTCTTTATGTTACTT
Organism: Limnoperna fortunei; assembly: GCA_944474755.1. Lineage (NCBI taxonomy): Eukaryota > Metazoa > Mollusca > Bivalvia > Mytilida > Modiolidae > Limnoperna > Limnoperna fortunei. The sequence goes on from OX104112.1 coordinate 6,151,639, forward strand.
TGTTCAGCATTAAAATTAATAGTCACGCTCAAGTCTTGAAAGATAATATTGATGGTTCTTTATATGTTGACGATTTTCACATTTTTGTTATCGAGAAAAACATGAATAATATTGAGAGTCAACCACAGTTATGTTTAAACCGAATAGCAAAATGAGGCAATGGAGAATGGTTTTAAATTCTCCTCTGCCAAACCTGTTGGCGTGCATTTTTGCAACAAAAGAAAAATGCATCCAGATCCCGAACTTACGTTATATAGCAATCCTATAAAAATTGTTTAAGAAACTGCTTTTCTTAGTTTGATATTCTATTCAAAGCTCATCTTTCTTCCTCATATCATAATGTTAAAAAATAAATGCCTAAACATTAGATATTTCAAAAGTCGTTGCCAACACCGACTGGGGTGCTTAGTGCGACGTTTTACTTAATCTATATAGATCGCCTGTTCGATCTAAATTGGATTATATTTGTTTTATTTATGGTTCGGCTCACAAGTCATCTGTCAAAATCCTTGATACTGTTCATCATCAAGCATTGCGATTATGCCTTGGAGCCTTTCGAACCACACCTATAGACAGCTTATATGTAGAAGCAGGCGAGCCCTCTTTGTATCAAAGAAGAATGAAGCTCTATTTGCAATATGCAACCAAATTAAAGTCATATCCTGGCAACCCCGCCCACGACTGTGTTTTCAAACCTCTTTACCAAAACATTTTCTAAAAGCATCCAAACAAATTCAACTTTTTGGCCTAAGAATTAAATCTCATTTAGAAAATCGTGTTACTCTGACTATAGTACTATTTATACAGACGGGTAAAAAGACGATGATAAAGTTGCCTCAGCTGCTGTCTTCGGAGAGCGTGTTGAAACCCGTCTGCCTCATCCGTATTTACTGATGAGGCGCAAGATATTCTTCTTGCAATGAACATAGTTGCTTCGCCAGACGAGTACAAATTTATTATCTGCTCGGATTCCCTCTCGTGTCTACTTACTATTTAAAATTTCAAAATTAAAAACCCTTACATTTTAAAAATTAGTGAAATTTTCAAATCTCTAATAGCTTTTGTGGGAATCCATGGGAACACAGTCACGGATCAGGAGGCAAAGAATGCCCTGAAGAATAATGTTATAAACTGTGATATTCCTTTTACTGATTTTAAACCAGTAATTTTTAAATATATTTCCGGTTTGTGGCAGAGTGGTTGGGAACTTCAAGTTCATAATAAACTTTACAAGATCCAGCCACTACTGCATACAAATAATTTTAAAAGTTATAAAGGTCGCAGAGATCAAGTTGTTTTAACAAGGTGTCGTCTTGGCCATACCTGGACGACACATAATTATACTTTAAATAATGAGCCGCGCTCCGATTTGTGCCATGCAACAGTCCATACACTATCAAGCATGTCTTGATGGACTGTATTGACGTGGCGCACATTCGGGAACGTTTTTGTACTGTAGATGCTTATAGTAGTTTGTTTACAACTGTCGCAGGCGACACAATTTTAAAATATTTTAAGGAAATTAATTTGTACAGTAAAATTTAATTTTTCCGACAATTTGTGATCTATATTTTTATTGTTTTACTTACCTTTTTTATCTGTATATATGCTCGTATTATTGTATGAGATAACGTTTTAGTACTAAGGGAGAGATGTCTTATTGTTGCAAATGTTCAAATAATCCAATTATTATTACTTTCACGTCCTGAATATAGCTGAAATATAGGTGCTGGACGTAAACAACAACCAATCAATCTTCCCTGATACTTACCCGAAACAAACCGAATGTCATGTTAAAGCTCAAACTTGGTTCCATTTAAAACAATCGCAGATGGTTTGACCCTAGCTCTTACGGAAAAGGTCTGAATTAAATCGATTTGTCAGAGGTAGCATATTCTATGGAAACCAATGATTGAAATTGCATTTAACATGTTTCAAACTTACCGGAATTTCATACGCGGAATATGTGAAGACGCAACCAGAAATCCCAAAAGTTTATATTTCATCTAGCCGTATTTGGTATTAAACAATTTCATCAAACATTTTATGATATTTCTTGAAAGGATAATGCAGTAGGTCTACCCTAGGATAGTCAGTCAAGTGTACCTGGTGATCGTGAGTTTTTTCTCTTATTATGCTAGTTAGCGTCTTCTTGCCTTATTTTAAAAAAGGCTAAAAAAATATTTCTACTTCAGACATAATTCCTTACACATGTCGTTAAGTCATGTGAAGCAATATTTAAAAACAGACATACCGTACCAAATTGGAACCATGACCCTTTATGGCTATTTCCCCTCTACCTTTGTTGTTTTGTTGTTAAAATAAAGTATATAAAAGGTTTATACACAATATTGATTCGAAATATACTGAAACACTTTTGTGCACAAAATAAATTATTGTAAAGAAAAAAGAACAGATAAAAGATTGAACTCCGTCCTTTTGATTTTTGATCTAACCATTACAATATATCAATGATATTGATGTATTGATATATTTCATGGGATATCTTATAGCTTAATAAGAAATATGGGGTTGTATTCTGTTTTTTGTTTAATCACGTGATTTAAGGATATGCTGTGTGTGTTTACAACAAATGGCGTTCTTGACGCCCAGATTCTATTTTTTTTTAAATATGTACGGTATGTTTCTGTTGTACGTAAATTCAAGATATGCTACTAACAAGACCTCGAATATATGAGGCATGCTACAATCAATACAAAAACTATAGCTGGTGTACAGACGAAAACATAAAGTAATTACAATGTGGTTTTCATATGCATATAACACAGGACTTTTCATTCGGTCAATACGACAAAAATGGACTACAAAAGGCCAAGCATTTACCAATATTAACTTGTGTTACCATAAAAACAAGTACAATTGTTCAATACAAAACCAATCAGAGTAGCCATCATAATCTTAATCATCCAGTCAGTGTAATTGTTCATGTATGCGTCAGTAACTAAAACATTTTTGTTAACAACAATGGCTGCTAATATATAATCTACGATATAGAGGATATGCTGGTTTCAATAATTGTAATAAAACAATTAATGATTTTAATATGCGGTCGCTATTGCTATTTCACAACCCTCCGGCTTCATAAAAATATCTCTAATTCGAATTTAATAGAACGTATCGCAGACGTAAGATTTCTATACCGTTTAAAAAAACTATCGATAAAATGATAATCGCTATTTGCATTTGAATCGTAAACGTTAAGTTCGTGTACTTCCGTTGCCGCAAAGTAAATGCTAATTAAAACGTCATGGCGCTTGCATGGCAAATTCTTGTCATTTTTACCTTGAAAGTTTAGGACGAAATAGGATATTTACAGACCAAACAAACATTATGGACACTTTAGATGATTTCGAACTTATTTCAAGGTATATGCTAGATCTAGAGCTACCTTTGAAAATATGACTAATTGACGAGAAGCAAGTGTATGTATGCAGAAAAAATGCTTTGAAAGTTAAAGCTGTATTTGAGGCAGATATAAAGTAAGTCCAGCACTTGTTAATGTCTGTAATTATAAAACAGGCAAATCGTTTTTAATGTTTTTTATTTATCTTTAATTTGTACATTCAAAATTTTGGGCAAATATTTCGAAAGGTTTTAAGTACCGTTTGTAATAACAAGATTCACAGCAGGCCGTGTCACGTCAAAACAAAGTATAAAAATTATTTCTATATAAGACTCTAAAAACGTGTTTAATGAACGAATTCAATTCTAATCTTTTTGTTCTTGAGAAACAATTCAACGCAACGGTCAACAACACAAATGCTTTTCGATTTTTACAAATCGACGCCGATATGGTTTCTATTATGTCCTCGTTTTTACCAAATCCATCAGAAAGTAAATAATCATTTTGAATTGCCTATATTTCTCAAAATATTGCTAGTTTTGTCTTTTACTTAAGTATGTTTTTATATAAGAATACAAATAGTAAAAAATGTATCAGCAAAGAATTTAAAAAAAAGTTTCCTACTGAAAGGGGCCATTATGTCGGGTTAAACGGCACAATTAACAATAGAGTGGTAAATTAGAGTTTTATAGATTCAAAATCATAATAAAATTAAGGGTAGTCGTAATAAATTATTTAAGCACGAGAAAACAATGACGCAAAATCAAAAGTCTAAATTCTAAAATTGACAATTTCTTATCGATTGCCACTACATCGTATTATTTTATGCAAAATTACTATGTTCGAGTTCACGTATTTTAGATGATTGAATCTTTAAGAACATTCTCTTAAATATTTTTGCTTTATTTTTTTTTTTTGCTTTATTATATAAACTGTAATAGTGAACTACATGTTAAGACACAAACAGTAGAATAAGCTAACGTCCATTATACGCGAATACAAAACTGCAAAAAGCAGAAGACTACATAAGTGAGAACAAGGTCGTCGATAGTTAAATACATCCAGTTTTGCAAACAACGATAGTCTTCGAATTTATGTAAATTCGATTGTCATACAAAAATATGTTTCTTTTTTGTTAAGTTATATCAATGACAAATATTCAGCCACTTGATAACAAATAATATCTCTACAAGTTGCAGGACCGCCGTTTATGGTGTTATTTCAAAGCTGGAATCATGGAACATGACGGAAGGGAGGAGCCTGCATTAGTAAGAGCAGAGTAACTGCTAAGATATTCCATTTCATTTATTCTCAATGCCACATAAGGGTTAAGATATGCATTCTCATTTAACACTTCAATTGGTTTCTCAAGAGAGACGTTCGAGTCCGTTGAAACAGATGAAAAAGTCATTGAATATCTACTTGGCTCTACAGTAATTACGTCCTGTGGCAAGGTAAATGATCTTGTTTGCCCTTGGTCGCCATCTCCCCCAGGAGTGTTCTCTAATGCTGAAACCGTTTGCGTAGTCATCACCAAAGTATGTGGCAATATTTCGTCGTCATTAATTGTCTCATAATGATGTCGTAATACTTCCATCTCACGAGAAAAAACTTCAGGAATTGCGATTTCGTTGTGTGCACCCCAATTTCGTAAAATGTGCGTCTTGTCTATTAACTGAACACACCGAAGACCTTTTAACATTAAACAGACCAGAAAGACGTTTGCAATGACGGAAAAGAATAATAGGACTAAAACTGCAACTGCTGTGAAGCCTTGTATATAAAACGTCCCATGGCAGGATAAACCTACAAATACAATTGATATTGCTACTATATATAAAGCAGGTGTAGCACGACCAAACTCAAATTCAAAGCAGGATTTACCCAACTTTCTAGAAGGCCTGTTCAGGTCGATAATATTCATTCCATTGAGATTTGCTTTGCATGTTTTGCATGATTTTATTGTTTGCCAGTTTTCAGTTACAAATGGCTTTCTTAATTGTCTTTGCAATGTGTACTTTTTAACTAAGTGTTCGTTTCTTTTGATTTACGTTCATATAGAACGGACAAGGGTTACTTTAAGTGGCATCAAAGAAAAAGGTTAATGTTAATTGTTTAAAACAATCATCAGTAAAAACAGCAACAAACTGTAAAATTTGTATCTGCCTGAATTTCCTAAATTTATAAGTTTTGAAAAAAACTGATCAGCCGGAAACCAAACTTCCTTTAAAAAATACAAATAAGAATAAAACTTGCTCAGTAATGTTTTTTCCTTCTTTGTAATTGTTTATGGTAGGTCAACATGCGAAATATTTTATCTTGTTGACCGCTATGTATAATAAATCTGTGTGACAAAACAACTGTTATTGTGTTATTGTAAATATAAAATTCTCAAATGTTAGCAAAGTTCGTTGCATTATTTGAAAAATGCAAAATTTTTAAAATATTGCAGATGAATTATTGTGACATTTTTGACAAAAGACTAGAAACACAGAGCTATAGGATGAATAGAATACATGTATATAATTCCTATTTTCTGGCATTTGTTTTCGTATTCTGGTTACTTCTGAAACTTTAGTTACTGCGATAAGCCTTGAGATTTAAGTTTACTACGGATCCTTTTGTTCCGTGCTTTAATTTCTTTTATATATTTGCAATTGAGGAAAAATTCATAACCACTGAAAAAGCTATAAATAAATACCACGATTTTCATTCGGTGTCTGTACGTCGTCTGTAAACCGTATGGTGTCCTTGTCCGTGTACGATGAGCTTGTAATATGACGAAAATCATACGTTGATATGTACGAAACGTTTGATCGCCCTATAATACCAAAACCGTTTAAGTATACATTTTGATGTAAACAAAATTAACTCGAGTCTGGTATGATTTAAAGATATATTCAGGTCGAGTTTTTACAAGATTATGACATCTGTTTCATGTTGTGTGAGTTTATAGAACGATGCATGCCCTATTTGTGGTGGAAGCAATTTATTGAATCATAGTTTAAATACCAATATCAGTATTTTGAACGTTAACGTGTGATTAAACAATCACTGAATTCATTACCACACATAATTTATTTAAAGCTTTGCAACAAACATGCACAATAAGCAAGAAGATAAACACAGATATCATTTTCCTTAAATAGATTTAAATACTTCTTACCGTGTTTTCAAAATTGTAATTAAACATATAAACTCCGACAATAAAACATATACACTCCGACAATAAAACATATACACTCCGAAAATAGCATAATATTTATGAATAACCAACATGCACATAACATGTAGAATACTCAATACAATCATACGTACCACGTGTTGTCCGCTCAGTGGAACAGTCAACACTTCCATTCATATTTGTTGCTTTGAAAGTTAGCTTGGTGTCACTTATGTGCACCGAATTATTTGCTTTGAAATGAATTTTGTTACCAGTCACAACGTGAAGAGAGTTGTTAAATTGTGCCGTAAAATTAACTACAGTGATCGTAATATGGTATGGATAGCACGGTGGATTGTCGTCAACGGAAAAACATTCCACAGTTAAGGCTCCATATGGATTGTATATGTAAACAGAGTCATAATCTAGGTCATCAGGATGAATTTGTTTGATCACGTTCTCGGTATTAATACATTCCGGCAATGCTGAAACATACACAGAAACTGAGCAGTTTTGTATTTATAAAAGACCTCGTTAAATTTGTGTACACCACTAATTAAAGCTAATATTATTTCATGAAGGAGACTAGATAACTACTAACAAGTCCTTATCAGTAAGCTCAGTGTTGCAACATTGAAACAAATATTTTTTGTATATGTTTTTATAGCATATGTTTACTATAGTTAGCGTAACCTGAAACTGTAGTAATAAATTAAATTGGACATTTTTCTTATTATTATAATCTATGTATGGCTCTGCCTACCTTTTGGCGTCAATTGGAATTGCTCTTGACGCAACCATTTAGAATCATCATGCAAACACGTGTATTTTCCTTCGTCAGCTAGTGTTGTATATCTTAATTCCAGTTGATTTGACCTTATTATGTATCTACTCGCCTCGTTTTCACCAATGTTTTCTTGCGTTTCTATTTTTGCATTACTATATATCCAAATAATTGAAGAATTCGATTCAAGCAGACTGCATGTTAAAACAACTGCTTGCATTGGACGGTAAAACACCACTTCCGGTTGTAATACGAATACAGCTGAAATAGTAAAAATTCTAGCTGTTGACAATACTAGTTTATTTGTTTTTCTTAAAACATGAATTAGTTCATACTTGTTCATCGATATATATCAGCGGTATTTTTATATCTTTGTATCTATAAGTGGGCGGAATTTATAGGAAAAACTCAAGGCAAGTCTGTGTGGCAGTGGTTATATCATTACCGTAGTGTCACGGGGTACACTTGAGAAGATTTCTTTTTTAAAAAGGAAGCTATATGCAGACAATTTTGTATAAATTAATATTTTAACAAAACTACAAGGATATCTTTTTTTACGGACATTACTATGGGACTATGACGTATAAGGAATAATAATTACTACTACCTTAGCCATAACAAAGTGATGATTCGTTACACTGGAGTATTATATACTTGGGGCATAATTTATATGCTTTTCCTCATCAAGGTCGTAAAAATATTTCGAAAATACATTGAGTACCTCGTACACACACAAGTTAAGTGTTGACTTATGTGTTCTTTATTTCTATTTGTGTCATAAAATAATATTGATTATCATTTAAAATTTCATGTTACCATGTTCACATTTTGGTCACAAACTTAAAAACACCAACGTATATAGTTTACTTGTAACATTATTGTTTATGGCGTTAAAGTGAAATGGCAGCTCAGTCAAATGTTTGCTAATTATTATTTTTTCCAAACAGTGTTTACAACAAGAATGAATAGTTGTATCACTTTTAAAAAAAAAAAACAATACGTACCTTCATGTGGCATTAGGACAGCTGTCAGATAAAAGAAACTGATCAATCGGGAGTTTACAGGCTTGATCTGTAAGTATTTAGTTTGTCAATGTTTAATGATGAAGAATTCGGTAAACTATGTAAGTAATCAATGCCTGCTTCTTGTACGTAATTAGTATCTTACAAAAGATGGTAAGTTGAATAAAAATAATTAGAGAATGCAAAAGAGAATTGAATATACAAAAAAATAGATATTTATTATGATAAATATACTTATAAATGATCCTTTGTCAAATCAAGAATTGTCACACATCGTGTGTTTAAAAGCAAGGTTACAATTTCAAAGAAATGAAAGTCAATATAAATGCATGCAATACAAATGTAAAAAAAATCATTTACAATTAAAATGTAATTACCTCAGCCATTATAACAATTGAAATTATCAGATTCAATAAAAATATGGAATGAAGCCAGCTAATTAATACGTTTGTTAAAACACATATATTTTTGAAAATGTATATAAATATTTCCTTATTTTCAGAACCTCTGCCAGCAAAATAGTCAGACAAATGATATTAAATATCTATGAAATCCTAATACCGAGAAACTTGATACAGGTCATTTCCTTTTTATTGCTGGTAATTAATATTGTTTTTTACAGTCAACCTTGAAGAACATAATCGAAACATTATACATTTATTGACTTATATATAGGTTAATACCTGGTTTTATCAACCCTCAAAAAATTATATCCACTGGGCTATAACAATTTATTTCAAAAATAACTACAGTAAACTATCACATTTTTAATTGAAAGAAATTCACATTTTCCACTTCAAATGTATAATAATATAAGAGCAATTATGAACAATTGGCATAGGAAAATTTCATCTGTATTTATTGGTCTTGTTGTAGCTTTCAGATTTTTACTCTCAAAATCCTTATATAATTTTTACATTAGTCAACAAACACTCTTAATTTTTCAAACAAACCAATTTTCATGAAATAATTTGTCTTTGTTAAAAATAATAATTTATCGCACGTGTAACAGTTTTTGGATATATTTTTCAACCAGTTTTAGGATCGGGAATTTTTTGTCTGTGTTTCGGAGCTTGGCTTTGTTCCAGTACATCAACTTCATGAGTTGTAGTAAAAGTCGTAATTGATAGACTTTGGAAGATGTTAAATGTAGCTCCTGAGGTGGCCTGGTTTTTCAAACATCAGCTCGGTCCTTTTTATGTGGATTGCAACCAGGTTCCTTTTGAATAACACTGTTCGATCGAAGTTGAGAGTGATCAAAAGCTTCATTGCCTGCTTTGCTGCTTTCGTGTTTATCGCCATTTGGTACGTTATCTATGTGTTGTCACTTTAAAATTGAATTTGTTATTTGCGTCGTGTCTTGCTTTACATTAAGCCCATTTCTGTTTAATATTATTGCTCGTACCTTCTTATCTGATCACGATTTTTAAGTGTCAACCACTCTTCCAAATTTAAACAAAATTAAAAAAGTAACATAACGCAAACGATTAGAAGGTTATAAAATTTACTACGACAGACTCTCGTTCCTTCTAAAAAAAATCATAAGTGGGATCAAAGCAACACGGAAACTGTAAATAACCTAATTTTTATAAGATGTTGAAAAGTCTTCATAACTTTTCTAAACTTTATAACGAATTCAAATCAATCTAAAACTTACAATTGAAAAAGAGCTAAACAAGCATTAACTTGTTTGGGGAAATAGGAGAGACAATTATATTAAAACTGATCTGAAAATAAATTTAAAGGTGAAATAAATATGAATGAATGGTGCAATGTGTAGAACGATCACCCATTACAAATGCAAATAGAAGACTTTGCATTTATGTTTGATTACCCTCCATCGGAGGGCATTTGTTATCCGCCTGTGGGAGATTCATTGGAGATTCTGTGAATAAACAAGGTATTATGAACCGCTGTATCGATGGCTCGAACATACTTTAAAACTATTATGGATGCAGTCGAAGATTGCCAGAGACTTCATTAAGAAAGAAAGGGAACAAGACCCAGAACTAGATACACTAGCTAACTGGATAAGAACAATAAGATCTTGGGTACATCGTCACATTAAGTATCTTAGACATTGCATCAATGATCCACCTAAATCCATATTAAAAGACTGTGATGCTTTGAGGTGCCTCACTTCCTTCAATGACAAATATGTTGTTGCCTTCTCAGACATGGCTTCTAACAACATTGCGTTTGAATGTATGTCAGGTTACTTGCTGACTAAAAGAGTCAGGTATTAAGGCTAACTCTGGTTATCCGAAATTAAAACGCACCACATTCGACAAAGATTAAATCATTGCTAACCTTAAGTCCTTCATGACTTCTTTGAATATTCATTATTACAAATAGTCTGCAGAATTACCATACTTGTATTGGATTCCAAAATTACATAAACAGGAGAGGTACATAGCTTTACAAAGTAGCAGTCAATACGATTGAATGAGATATATTGTTTGCAGTGAAAGAAGACCAGCAAAAAAACGGTAAAGCTGTTTATTCGCAAAGTAATATCAATCATATGTGGATTTTGACAAAAGAACTTTTAGATAACTAAAAAGCCAGATCGATATTTAAAATTTCACCTGTTAGAACCTTTTATTTTTCAACTCTTAATACCACCTTGACTCAAGAAAAACTAAAATCCTGTTTTAATGAAATCATACATGAAGACTTTGCTTCCACATATGCCTACAAAAACACCTTCTTTATACTAAAGAACTAAAGGGCAAACTAAACTACTGCGAGGAACAGGTTTACAGTATGTTACATGTTAATTTTGAAGCGTGTGTTTTTGGAAGGAAATCAGAAATCTAATTGGTGGAAACTATACCCCACTCCCTGCTGATTTGTTCCCGTATTCTTATGAAACCGAATTTCTTCGACATCGTATTACAGACAAGAAGATAGCAGAAGTGAGGTCTCTTAACTTTACATATATAGATATATTGATGATGTCCTTTTAATCAACTACCCTCAATATGAGTGGCTTCGGTTAATATATCATTCAGAACTGGAAATCAAATAAATCACAGAAACTTCATCTGCATTATTTATAGACTTGCACCTCGCCTATGACGTCAATGTCATTTCAGCATAAAAACTTAACGACATACAAAAACCGATACGATTGTAATTTTATAATTATAATTTGGCCTCACTTATGCAGCAACATTCCAGTTTTTCCCTAATACAGTATCAATATTTATCAATTGACTAAGTATGCAAGAACTTGCAGTGAGTAAATTGATTTTTGCAAGAGTCACTAATTTCTTATGAATAAACTTCTAAACCAAGGTTACAAGACAGATCGACAGATCGACTTGACCGCGCCTTAAATAAGTTTTACTATAGATACAATTTCCTTGTTGAAAAACATTCGTTTGAATATATAAGTGATAGGTTTCCCAAATGTTAATATCGATTGTGCTGGGATGATTATTGGATCCAAATATAACTAACCAGTGATTGTGATAATCAACCATTATCATCAACACACCAACTTAACACAACAGTAATGGAAGCAGGAGATTTGGCATTCCATTAAACCGGGTTTAACCCACAATCATTTGAAATGGCTGTACAACGTTTTGTTGTTAGTTCACACATTTCCCGGTTTCTTGGACTTTGATTGGTGATTTGCCTTTTTTGCAGGTTTTCCTGGTTTTCTGTATATTTATCCTTGATAGAGCTATAACTGAAAAGTGTTATACTGAATATAAAGCTATACATAATCAAAGCGCAATAAAAAAACCATGGGATTGATGGTATTGTACACAAATATTTTGTACAATTAAAAGACATGTTAAGACGAGTTTTACTTGAGTTGTTGAATTGTATAATAAGATTAAGGTTTATTCCTTGCCGTTATAGTAGATTTTTTCAAGCGTAAAAGTCGTAATGATCCCAAGGGCCCCGTGGCCGAGTGGTTAAGATATTTCGTCTTCTTTTGATCACGTGGTCTGTCAACACTAAGATTGCGGATTCGAGTCTCACTGCGAGCAGGGTGCGCTCGACTCCAATTAATTAATTGACAAGGATTGCCAGTTTTCCTATCGAAGGTCGGGTTTTTACTCCGGGTACTCCGGCTTCCTACCCAAATAAAAACTGGACGCCATGATATAGGTGAAAAATTGCTGAAAGTGACCTTAAACAACATTCAAGAAAACAAACAAACGTAATGATCCTAATAACTAAAGAGCGATGTAAAGTAATCGATGTTGGAAAATTATTTACCCCAGTACTGAACCAACGTTTAATTGACTGGTACAACAGAAATGATATAATTACTGATACGCAGTTCGGTTTTTGTATTGAGCATGAAACAGCTAAATATGCTATTTTCTCATCCATCTTTTTTTTAATCATCCAAAAAGCATCTGTATTTTTGTGTGTATTATTCCAAAGCGTTAATTTTGTGCAAAGATTAATTTTATGTTGCAGGTAATTAAATCAGTGTACTCAAATGTAACTTCTTGGGTAGAAGTTGATGGAGTCATTTCTTATTATTTTGTAATGAACTTGGTATAATGCAGGGTGAAGTGTTGTGATCCACACTATTTTCTCTTTGTAAATGACCGTGTCTTATCATAAATTAATAGCAGTATACTTGCGTTTTTATTTGAAAAAATTAAATTTATTTCTGGCTTTGTGTATAATGTTGATTTGTTTTTTTTTCAGAATCCATATATGATGTGCAAGAAATACGTTACACTTAATTCAAATATACATCTAAATGGGCTTTAAAATGTAGATATTTCGAATCTACATATTTACGTTTTCTGAAATTGTGGCAGTGTAACAAAACTTGAACAATGGTTCTTCATTAAGGAGGAGCTCGAGGTTGTACACAATTTTACTTACCTTGGTGTTCGTTTGAATAACAATGGTAAATATAATACCCTATTAGAACAAGTTATCAGAACTGGGTAGAAAAGATTATCGCATTGAGAAGTAACGAAGTAATTGCATTTAAATGTCATTACTTTGCTTTCGATGTTTGCTTCTTATACAAACAGTATATTAAGTAATGGATGTCGGGTTTAGGATTCACATAAAACACCCGCCACTAAAAGCATACTATTAATCTATTGTTAAAATAAACCACATGTTCAATATTAACGTTATGTTGTACATGTATTATGAATTATGTAGAACACCACTGCTTGTTACATAAAATTCGGGAGTTTTAAAACTTTCCATTGTTATATTGAAATGTTACTTTGTCCTTATAATGTGTTATCGTTGATTGCATGACGAAGTAACATTTGCAGTTATAAAACAAAGGCATTCTGACACTGTTATACAAGAACTTTACAGCCAACAGCAGACTTCTGGTAAATGGTAAAACAAAGGCATTCTGACACTGTTATACAAGAACTTGACAGCCGACAGCAAACTTCTGGTAAATGGTTTAATTATAAGTATATAGTTGATATTTTTGTTTACAATTTATTTAAACAAAGATATACTGAAAACATTAAACAACTGTAATACATAAATTAGACAAAGTAGTCACAAGCTATTGGTTTTCTGGAACAACTAGAAACACTAGGTTTTGCGTCTGTAAAGATGATCTTGAAGAGAAATTGCATTTTATTCTAGTGTCCAGTTTTCGTGGATTTAGGGAATATTTAATAAAACCATGTTACTGGAAAAATAAATTCAGTTGATGAATTTAATAACGTGAAAGAAATTAATCATCTTGCAAACTATATTTTAGAGTTTTAAAACTAAGAAGTAAAATTTTGTGGTGCTATAAATCTGTTTTGTTTCATACATATTGAAATTTTTTGAGTTAACACCTGTTGCACAACCTTCTGCTGTTTATAATGTATATATTGTACCTAAGTTCTATATCATGTGGTAAATGAACATACAAGGTCATAGTAAAAAGCCAAGCTAGATATCAGGCTACGTCCTTTAGTAAATACATAATGGACAAAGCAAAACTAGCTATGAATCTTTTGTCAGAGTTAACAATACAAAATTCTAAGTTAATCTTTTGAAATTATTTATAATCAAGTTCGTATGTATTTTTTGTCTCGAAAACACCTGAAAGTCCAGATATAAGTATGCCATCGTTAATCGTCGTTATTTCAACTTGATATGTCGCTGACAAATATGTAGTTTGAGGTTATGACAATATGTTTTTTCTATTAACGAACTAAAAGGGAAATTACGCTACAGCGGAGAACAAGTTTAGTATGCTAGATTGTTGACAACATATTTGTGACTTTTGAAGAATATATGCTTTCAACAGACAATCAAATTTCCAATAAGCCACCTTTTGCTGATTTGTTCCTGTATTCTTTTCAGACATAATTTCTTCTGCGTGTTATTAAAGACAAGAAGAAAGAACAAGCTAAGTCCTTTAATTTTATACTTTAGATATATTGATGATGTCCTTTCGATTAACAACCCTTAATTTTCTGAGTGGCTTCCGTTAATAGATCTTGCAGAACTGGAAATTAAAGAAACAACAGAAACAGCTTTATCTACATCATTTTCAGACTCGAATCTCAAATTAAACACCAAGAGTCATCTTAGCACAAAAAATTACGACAAATGGGACGATTTTAATTTCAATATTTCAATTTCTCCTGCATAGGGTGTATATATTTCTAAATTGATCAGGTATGCAAGAGCTTGCAGCGAGTATACACATTTTTGCAAACGTCTAAAAAATATTCTATTTCGTTTGAAAATATGCATGCAGATAGTTTTTCCAATGTTGAATGCAGTCTACAGTAAATGTACTATTGTTGGATACAACCGGAGGCTTGGCTTGGTTTAACCCTCCATTTCTTTCCTTTTGAAATGCCTGTACCAAGTCAGGACCATTGTTGTATTTCATAGCTTTAGTTATGGGTTCTGGGGGTTGCCGGTTTCTCTGACTTTTAGGATTGTCCGTTTTGACAGTTTCCTCGGTGTTTGGTATTTTGTTATTACATTTGATCATCACTAATAAAGGCATAGCTATGTTTTTATTACAACTTGCTATGATGTAATTAATACTTTTTAAGTCGTTAATACGACTTGCTATGTAATTATTACGATTCGTTTCGTCGTCTTTACGAAATAGCTATGCAGTTGTTACGACATGTTATGTCGTTACTACGTCATAGCTGTGTCGTATTTACGACTGTGTTCAAACATACATAGTGCTATGTGTCATGTACACTAATCTGTTTTTCTACTACTATATGGTACCATGACTAGTGTCAATGAACTTTTGATTAATATTCAAGACATTTATTTCCATGTTTGTAGCCTTTTAGTAAATGACGAATATAACTGCAACTTGAATTACCTCAGTAAAATAAATACACACTAGCTGATGTATCGTCAATGAAACCAACGCACACATCTTCATATGTGTATACATTACATAGCCTAGCAGTGACAGAAAAATCAAAGCAGGATCTGTTCTGTTTAGAGTAAATAGAACACATCATGTTAAGATTTGATGAATTTTGAATTGTAATGGTGTTGAATGCCGTTGCTTTCAGTTGTTTCTTTCCGATTAATTGGTATAACTTGTTTGTTTTGTTGACTTTTGAATTAATAATAATATAGCATACTTGTCGATGACGTCAAGGTTTAACAACAATTCTTGATCGAACACTTTAAATTACTTTCTACAGGAAATCTTATTCTGCTGTATAACAGTGCTATTAATTAATAAAATATGCTCCCACTAAAACGCCAATAGTATGGATTAAAAATATGTTCATCTGTATGTCTGCAACAGTTTTCAGACTGAGGCTTCTCCGACGTACAACTAAGTATTTGTATACTCTATATTAAAAGAAACACAGATAATTGAACTAATTACTTCTGTGACTAATTTTTTTAATACAAAAGTGTGTATTTAACAGCAATGAGATAACATATATTAACGAGTTAAGATTTTAGAGAATATCATTTTAAGAGTTCTTATGCGATACACAAACCTCCATAGTGTGCAGTTTAAAATATTTTACAAGGGCTCCTTTACTGATGTAAGAACTGGATAAAATGTACGCAAGCTTTGCATGTCACTTACAATTTTCTGTTGTAATAAGTCACGACATAGCCTTAGTAACAAAACCCCGTTTAAGACAAAGACACTCTGCATACAGAAAAAAAACAAGCAGACCCACAAGAACCAGAAATAATAAAAAATATATATAACAATCCGTTTTTACCTGTTTTGTACACAGATAGCCTCCAAGGACCTCCCCATATTTGTGATGCATTTCCGATATAAGAATAGGAACAAGTATAGCTTTGTATAAAATAGCTATCAGTCGATGTGTTCAGCAGCTTGTAAGGATTATTACCACAGAAACGTTGTACGCCAGCCTGTAAACAATGTTTATTAAAATAATACCATTTGATGTTCATCTAAGTTAATTAAAATGCAGCGAGTAGTTCTATAAATAAAACAAAACAAAGCAACAACAAAAAAACAAACAAACAAACAAACAAACAAATAAAAACGAAAACCAAAAAAAAAACAAAAAATAAAAAAAACCCAAAATATGCTGCTAGCAACAAAATTATTCTCAACATATTCGAATATTTTAACAACTTATGTCAGATTGCTAAATATAAAAATAGAAAAAAAACTATTGGGCTAAGTAAACATGCATTCGTTATTTCACAGGTTACACTATTGTTATTAAGAACAACAACGAGGACTTATTTCGATTACAGGTATACAGATGTCATCTAATAACAACTTGTCCGTTTCTTGAGGTTTAACGTCAGTCTAGGCAACTTTTAAAGTTATATTATACCAAAGCGTGTATTACATAAGGAAGCCGAAGTATCAGTTACAATAAACTATCCGTTATCACGGTGTTATAGCAATGCTTATATAATGTGTAAGGAATTTCGGACTTGAAATCTGATTTTTCTTATTCAAATGCAAAGATAAAATAATTAGATAACTATTTTGTTTTACCTCTGTTCCGGCGAAATTAAACCCATTGTCTTTACAATACAAGATGCATCTCTTGTTGTCCAGCTGAGGAGGTTCACCGTTCGAGCCATAGTTGTGTTCTAATGCTCTATCCCATGTGTCCACAAAACAGCCAATATTAAATGTGGGATCTTCAAACATTAAAAATTGCGCAAGTATGTAGTAAGAACAACGAATCAAAGACACAGATGAGTATTTAAGAAACAACAAAACAAACCGAAACACCATACTTAACAATGAGGAATCAAGAACCATGCTAAAACTAAAATGTAACAGTCAGCGAGTGGGGCAACCGAAAGAAAGCTTCAACAATACATTTCTTTGAACGTATCAATTAAATAACGACACGATGAAAAACCGATATACTACGCTGCGATCACATAATTAAAACAAACGACAAAGGAGCGTTGTTTATAAGATACCTGAGAAAATTAACAAATGAAACAGGTTCTATTCTTTTATTAGGCGCTTATTGTTTTGGTGCTTCTTTTTTAATATCATGAAATTCTTCAGGATCAAGAAGGCTTCACAAAAATGAAATTGGCAAATCCGGGAATTTGTATTTGCTTGTCAGGGAAATCTTAAAACTTTCTTTTTTTATTCAAAAACATTTCTACAAACCTATGTATGAAAATAACTGCTTCAATTCTTCGAAATCGAGCTACATGTATCTTAAGAGGTCACTATAAAAAGTTGAACCTGTGTCGAAAACATCATCGAATAAGATGAGTAGAATATATATGTTTGGCTTACGCAGACGTTTTGTCGAATATCTTTTCAAAAAATACCAAATCGTCGCTGAAAACGACGATCGTCAAAAGAGGAACGCTGATCAAGAGCGATATTTCCCAAAACATAAAATAGACAATGCCATATTCTTGTTAAAGCGAGCGAGATATACATTAAAAATGGGGTTAAACGTAACTAAAACGAATCATTATTTCTAATAATGATATTTGTAATATGTAATAATAATTTATAATAATTGCTTAAGCATCCATAACTTGTAATTAAATTTTAACTGAAAATTATCTAAATAACACAATTCAACAATGGTAGTCTGCAACTAATTGTACAATGTTATATCAACCATGAAAAAAGGATGCCGTCTAATAATTTCCTTATTTCGTATTTACTTATGTTATACAAATATATTTAAAATAATAATAAATCATTTAAGAAAAAAAACACATTTTTATTATTATCTGATTTTTTTACAGAACCCTTTATTTGCATACAAATATAAATGCCTATTGTAAACGGATATGAGAAGACAAAATGTAATCGGTTTTGGTAAACGACTTTTTAAAACCTTGCTGACAATATTTGGGTTTTGGCTTGCCCTTTTTAGTGCGGTTTAAGACCCGTATTAGCCATAATTCAGCTATATCATACCCTTAGGTCTGTATAAGGATGTAACCCGAACCGAAGTACTTGTAACTATTCTATACTTTCTTGTCAATAACGTCGAGCATACGTCGAGCATACATCCTGTTAAGCGAGTTGTCGCTACCCGGTGGTGACTAAAAACCAATCAATTGACTCGACCTCCGATGATCGAACAGGATTTGATGTAGAAAAATTAAAATACGGACAAGTATTACGAGTCAAAGCCGCCTTTTCATTACTTTTATTTGAAAATGATTTATTCGGACGAAATTAACATGTTGAGATATATTCACAGTCCTCTTTTTCTAATAGTCTGTTCTGTTGGGTACTGTTTTATCCACTTGTGTTATTTTTGGCCAAATAAAATGTATTTAAATTTTTAATAAATATACATGTCCTTAAGGTATACAAAAAAACTTGTTTTGAGATCACCTGTAGTTTGACTAAACGAAGTTCCACCAAAATGCACATTTGTACAACTGCGAAAACAACTATAGTTCAAAGTTCAATCATGTTTTTATACAGAGAAACATTCTTCATTCTTCATTGTTCACGTAATTATTGTTCTTAGTTTTGCGAAAGAACTCAGCAATTTTAATTTGTATGAAAATGTGCATTATTTTCATTTATGAAGTAATTAACGGTTTCCTGTTATTCCGTGCCAATGATTCTTCTAACAATATTATATTCCAGTGCATGATTTAATGGGCACGCTTGTATGAAATGATAATTATAATAACTATTTCGTTTGAATTTGTCAAACGTGTGTCAGTGGCAAATGCAAGAAAGACTATCGTTCAGGGATTTGTCTCTTATTTAGCAGATATTCCAACCAAATAACTGTTACATGCATCAAAAAATAATGAGACTAAATGGTGTCATGTGCTTTTCTGCCTGTTAGTAAGTGCAATTGTTTACACGTCATTGACTGTGACAAGTTCAACTAATATAACTTAAATGACCTAAAATGTATTAATAGTTAGTTTGAGTTTCAGTTCGTTTGTAATCATATGCAAATTAACATCCGTTAGGTATATGATTAACAATAAATGAAACTACTATCTCTTATTCTGTTTTTGTATTTAAAACAGTTCAGACCAGTTCGGAAAACCATTCGTTGATTTAATTGTCCCGATATTTTCATTAGGAAAACTTGCGATCGTTAATTAGATAAATCGAATTCATTCTACCTCTTTGATTTTTATATTTGGTCAAAATAATCTGCAAATCTCTGGTCATAAACTTTAACAATGCAGTAGATATATGACGTAATTAAAGGCATAGTTAAATATATTCTACATATAATTTGACGTGGCTATAGTGGAAATCTCTAACAGTACTTACACCTGTAAACCCAACACTTTGACTTATTGGTAACTGATTGATGACGGATTTTGGAACGCTGACGGATCGCTTATTATTGCTGATGAATGAATCCAACCAAAATAACGAACCCGTCATTACCTTGATCAATCTAATCAGTCTGATTATACAATATATATAATAAAGCAAATTTATTTACTGTTAAATGTAACAACTTTTAATTCTTATCAAAAGATGGCCATCAGTACACATGATCAATATCGCCTTGACTGTGTACTACATACAGAGAGGTGTGAAATTAACCTGCAATGTGATATAACTAATTAAATTATTGTTGTAGTTATCATTCGGTCTTACTCGTATTACAATAAACACAATTTATATGTAACATTTTTATACGATTAAATTAAATAAAAGATAAGAAATACAGTAAAGTTGTTCAAAAGTTTAACCGAACAGAACATTTTATCATAACAAATAGCAAATGTGAAGAAAGTATACAGAGTAAAAAGACTATTGTATTTATAATAGGCTATCTTCTTGATATAGCACAATAATTGCTGAACCTGGTTTAAAAAACTAATGAGACTCCTCCCCTCAATAACAACCGCTATATAACATCTGCAATTCTACTTTATTTACTTCTCAGCATTGTCTTTATTATGACATTAACATTGACGAGATCATTCGAAAACTTGTATTAAAACTCAGTTATGGGCATCTCTGTGGGTCGAGCAGTATGAACCTCACAGTATGGTCCAGTCAATTATGTATGTATGTATGTCTCTGGTCTGACTGTCTGTCTGCCTGCCTGCCTGCCTGTATATATGTATGAATGAATCTTTGTAAATGTGTATGTATTTATTTATGTATTTACAAATGAATCCTACGTCGACAATTCAACGAAGAGCTATAATCATGCAGCCAGTATATTGAATACACCAAGGGCGAGTACATATGCGTTTTTCACTCTAAAATCTAACGTTAAAACGAGCGTCATGCTAAGGGATATTTCATTTCGACCGCACTAATAACAATTTAAAAAAAACACCATAAATACTTGAGTTTTGCACACTTGACTGCAATTGAATATTTTATTATCCGAAGAATTGAAAATATATTAAAAAAATAATTTATTCAAACTCTAGTTCAGTTTTCAAAACGATTACATTGGTAACTTGATAGAAGAAAAAAGAACAAAAAACGAAAACCTATTCCATGAACCCGAGGATGAGCGAACGATGACCGAACAGACGTTACACAAATGATCAGCAAACTTTGCGCGAACAATGGCTGGACGATAGATGAAACATATACGGACGTTATACAAACGATGCACTAACTTTAAACGAATGATAAAATCATAAACTTATAAGTTCCAGGGTCTTTCAACGAGGTGAGCTTACAAAAAGACAAACACGTGCATGCAAGATCTAATAAATCTTTTGTCGAAATAAAATACTTTCCCCAAGTCAATGATGGACACTAGAAAATAAACAAAAGTGTGTATTATAACAAAGGTAACTCGGATTTGAGACAAATGTCACATTAATGCCCACACAATTCAAAATTGTCTACTTATTCTACTTATTCGTCACCAACTGTTACGTTGTAAAAACGACTACGTTTAAAACTACGTTATTAACAATTATCAACACAATACACATGTTACAGTAACATTCTGTATAAAGCAATGGCACGGAATTTGAAGGTAAATGATCATGACATAACCGTCATCCTAATTGTTTATGTTAGTCTGTTACTTTTAATACAGCAGCAATTTTATTCAATTATTGTATTCTTTTTTTTGTATTTCATCATCAAACAATTTAAAAAAAAATAATTTGTTATGTTTTACAAGGTGACGTATTAAATGTACTACTCAACTACACTTGTTAAATTACTCGCATTTTTGAAGATTATTATGTGTGCTCGGGGCATTTCCGGTTGTTTAATGTCGCATGTCTGTTTTTTTCCCCGGGAATTGAAACAGTTTCATGGCTCGAACTACAAAAATTCACATGCTTGGAAGATATGGAAAGCACCTATACTAAAAAGTCACACACCGCGGAGTGTGTTTTTTATCTTGCATTTTTTTCCTTATTAAATATTCCACCTTCTTAGTACGAAAATCCAGTAGACAAAATTGATCCACGAATCCTGTCAAAATTTGTATACTTTACTTGTGTTGTTTGCATGCCACAAATAGTCATTGACTTTTGCTACCGGAATTTTAAATTGTAAGTCACCTATTCTTGTTTCCAAAAGAACAAAAGTTCGTCTGCTTACGTGACGTTCAATGATATTCCGACACACCGCAAGACTTTTCCCGCCTCAACAAAAAACGATATTACCCGAAAGGTATCGAAAGAACAAAATTTAAAAGGCTGATTAGATTACCTTTTTCGATCTATAAAAGGACTATTAACTTGAAAATATGCGGTAAGCAGTTTTATGTGTCAATAATAAAACATGTGCCATTGTACCCTATTTTTTACTATAGATGCGGACGGGTGTTATTTTGTTATTACACACAGGCCTGGTTTAGAACGACAATAACTGTTTTAAAAAGTGTCTCTATCCTTAACAACAATTTTTTGAGATGTTGAAAGAAAGTAGAAGCATTTCAACCTGTGTTGCAGGTCAAATTTTATTTGCATAGTGTTTTTGTTTCAAAACATAAGATGACCCGACTGACTACAAGTAAGGAAGGGTTGAACTGCAAACTTTCATTAGAACGACTTTCATATGCAGCAACAAACGGAAAACACTGTTGTGCAGTAGACCGATTTTAATTGTCGAAATTCCAGTGTAGCTTTTGTATATTTTTCTGCTTCCTCCAAACAGCTGAAATGTTGCTCGAATATGGCTTTTCCACGAACATAAAAATGGGATATTTTTTTTCGATATGAATACAACAGAAATGTTGCTCACGAGTCAATTTTATTTAAGAAATAATTCACGTGAACCATACGCTATCGTCGTTTAACAAGAGTATTATATTCGTGAATATTTCGCTCCGAGCGTTATCGAAGAATTTATATATCACGAATATTAAAACGATAATAAAGCATGGTATGCATGAATTTTTTCAATTCTGAATATACCAAATTTGGTAATCTGTACATTGTAGAGACATATAAACGTGCGCTGGAATGTGGATGTTCCAAGTACTCTCATATGCAGGAGAATAATTTCTTGACAATATGTTAAATCATGCAAATCTCAAAATTCATGCTAAAAATAATAATGGTATTGACACTAACAATAATCATGGATAACTATTTACAAAAAAGATTTGAAACACAACTGACAGAAACCTATAATTTCAGCAAGTACGAAATACATTTATTGGAATTTTAAAACGATATGTTTACATAGCGGAATAAGAATGTCACGTTATAAATAATGATCTTTCACACATTTCATCACGAAACCTGAGAAAAGAAAACTCGACCAGCCAATACGAGTCTTTTGTACAACAGTAATCGTTTTAGAATCATAACTTTCATAAATAAGTCTCTGTATTTTAAACAATACTAGAAGGAACTTTCTTCAAAAATTGTACTTTTATATTTTTTAAAATAAATTACAGTTACTTTAATTTATCTGTGTACCCGATTTCTCTATGGCTAATGCTAGTACGACAACAAGTCCACAAATAAATAAATTCACGTCCATGATGTTCGCTTATACCATATATTTTTTAAGATATCAATCCGATTCTTATAACATAATGATTAATCTACAATTGATGCACGTTTCACGGTCTGTAAGTATACAGTAGTTTACCTGTTTATTTAAATTTACAACCAATCAAATTAAAAAAATATGTAGTATTTGTAAGTTTATACGTCACATCGTTCCATCTAGCACACAAAGTACACAAAGTAATTCGTATTAATTATTTACATGAATTATTATAAGAAATAAAGGAAGTTATAACATAATTGAAGCAGAGACTACTAAAGGCAGCAGACTTTGATTTTATGTAAACGTCTGTCTGTTGGTCTGCCTTGTCACGCCAGGTTTATATAAAGCAAGATAAGAGGTCAATCTCTTTGCCGTTGATGTATGGCATGCTTTCGTGTTCTCCATTACAATTTAGCTCACATCCTGCTCGCTTGACGTAAAGCAAACGAGTTTTGATAATTTGATTGAGTGGATGTTTGCTTTACGTCGAGCGAGCGAGAAGTATGTCAGCTTTATTCGGGTTGTTTTATCTTTATTAAGCATGATTACTCAACTTTATAGTGTTATAATAATCTAAAACGTATGATTTACTTGATAGTGTTATAATGATCTAAAACGTATGATTTACTTTATAGTGTTATAATGATCTAAAACGTATGATTTACTTTATAGTGTTATAATGATCTAAAACGTATGATTTACTTTATAGTGTTATAATGGTCTAAGCATTTGTTTGCCTATCGCCATTCAGCAATTTTAAGCTGTATTAATTATAACATTAAATCAGCAAAATACCAATAAAATTAAGAAATGGGACAAAAGTACACAGTAATTAAACCACAATAGGCAAGTTGTCAGCACATTAGCGTTGTTGACTTATTGTTTTATGTGCGATAATAAAATTGTGAGTTATACATAATATTAAACAAAAAAAAACGAACATTGTATTGCCGCGAAAATAACAAGAGCCTTACTGGGGATGCTCCAATTCTCGACTTCAGAACTGCTAGCAAATTTATACTAATACTATCTCCTAAAGTCACTAGTGAAGTGACCAAGTTTGCATTCACTTCAATTCGTGTATTCATATCAACGATCTAGAGAATGTTTGCTTTATTTACTAGTTTGTCTATTTGTGCAGTTTGTTACCACGAAAAAATCCGAATAAATCGAGGCGAATTCGATTGCATATTTTTGTTGTAACCAATATTGTGCAATTTCCACAATTCTAATTTCTTTCGCAATAAAACATTAATCAGCTTAAATAATTATCATTTGAGACATTACACATTACCATTTGATAATTAGAAGCGATGAAAATAAACAAATGCAAAATCATAATAAAAAAGTAAGCGGTTTTATGTGTCAAAAATTAATGCAAATGTCGCTTTACTTACTGTAATCAAATATTGTTTTTTTTAAATATGGATAATTCATTTTAAGAAAATGTTAATATAAATAAAGTTTCATTGATTAATTGCATGATTGATATATGTTATAATATATTTGAGCTGTGTGCAGGATCAGACAGAATAAGTTACCAGATAATACATGATTAAGAGAAGTAAGACTCGGGAAAACTACAAACTAGACTCTACAAGAAACGTGATGACTTCAACTTTCCAATTGTCAACTTCCCGTTCATCGACAGCAGCATTCCAGCAGCTCAAGCGTATGGTGTGTACATTTCACAACTTATACCTTATTCTAGATCTTGCAATATGTATACCAATTTTCTGGACTGATCAACCCGTTGACTACTAAACTACTTAAACAATGCTTTCTTGTACCTAAGTTGAAAGTATCCTTCAATGACCTAATAGATCGTTATTGGAAGTCAATCCCTTATATACGATCGGACATTTGCCCTTATTCATAGGTAGTGTTTCCTAGTCCAGGGTTTGACTGTTTCCTAGAAGAGACAATGAGTAACTCGACGGGTGCCTATTTAGAGGCAGGCACTGCTTACTCGTCTGAAGTACTTGAGTGCTCCATGGATTCTTTTTAGGTTCGGGTTACTCTCTTTCTTTTTGTGTTTTTGGTTTTTTGGAACTGTGTATGTTTGTCTATGTCCCGGTTTGCAACTGTCCCTTGACTTTTGACTCTGTTCGGTCAGTTTTCTTTGTTGTTGTTCTTAGTAGAAACCAAAACTCATGGAGTTAAGACTGTCAATGAAACGAATGGTCCGGATTAATTATTTTATAACGTCTAAAATGATACTATGAAGGCTTGTATAGATGTCTGTTTTCATTTGTTAAAACTAACATAATATGAAACTTGATAACAATATACAGCGTGAATGGAAGTTATTTAATATCAGAAGACAGTAATCTGAAATGAGTCATAGTATCCCTCTATAATTAATCTGAAATGAACCATAGTATCCCTCCATGAGTAATCTAAAATGAACCATAGTATCCTTCCATGAGTATTCTTAAATGGACCATAGTATCCCTTCATGAGTAATCTGAAATGAGCCATAGAATACCTCCATGAGTAATCTGAAATGAGCCACAGTATCCCTCCATGAATAATCTTAAATGAACCATAGTATCCCTCCATGAGTAATCTTAAATTAACCATAGTATCCCTCCATGAATAATCTGAAATGAACCATAGTATCCCTCCATTAGTAATCTGAAATAAACCATAGTATCCCTTCATGGGTAATCTGAAATGAACCATAGTATCCCTCCATTAGTAATCTAAAATGAGCCATAGCATCCCTCCATGAAGACCAATTTTGATGTTTATGGCATTCGTTACGTTCATTAGGAACATCAAGGACATCTAATGAGACATTGTATGTGTGATCAACTTTGAATTGATTTAGTTAGCAACGTTCATAGGTTCAATCGTGGTACGACTGTTTTACTTTTACTTTTGCCATTTAGAGAACCTTTTTCGCAATACTTACACTTTACAGTGTAAACAGTTTAGTATCTGACAATAATTACCCCGAGAAATCGAAGAAAGGAGAAAATAGTAACAAGCTATATGCAGTTCAGAAAGAAGAAAAACTATTATACGTTATTGCCTATATAAAGAAAAACTGTATTTAGTACTGCAAAAACAAAAACTAGTAAAAGTCATTAGAATATTTAATCATCCACAGATACTTGTTGGATTACTTGAAAGATGATTATTGGCTTTAAAAAAAATTAAAACTGATACTTATCAAACTGCTGATGCTAAAAATGATGTTGCTATATAAAGTAAATTTGTAATGATGATAAAGATTTAAGACTATTGAAGTTCCGCTCTGTATATTTTGTGTCACCTTTGATGATATGAGTAACATGGCTTTACATATAATTGAACATTGAACATGAAATTTTTGTCTTTTCCTTTTGTCTTATTATAGTTAATGCATTGTGCAGCTTTCTATAGGACACAATGTAATTGTTATATTACAGATAACATGGGTGACGTTTAAGAACCAAGATCTACGTCATATTCCATTCCATGATAGACAGGGCAAAATATACCTGTTCTCTAAAAAATGAAAATAATCGAGCCGTAAAACATTTAAGAGTACTGAAAACTTTTTCAGGGTAGATAATGCCATATATTGATATATGATTTTTATATGAGACCGGTCAATGTTAATTAAGGGGTTTGACAGTTAATGCATTTCAAATTATAATGTTTAAAAAAGACTTTGTCTTATCTCCTAAAATAAAAAAAAACGCCTACATCCGATGTTTGATAAAAAATGTCCTATCTATTGAATAATTATATGGTTACAAAATTTATGTTTGCTAAACAAATTGTTCGATTATAGAAGGTTAGATTTGCGTTTAAACTCAGAATTATTTTTTCATTGATGATATTGTTATGTGATGTCACCAACATATAGCATGACGTCACATGATCACTATAGTAGAGATGCACTGTCAGGGAGCAAGGGAGTAACGTAGTGAGTCATAATATGTGTGATGCTTGCATTTACTCTGCGCCCATATATAACTCAGCCATTACAAAAGATGTTTTTGAAATTTAAAATATATCAGAAAATGTTCAAAAATATTCAGTTAAATAATAAATAACAAAGCATTCGATCCGTTTATAAGTGTTATATAAAGCAATGATTAATTGTATATTTAAGACCAATAC
Organism: Limnoperna fortunei; assembly: GCA_944474755.1. NCBI lineage: Eukaryota > Metazoa > Mollusca > Bivalvia > Mytilida > Modiolidae > Limnoperna > Limnoperna fortunei. The sequence goes on from OX104112.1 coordinate 6,179,464, forward strand.
TGTATATCAATCGTTGACACTCGCAAAAATTAAACCTTTACCAAAATAAACGCAGTAAGTTGGATCTTATAAATGTTATACATATCAGTTAAAATGATTTAAGTGATCGTTATGCAAAATAATCTCTCAAGTACGATCGGACATTTTCGACGAGACATTTTTACTCTTTCGTATTCCTGGGTTTGACCTTTTATAATCATAGCGATTTGTAACTAAATGGATGTCTAATGAGAAACAGACACTGGTTATTCGTCAGGAGTATCTGATTGCCCCCATGCCTTGTATTGGGTTCGGGTTACTTCTTGCTTTTGTGTGTGTTTTTAATTTTTGGTTGCGTTGTATATTTTGTCTATATCAGGACCCAATATCACTTGAATTTCGGTTCTTGTAGTTCGGTCGGACTCCCAGCTATTTTCCTAATATGAACAAGAGTATTGTCACACATATGCTTTATATTTTTTTCTATTAAAAAGCAGAAATACTTTGCATACCAAAGCTGATATTTGTGACTTTGAGGATGCGTACAAAGACATTTTTGGTACAAAACCTGCCGAAATATCTTTTGTTTGAAATCAGCGACGTCAACTCTTCGCATTATCTTACTTATTTTTCTTCTCAAATCAGAAGCAAGAATGAGTGATGGCAATTTACTTTGTCCCAAAATTAAAGTGAAATGAAATTTATAAGAGGATCTCATATCAATTCTGCTTGAAAACATGCTTTAATTAGCCTATCGGTTTCAAAGATGAAGAAAATAAAACTGAAGTTCGAAGAAGTTTCTGGTTTTCCTCAACGCCCAAAGAAACGTTTCAGACATCTTTCGGACGAGAAAACCAAACAATCTTTTCCGTTTCTGTTATTATCTAACATCGGTGGTATATAGGACCAATACATGCAATGTTTGCATATCAACACGTGACAAAATGGACGCAAAGGATTTTGTACAACGGTTAGTGCATATACTATTTTATTGATTAAATGCATTATTATCATAAACTATTTTATAATTCAAGCAACTACAACATTTTAACAAAATGATTAGGAAAATGATTATTAAATTCCTTTCCTTAGAGATATTGTTAGAATAAATTGCATATACTCTTTGAGATATGTGCGGCGTGTCAGAATAGATTATATAACACTAACGTAACATTTTAATTATCTAATTGAATATATAAGTGAAATAAACGATTGAGATGTAATAAAATTAAGAAGTTAATATCTAAGCCTTTATTATTTTGTTTTGAAGATGTCTCATTTTTAAAATCACATTCTAAGGGTATTTTTTTTCTACGAAAAAGAAAATTTCAATAAATAGTGCCACATCATTTTCGACGGAAAGCGAGTGTTGTTCTCTGACTGTACTGTATTATCCATAATGTGAGTAGTAGATTCGGTTGAACCAATGGTGTGACTAAGTAACAGTATTTGGAAGGTTTACGTCGAATTTGGTCAGCAATGATCTCTAAGTATGTGTATTTTTATTCTAGCTTCATTCCTTTATAAATGTTGCAGTTTATAAGTAAGTGACAGCGTACAAATAGCCTTGATTGTGGGGACATTGGAACATGTTTGAATTTTTATTTGAAAAATTCAGCTACAAAAAATAATGATTTAATAAAACGTTTTTAGGTTTCTTTCTTATTAGCAGATGAAGTTATGCTTACAATAAAACCAGGAGAACATGGGTCTACATTTGGTGGCAATTCACTGGGCTGTAAAGTAGCCATAGCAGCACTTTATTTTTGATTACTTTTTAATTACTTTAAGCCAAACGAAGACGGACAAGAAGAGACAAACACTTAGGTATGTCTATGAAAATCATAATAAATATAAATATGTTCTTGAAGAGTTGATCTTATAGTGCTTAGGAGTACGATCGTAAAAAATACATTGTTACTGCAATGATATTACTTTCCGCGACTAATCTGTTTTCATTCAAAGTCGTTTATTAGCTTGTTGCAAACCTGTACAGTCAATATATTTTTATGTAGAACAACTGTTTAATTATGTCTATAGTTATACTATTAAACATTCCAATACCCACCTTTCAAATCCGCACACACACACACACACAAACATACTAAAATGCGAAACCATCAACTTGAAATAGAAATACTAGACTAGTTCTATGTGTTTAGGCCAAACAGATCTGTACCAATCTTAACAATTGTTTTCTAACAAAAAATAATGGGGCACATAGTTTATAATAGATATTTAAACAGAAATAACAATGAAATTGCTTATCGAACAGGCGCTCAAAAACGCGCAGAATGTTATCAATAGTTTTTGGTAGATGAAAGTTCAAAAAGTTAATGAATCACAATGCTGACTTCAAAAAAGGAAGATTAGGAAAATTAACATATAAAACCTGCCATGTCTGAAGTATGTTAGAATTTATTCTCACCTTCTAGTGCAAAAATTAAAACAGTGCAAGATGTTTTAACTCACCAGAATGTCTAATGTGCTTTATGACCAACTCTATGATTTATATATGTTCTTTATGGACTAGTCCTAACTCTATGATTTATATCTTATGGATAATGTTATTGATCTCGGGTTTACTGTGAATGATCTACCAGTGTATCAGGCTCAAGACTAATGTCCATCCTAGCCTTCTACAAAGTTGCGATAGACCATATAGACAAGATGATAAATGGCCCCTGTCCACCAGAAAAATAATGAGGACAAAACAACCGTACCTCGTGTATTATGATACCAAATGGCCGCTTGGTTGGTATGCGTGTCTACTCCTTATTTAGAACTAAATAATTACCTTGTTCACTATATATACATGTAATAATTACATTACTTTAAGGAACGTATACGATGTTGCAATAAAAACAATGTACATTTCTAAGTTTTTTGTTGATAGGCATTTAACGCCACATTCAGTAATTTTTTCAGGTATGTAATGGCGTCCAGTTTGTATTTGGGGAGGTAATGTGTTGGGTAGGTAAAGAAATATTCTCAGGAAAGTATGTAGGGAACGATATTTATTTCTTGCCGTCGTCTAGTTATAGTGTTAGTTATGCCAAGCTTTCATTATTCTAACCTTTAATTCAGAAACATTTGAACCTATCCAACCAGCTATTAGATTTTATTTTTCAATACGATCTGCGGACGGTGGTTGTTCATGTGTACCGACCTCCTAAACGTGAAACCCTTATTTTTGAAAAAAGTTGCACTTTTGGACAAAAACCGTTGGACTTTTCTTTATACCATCGTTTCAATGCATGAATTCCTCTAATATTTTAGGGGCCGTGGTTGTCTAGTGTATAAGGCAGCCAATCACCTGCCAACATTGAGGTTGCGGGTCGAGACCTATTGAGGAAGGGTGTGTTTGACTCTAAACTTTATTGTCAAGGATTGCCGGTTTCCATCCGCAAGTCAAGTTTATCACCAAGGAACTCCAGCTTCCCCGAAATTCACATGTCTATATTGCATGTCGTATTTAATTTAAACTACGATTTTTACAGCGGTTTACACTGTAAACGACTAAAAAGGCATTTAATCTTAGTATAGGTGTTGACCTGAAATAACCATGATGTAGACCATCTGAAATACTACTTTTCATAAAAATGAAATTTTACATTCGGTTATATATTCAGCCCTTTTGAGTTGTGATGCCGCTGACCGTTGAAATCTTGTTTGCGGCAGTCATATATCTCTGCACACGTGTCATATTGTAATTTTAAAATCTGAAATAATCAATAGGTGGCTATGCTTCCTATGCTGACAATAACAATAACAAACAATAGACACATGTATCTTTTTTTGGTTTATTTTGGTTTTATTGTTCTATGCTCTTCATGTTCATATAGTGTTTGGCATTTTCAATTTTTAGCGTAGAGCGGCTCTGATGAGTCTTGAATAGACGAAACGCGCATCAGGCGTAGCAAAATTTATTGTTTTGCCTGGAACTTTGTTGCATTTTTTTTCTTTGTAAATACCTTGCATGTATTGCTAAAACCCTGTGTTTGGAATCATTTTTATAATCGCTTGTGCAATACAGTCTGAACTAGCATGCAATTTTGAAATGAAATCTGTTCTATTTAACTAACTCTTATCGTAAGTTTGAACATATTTATTTCAATAATAATATACAAAGTTACAAGCAGGACATATACATAAGTAAACACAAAGGATGCGGAACCATGCTAGTAAAAGTCAATTTCCTAATTATTGAAAAAGTACTACTTTATCAAGATGTGTAAACATGCTACATTAAGAAAATGTGTTAATATTAGTTAAACATTATTATTATTAATTGAAACTAAGGAAAGATAGAAACAACATAAATTACGAAAAAAAACCTGAAGTAATGATGGGATGCAAGAAAAAAATATAATATTACTTAGAATCTTTTACTTGTTTTGGTGAATTTTTGAGTTTTGATAAATATATCTGTATTTTGTTCAGGCGTTAGATCCTCCCACCTAAATAATAAGAGTTTTACGTCAACAGGTACAGTGCAGGTAATAGAACAAACGGTATTGTCTCTAATGTTTTTTATATATGGCAATAAAGTACGTAATGGGCAGTTGACTCATTGTGTCCACATACACAGTTGAATAAGTTGACTAGATTACGTGAGAAAAGGTGTTCGTTTAGAGAAGAGCAGTTCATTCGTAATCTAGAATGGAATATTTGACCTTGTCTAGAGCCTTTATAATAATATTTTGGAGGTACCTTATTTTCTGTATTTTTAAATTGTTTTTAAAAATATTAGTAAACGTAGATTTTCGAATGTCAGGTGGGAGCTTTTTCCAGAGTTGAATCGTGGAAGGTAGAAAGTAATCGGAATAGTTGTTACGTCTAGTGCGTATTTCAGATATATTATTTGTCGAGTGAAATGCCCATTTGGAGACGCCATAGAATTTAGAACTAAGTTTCTTAAATATTCTGGCGTTTGTAGGTTGATAATCTTGTATAAAACCATAAATCGATGTTTCCCTCCTTTCAGAAAGTTTCTCCCTTCCCATTTCTGTGTTAAGATTTTGAATAAATGTCAATTTTGTCCAACCGCATCTCCTCAATTTGGACATCCACATCCTTTTTTCTAGTACACAAGATATTGGGTAATACTGTTCCATATGATGTCACCGTATTCTAATAATGGTGGATAAAAAAAATAATTTTTTTCGAGGGTAAATCTATCTAAAAAAAATAATGACAACTGAACATTTACAATGTTTTTTATTGTTTTTTGTCGTCATTTTGTACTTAAAAAGTGTGTAACCATCTGTATGTGTTCTTGACTTGTAGATTGTGAATAGTTTTTTTGTTTTTGTTTTTTGTTCTGTTTTGTCTTACTTTTTATTTAGCGCCGTTTTGTTTAATATTAAAGCTTGATCGTAAGTTCTTATCATGTTTTTTTTTAAAACGACAACCCTTCTAAATTGTAAGTTTTATCGAAAATAGTAATATGTTATCAACGTGTGCAGAGTTTTACAATACACTATGCCAGACGCGCGTTTCTTTTAATTGAAATTTATGAGTGGCTCTTAAAGCAACACACAAACTTTGAAACACTAAATGAATATTATTTTTAAGAGTCATTATCACAATTCCAAATATGTTGTACCGAATTCGGCAAAGTAAATCTACGACTTGTAGTAGAGGATTAACAAACAACAACTCGTTTAGAAAAATGTGAGATACATATTTTGACATTTACACACGTGCTAATATATAGAAATGAAAAAACTTTTATTACAAAATTATTCACTCTTTCCGTATGGACGTGTTTGTACCGTTAGTCCATTCGGTTCCCCAGTGCATTAATTTGTTGTTAACTCGTTCTTGTCCTGACAATTGCTGGATGATAGTCAGACAATCATCTAATCAATAAATGGTCATACAATAAGAAAGGCGAGTAGTAAAACATCGTTCAAACGAAAATACTGCAATGTATTACAATTTCGTTGGCCTTGTAGGTTCAGAGAAGAAGAATGCAATATTTCCAGTCAATCGGTAAAAGATAGTCCAAACAAAAATCCAGCAACAACTTTGTCCTTTTTATATTTTCAGCCAATCAGAAGCAAGAATTTGCCATGGCGACTTTGATTTAAACCAAAATCAAGATGAAATAAATCTTAGTAGAGATTCTCATTAAAATGCAGCCTGAAAAGTTTGGCATAATTTGGTCTACCCGCTTAGATTAGAAAATAAATAAGTGAAGTATTATAAGGGACAGACGACCGACAACATTAGATGACAAGGTGAGCTAACCTTTAATGTAAAATATAAATAGATATTATTTACTGTAACACAGATAACATAGACTTAACTGCATCTTTATTGTCTTAGAGTTTATTTAGTGCAAACCACACAAGGAACATCAGTCTCGTGGGAATAAGGTGGACACTTTAAGAAACCACACTGCGTCCGCACAGGATAAAACAGGACTCCATCTTGATCCTGGGAACCACCGGGCAGAGCTTCCGCATCTGTGTCTACGCATAAATATTCAGAGGATGATTTATGCATATACAAACCTGACATCATTATTCCATTATATTCCTGTGTCCATTCTTTGTAGCACCGTTTACGACCTATTCATTAGAAAACAACCACCGACATCATTTTTGTATCTTATCAATAAATACACTTATCTTGTCGACTTAATTTTCGACGACCACCGATTCTCTATATTTTTCTCACATGACTTGTCATACTATAACACATCTAGCAAAACTGGGTAATAAAGTGAGAATAGATGAAAAAAAGCAGATAAAAGTAAAGGAAGTAAGAAGTAAACGAATACATAAACGCATTAAATTATGTACATGGTAGTAGATGTCCTATGGGTAATAATATTTAACTTCCACACATACATGTACATCATGTATTATTTATACATATACACATTTCATATAACATGTACTACACGTTCATACATACTTGTATAAAAATACTTATAAAGATTGTGATATCTGATAATGTTATTGTAAACTGGTCAGCGTGCAAAGCATATTATTAAAATCCATAGATGAAAATAACACTGGTCAGCACACAATTAAAGACAATAGGAGAAGAATTGATCTATATTAGTCATAGATCTGATGGATTAAATAGTACAATATTTCCGGTTTTACATCATTGTATGTGAAATCCTACTGAATAATTTTTAGGAAGGTGTCCGTAATAGTCACTCTTATGGTTTTCTCATGTTTTTTTTTTTAAAGTTGAAATTAAAAAATGTATATTCCAATCAAAAGTAAACTCATGTCTCGAATTTTGCTCTACATAACGGCTGCGCTTTGATTTGCTTACATTATTACGATTAAGGTTTAGATGTTACCGTTCGGCTATTAAATGGCGCATCCTGATAAAAACACCTAAATGAAATATATTAATAGTTATGCACAGTATAATTAAAGAATGTCAAGAATAAGTTAATAAACCATACCCTGCACGCATAGCAATTCTAACTTGCAACCTTAGTGTTTTTCTACATGTAAGAAAAAAATCAATATCGGGATAGTCCTTGCTTTAGAGATATATTTATCCATGTAGTTCATTTCGTAAATTTGATCTACATGTGCTTCACACTAATAAAAAGAACCATATTTGGGCTTAAAATCAATTTATAATTAAGGACTCATATATAGTAATCTTCAAGAAAACGATTCAGTTATTCAAATATGTAGTATTTTTAGTCATTCTAAGCTGAACTGGACCATTTTGTTTATAAAGACCTAATAGTTGTTTTTGTTAGATTTGTGGACGTCATAACTAATATGTTTCGACAATTCAGTCATTTTAGTATTGCCAACTGCAATGCTTTGACTTGGCACAGACAATTCAATGGGTCGAACTAGATTTCATAACGCTCCACGCCACTACACTAAGAAGACATATTCTAATATGACGTCCTGCTTTAGCCATGTAAACAAAGCCGTGTCAAAATTCCAATAAGTTTAGTTCGCACATGCGTAAACTGCGTGTTTTGTGTAAATGTAAAAACTGACTTACAAATGCCGTTTGTTATGTGTTATCCATAATTATCGTTATTGTAAATAATTTAGTTATTTTTAGTCTGAATTCTGAGATTTATATGGTTTAAACTACTCCCGATACATTATTTTTTTAACAATTCTACATTCGAATTAATATGACGTCACAATTAAAATTCTGACGTCATATTACGCTGAACTGAAAATTTCAAACTGGAACGATGCAATTTCGTTAAGATTGCTCAATATTTGTGTTTAAAAGGTACGTACATTCAATAAAATGACGAGAAAATATGTTTATGTCAATTTTATTTGCTTTAACATACTGTTTTGGGATATATCGTATTAGTTTCAAAAACACAATATTACCACTGAAAGCGTCCTCTTAGAACCGCTTCGAAATTTTAAAACATTTGTTAGACATATTAGAATCGAAATAGATTATTGCGAGCGGGCTTTATGGGAATTAGAACATGGTCAGACCTTATATTTGTCTTCATTTTATACCTCGCTATCGCTCGGTATAAAATATTGACAAATATAAGGTCTGACCATGTTCTAATTCCCATAAAGCCCGCTCGCAATAATCTATTTCTTAAGTATAAAACATTCAGCAGCTCCTGCATTTTTAAGTCGTTCACTCTAATAAATTATTTTTTATGCAAAGATTAAAATGTCAGTGGACAATGTCATTAAAATCTCTTAAAGTCGTATTTTATGACCTTTTTATTTGTAAACATACCTGAACGTTGTTTTCTTTCATTTGTTCATATTGTAAAAGATTCATTTTTTTATAAAGAAGGTCAAGTCAAGATTATTCTGTTCTACAATTTGATATATATATTTTTTATCTCATATCTAAATATTTTTTCTTTCAAATTCGTTAATTACTAAAGACAAATTACTAATCATGTTTTTAGGGTAAATTTGAAAGTTATTTAATATAGGTGTTCTTTTTAAATGCATAAAACGAAAAGCCTATTAAACCTATAATCATATTTGTAATTTGAAGGTTCGCTGGATCTTTGTCTAAGTTATATGTATTTAAAAAATCATTACTTTTTATCTACCAAACAAAATATATCAACCGCCTTACCATTTGTCTGGTAAAAAGGTGAAAAACGTACAGTTGTCTTAAAATGGCCATGAAGGATTTTGCACCATTTTTAGATAGTTTTGGGGATCCGCCAAAGGAACCTTGAATCATTTGTTTTAATTCTCCCTTATACTCTATTACGAAATATGAATATGAATTAAACACAATTTCTACTTTACTAATGTGCACATTGCAAATGCCGCGCAGTTTTTATTGAGAGTAGGGAGGCAGAGTACACTGTAGAAACTCTTGACCTTCGGCAGGAAAACGGGCAAACCTGCAATTAAGCATACGTCAGACTCAAACTCCAAACCTCGGTGTTGACAAAGCACTACATTGAAAAACAATAACAGCAATAATATTTAGATATAAGAGAGCGACGCCTAGTTGCATATACCAAGTTGGCATTTTACAACAGGAAGTTGTTCACTTCAAACACATGCGCACATTGCTAGTATTGAGTCATACAAATTTAATTGCAACAAATTTAATGTTAACCTAAGTTAGAGTTTTTTTATACGAAAAACAAGAGCCAGAACATGTACACAAAAAAATGCTTTGAGCACACTTTTTTTATCACCTACGATGTTTATTCATTGAAACCTGTGCAAAAACATGATAAATAAATACTAAAATTAATCGGAATATTGTTTCCTTACATGAATAAAATGGCTAGATGTTCAATATTTACCTGGAATCATCAAAGATGACATCTTTCCTTTCGCAAAACAAACAGCACAAGGGATATCGTGATTGCCTAGTCCATCTTTCATGCTGTTAGGCGTATTGTAATTAAATAGTTCATATTCTGCACCATATAAATAGCTGGTGTGCACTCTAATTGGTTGGGCAGTATCCGGGTCATTTGGTAAGCAAATCCGGTTCACACTTGTTCCAGAATGTGTATAGTAACCACCTCCAACTTGTCCTGATATTACAACAATTATAATTATTATTAGCGATGCTTGCGTAATAGTCTTCCTGTTTGTTATGACATCAGACCGCTTTTAAGTTATTTTTGCATTTTTTAAATAGTGACAAAGATGAAATTTAAATGACATTTTAAAGTCATATCTCAAAAAAAGACGGCAACGTCGTTGTACTAGCTACAGAAATATGTTTTGTAAATGTATTTGTTTTATATTTTTAACATTGTAGACTTGTTTAACTGTTTCTCGATGTTTGAAAAATTGAGAAACCAAAACTCTTCTTAATGAGCTAGTTCTGCATCTCTAGGCTGCAACCGGTAAAATGACTAAAAGATTTTGAAAAGCGGAATTTATATTCAGTTTCTGTTCCAAATATATTGGTTTGTTTTAACGACAAGATGCGAAAAAAAGCTTGCATGATACGAGTAGGTTTTGTAACACTAGGCAAATGTTTTAGTGAACAAAAAGTGTTCAAAATGACACAATTGAATCCATAAGAAGATATCCATTAGCAAAAAAATAAATTATATGAAAACCGTTTTTTGTTTTTCAATAAAGAAACAACTGTACTGAATAGGTGACGCGCATTTGTTAATACAAGTAAAAAAGTAAGTGTTTGAAGTTACCTGTATAAATTAAATCGCTGCTATTGCCACAAGATGTTCTACCCCATCGTATATAAACTGCACCTTAAACACGAATTTTCATCCGATTTATGACAAATGGCACCTCCAAGCGCATCAAAAGGCAATCAGTTTGTACTGTGTTTTAATTTAAATAAAGCATAAAGTGCAACAAACACAATCTTAAAATTTCCTAATTATGTTTCAAAATAGATTTCTTTAAGGTGTAATGCATAAATCTGTTGCCCTAAAGATAAATATATTTTACTTTAATATTTCATGGCATGTAGTATAAACTCGACTCAAATGATAGTGTAGAAGGAATACTACAAAAATTGTATGAGAAAGTGAAATGGATATCTAGGAACAGCTATAACTGTTGAGATCATTTGACATGAAGAAACATTGAAGCTTTTGTCATACATTTGCTTCTAAAATGAAATCCATACTGTTTACAGTGATTTAAAAGCAATCATTGTAAAAGAATTCATTTGTTGTTTGTTGGTGATTTGTTGGTGTTTATCGGAAAATAATAAAACCTTTAATAATAGATATGATTGTCCTTGTATCCACAATTTTAATCATACTCGCTGAACATATGATTGTATAATAAAATTGTTTTTATTCCGACCGAAAAATTAAGATGGCTACAAATTAGTATTTAGCTGCACATGTAATGAAATTGTTAACAAAATTGTATAGGCTTTTAAAGCAAAATCCCTAAATCAATTAAAACAAAACTTACCACACGTGTTTACGAAAAAGTTTTTTAAGAATGTGTTTTCGCAGTTAATAAATGATTACCAGAACAGATACAGAGTATTTAAGAAAATTTATCATATCCAATAAAAAGTAAATTAAGAAAAATAATAAACAATGTGTTTACCTGAGACGGCAAATTTATTAATATAACACATTTTTTTCTTTAATTGTATAAAGTCCTCATATAACCCAATAAAAACAATGGCTCTTTCATATTTAGCTAGCATTAATGTTTGTTTCCTACTAATTGACAAATAATATATACATCAATAGAAGAGTAGCATGAATATGTACTCACTCTGCTTCTTTAAATTAAGTAACATTATAAAAGACGTAAAACATATGTCAATCATTATTACGTTGCCGTTAGAATGAAGAAAATAACTATAAAGTAATTACAACAATATCATCACAGAAGGTACAAAAATTATAAATGTCAATTCTTGTCGTTTTGTGTACCTTACCTAATGTTAGACTAGAACCAACAAACACGTGTTGACAACTCCAGGAGCAATAACCTCGATTACGCGGTTACCAATCCCAATCCATACCTGTATGTGTAATATATCAGAATTTAAATTTGAACGTACCATTTTCATTATTTACCGCGATGTCAGCTTCTGTACCTGTTTTGATATTTTAATGTATACAGCCCTTATTTCTGCCACCTCAGTTTCCATTTGTTGCGTCATGAACTTCTGAGCAGATTTTATGTTATTTGTTTCTTTTTCTAAAAACAGCAAGTGTTACCTATCGACAGTTTCCACTTGCACTCAGTTGGGTTTGTACCTGAAACAAACAACATAACAACAATAGCCTAAATTATGTTTAAAAGTACAGTGACTGTTATTATTCGGAAGTCAAAAACTGGCAGACACAAAAGAAAAACTATTAACAAAAACGGAGTTATCCATCCGACAACATAGGTGCTGTCAATAGCTCTACATTTTCACTTTTATTTTACCTTGTTTTATATTGATTATTAATATCATTAGTTTTAAATTGATCGCATAAAAATTGACACTTAAAGGTGGGGTTTAACCGTTTAAAAGGACACATATACAATACATTTAAAATGTAAAATTGAAATAAACAATTTAATATTGATGAATTAATCAGCAAATGACTTGTATAAAGGTCTTTCTCCTAGACTAGTCAAGGAGTAATTCAAAATATGCTAAACTGATTTTCATACTACAACAGTGTCACCTTTAAGGCATAAAAACAGTACCGACAAAGATTTACCTTAAATTTTCTGCAGATTTCCATCAAATTTGTTCAGTAATTGATCGATACTGTGAATTACATTCTTTGATTGACCTTTAAATAAAACCAGATGCTTTCTGAAGCTCATTTAAATAGATGAATGCTGATGGCATTTGAACATTGTTAAACTCAAAGTCGCTTAATGCTGGTCATTTTTAATTTCTGACTGGCATAAATATTATTAATGGTGTAGATCACCATCCCAATGAATATTTCGGTAAAGAATATATGAAGGGATATTATCTAATCCGTCTGGTATGGTAAGGTAAAAATAATGGTCACAACAATACGTTTTTAAATATTTACCTTTTAAGTTTCCAATATAAATAAATTTCACGTTTGCTAATATGTACATGTAAATAATACAGGTAAAACCACTGGTTTATAAAATACCTGTATAACTTTATTGTTGATCTCGTCTCATTACAATATTCTCAATAAAATCTTCTAATTAAAAATACAGAATTGTATGACATAAAATAATTAGAGGTATAAACAAAGTTGTAAACGTTAAATATGTTCATCAATATTTAATAGCAACACGACAGTATTTGTATTTTTGGCACGTTTAAATTGTATATTATATTAAATATAATTATGAACGTTTTTGTAAAATCATTTGACAAAAAATGAAACATTCTCTTATATGTGTAATTACTTTTACGTTTGAAAAGGAAAACTGGTGGGTGAGCTATTTGCTAAAAGATTGCATTGCATCCGTGTACAAGCTTTATTAGGTGTATATTGTCATCCATCTCTATTTAGAAATTCCTCCACGCGATATTATGTCGCGATCAATCTGTCAGGGGTGTGTAGTGTCTTTTCACGTGTTACAACCCGGGATGGTATGGATTTAGTATCGTCAGTTTGCATCACATGCACAGAAAATATTTATTTTATTTTAAATATACCATAAAACTGATCATTCCGACGTTAAACGAAACGTTCGTGTATGTTTAAGCTAAATCGTAGTTTTTACTGTTCATTTGAGTCCTGCACATACACTGTAATGAACAAATTTGACACTAAATTATGATTATACAATTCATTATAACGGTTTAACAGTACGAGGAAACTCTGATTTACCCGCAAAGATCTATTACGTGATATATTAATTATTTAAACATTTTCTTATTTGCGTATTCAGATATGTTATTGCGTCATTTTGCCCATGCATACTAAAATAGATTGTTCTTACCAAGTTGATATTTGCAGGACTCCAGACTAGTGGATTCGCCATTTAAAGGCCGATTCTCAATCTCATCCGAATACGAAACATTTATAAAAATGTGTAAAATCAGAAATGAAGCAAAAAAAGCATTACACATTGTTACAGTAGTAACTGTTGTAGACGACGCTTTCAACAACAATAACAACAATCAATGAAGTTAGTACCAACAATTAACGATTTCTAAGTTTTAACAACTAAATTACTATTTTGCGTGTAGTCTAGTATAGTTATTTAATATTGCAGACACAGGTAACAGTTGCATTACGTGCTAACAGAGTACAGTTTAAATTATATATAGTCATTCCGTTTCTAATAACGATTTTGTTCTAGTAGTGAAACAGAATGGCATAAAAATATTATTCAAAAATTAAAGATGTTAATTTAATTTTATTTGCTTTATAATATAAAATATTCCATAAATAAAACAATACCTCATCATGTTAGACAGATACGTTAGCATTGGGAACACCGTAATATCTAAGAAACAAATTTATACAGAGGATAAATAGTGTTGTGGTACTGTCCCATAGTCATATGCAGACTAACGTCATTATAAATGGGCGGAGTCAAACGGGAACACCTGAGCGAGAACTTTTCACTAAGTTGTTCATGGTCATACTAATGATTGCCAAACAAAAAAAAACGATGAAGATCCCGATGTTTTTTTGGAAATCTTCGGACCAAAAGGACTGATAGTGGAACTACATTATCTGACAGTAATTATACCGAAACAAAAGCTGTCAGTTAAAGTTATCGTTGTTTGTTCTAATTGTGTTCAGTGTTATTGTTGAAGTAAAGTTGTACTTTTTATCACAAAAATTCATAGTAACAATAGAATAGTATAGTGTTGTCCATGTTATATGTGGAGATATATCCAAAGGTTAGAGGCATATTGGACTCCCCTTCTAAGCATTTGTGTGTATTGGTTATTTTAGATTAATTATAAACGACTTGAGCTTTACATATTAAAGCCTCAATGTACCTATTGATGTCAGGCATGTAATATCTTTTCTTTTCCACACAGATAGCTTTTTGTTACTATATTGTAAAGGATAAAACACTGGGTTATAGGAAATTATCAATGTGTGAACTCTGGCGACTCACTCACAAACTAAATGAAGTCCGAAAGACTTTATGTCAAGGTTGTGACGGAGTTACCGGAGTTTACACATTCATAATTTCCTAAAAACCAGTGTTTAATCCTTATAATTCTGTGAAATTATTGTTGCTATTTTTAAAACAGCAAAAACAGTTACCGAAAGCCATCTAGAGCTCAAAACGTACCTAGGCCGGAAACCTAGGGATATGCAAAACATAGTACCAAATGAATCGCGGTTTAGTAGATATTGATAGAAAAAAAACATGGTCCCCTCTCTCTGACGTTACGCTAGGAGGACGCCATCTTGTTTACATTGGATACTGAAAGTAGTCCGCTCAGAGGAAATATCGAAATATAAATTATCTGAAATGACGCCATTTAGGTGTTTTTATCCAATCAAAGCACTTAATATAAATAAATTACAACATAAATAGAATTATTTATAAATAATAATATGTGTGCAAAAATGCGTTGATGAATGCTTTACATTATGTTCCCCTGATTTGACCCCTCTACAACGACTCCTGATCAAATCAGCAATGGTTACAATTGTTTACAATATCACTAACCTAGAAAATCTTTCCCCCAAAAATTGTGTATCTACTATATGTGCATTTTACACAATCTTGTTAAATTAACTTATTCCTAGGTTTACTGTTTCTATGTTGTCTCTATCATTTATACATCTGTTCGTTCATTCATTGTCGTATTGAAACAATGAGCAAAACATTGGGCGATGGCGATAGTGTTGTTTGTATTGAATCGAGCTTGTCGGAAGTCAGGCTTAAAATCCAAACTCCAATGTTTTCATATCGTTGACCATTATTAGATACCTAACGGTCTATACCATTCATCGTTTATGGTAAGCGACTATAATTAAAACTACGGAATAACTTGCGATAGCAAAATGTTACAACACATATATCAAACACTATAGAATCGGTCTTATAAATCAATAAAGAAAAACACTTTTGGCATTACAGGACAATGTTGTTTGCAATACAGTTGACGTGCTTGATAACCTATTCATATGTTATGCTGACTATAAACATGGCGTATGTGTTAAAAAACATGTCATATTTCTCTGTTTTTTTATAAAATCCCATAAAAGTTTAAGATAGTTTATTGAATGATAGCTTAAAATTTATTATGACAGGGCGTTTTTTTATTTTCGAATCAACGATGTTATCATTACCGAATAAGCTAACGAAAAGAAAACTTCGTTATAAAGTATATAGACTTAATCATAACTTTGAATTTCTGTAAATATTGGGACAGAAATAAAGGAAGCTGCATTTTGGTTTCTTATTTTCTTCTTTAAAATTGTTTAATTGAAAAATAAAAACTTTTTCAAAATTGCCTTTTTGTCTTAATTTTAATTTTGCAATTTTTTCAAATTTGTTTTGATGTACTGTGAAAGCGCCATACATTTAACCATGTCTACTCACGTTTGTTATGAATACATTTTTACAATTTTTAACGATTTATTACAACTTTTGACTGTTTTGTCGCCCTTTTAATTTACACTTTGAAAAAATTTGATAACATTTTAGATATGCGTTGTCCAAGAAATTTTAAAGAACAACATATATTTACACGGGTTTTTTCATTACTAGTCGTTTTCGTTACCGCCATTGTTTTAACTTTTTTATTCGACGTCAAGCGATGTTATGTAGTTGAAAAAAATATTAGAAATATACTCGCTAAGGAAAATATTAATGCACAAAACTTTGTATGTTCGCGAATTTAAATACGACGTGTGCATAAAATGGTTATTTATTGTGCACAAATCTAGAGACTAGGACCCTCTTTTAAAAGCGCTTGCTCGTTGTTTAGAGGCCCCAATAACGTGCGTCAAGAGAGATAACCACGAACCTACATGCAATTTAAAGTATCATCTAACATGTTGATGTAATATTAAAAAGTCCAATGCAAACACTCGAAAGGGACACAATTCCTACAGACTAAAATGTTACCGGTGTTCAGTACAATAAACATTCAACATATTTTCATTTATCCTTTACCTGTTTACATTTTGTGAAGTGGTATTATTGATAGATATGTTTTATCAAAAGACTTCGGACGTAAGGCATATGACTACAGATATTACATTGTAAAACTGATAGCGTTTATTATAGGTTGTTGGCTGTTCATTTTACTTAGGTATGTTCTTTATACATTCATAAAGTCTGTTTTTAATTGTTTTTAATTGTTGTTATTGTTGCTGTTGTTTTAATTGTTTTCGTCAGTACAAGACTCCTGTATAGTTTTCAATATCGAGCGAGCTGTCGTAAAATATTATTTCCAATCCTTAATATTTAAGCAAACTCGTACAATAACGACAGCAGCAACATATATTATATTTGTATTCTGCAACTACAACTTCAACTATACAAATACGACTCTACGAATAAAGCAAAGGTGTATTTGTAAATAATAACGTCAGCTCCTGTCTTACTTCTAACGATATTTAGTATTATGTTTATGATTACGACGGGGGCCATTGTGGCCGAGAGGTCAAGGTAGTTTGTCTACTATTGGTCACGTGGTCTGTCAACACTGAGATGGCCGGTTCGATTCTCACTGCAGGCAGGGTGTACTCGATTCGTAATTGACAAGGATTGCCAGTTTTCCTACCGCAGGTTGGGGTTTTCTCCGGGTACAGCTGAAATTGGCGTTAAAAACCTTCAAACAAACAAACTAACAGGTTTACGGCATGTTGTTGAATACCATATTTGTTTGTGACGTCAGGCTATCACTGGAATACAGGCAGAAAATTTCAAGTCAAAAATCGACAAGAAGTGCACTTTTCATGTTTTCATTAGTGTTTAATGGATTTTCTGGTTGCATAATAAAAACAATAGCCGCAGAGCCTCGCATTTCTACCTGTTTCTAAGGCTTGTATAAATAAACTGTATATTTTCTGACAATGTACGATTATTGTATATTTATTGACTGATTGATTTTGTAAAGTGTGGTATATTTCAAATTTCTGAACATGATGTGGTTTGGATATGTTTAAGCCTAAGTAACTGCAATCTTAATAAATAAATTTAAAGATAAAGTTTTACAAAACATGATGACGTCATTGAACAATTAAAATTTTACTCGGCGCAAGAATAGGTCATATGATAACGTTTTATCGTAAAATATGGGTTGCTCTATTTTAATAGGCCAATCAGATTTTAGCTTACAAATTGATTAAATTATTGACCGATGTTCTAAAATTACAGTTATAATAGTTATAATACGTAAAAGAGCATGATAACATTGTTATACTTTTTAAAAATAGTCAATGCAGAAGGACAGTGAATGGGATATACACGGAAATAAATGATAGAAAAAAAAGAAAATTCCGTCGAGTCCCAGTTATATTCAAGCTTGTGTCTATGTATCCTCGAAAACCGTGCAACCAGTGATCCCCGATTTATCTTCGTATATATTATTAATAAACATCGGTTAACTGTAATAAACTTGTATCTTCCTCCGCAACGCCCTTAGGAGAAGCTGCACAATTCAGAACAGGGAACCGATGCATATATCTATATGACGTGGATTCTGTTGGAAGTAAAAATATGCGATGTACTCTTTATACTTTTAAAGGCTTCGGTGTCCAAGTGATAACGGCAGTTTGTCATCACCTGCTTGTCAACACCGAGGTTGTTGGTTCGAGCTTTACTGCAGACAGTATGTGTTGGAATTCGGCCTTACCTGACAAAGCTTATCCGTTTTCCTACCGAAGGTCGGAGGTTTTCACTACTGGTCCGGATTCCTCCCCCAGTAACGTGTAGACGTTATTATTTTGCTAAAAATTGTCTGTAAGTCCTTGTCCATAATTGCTATGAAATAAATTGATCGAAACCTGTTTGGTAATAATACGAAATTTTTTAAACAATTAGTCTATAAAAATATTTTTTAAATCAGCAATAAAATGTGTATTTATTATTTTTTTCAGCGAAACAATGACTACGTGTCTTTGTCATCCCTGCTCTCAAAATGATAAATCCACATGCGCAGCGATGTTTTGTTCCGATTGTAATGAAGGATTTTGCATAACTTGCTTAAATACACATAAACAAGAACCTAGATTTTCGTTACACCGTATTAGTGAAATTGGTTCAATTCGCGGTTGTACATTTGTTTCAATCAAGACAAATGTCAAAGAATATAAAGGGCAGATAATTATTCCGGCTACAAAGAAATTTATTGCAAGCGGCACAATTAAAATCGAACACGAAAAGAGCGTGTTTATATCTAGCCTTTCCGTGACCGATGACAACCGTATCCTTGTTTGCAATACAAACAGCAGAAATTTACTAGTATACGACTCAAAAGGTGATAATTTACCGAATGTCATTTTATTAGGAGAACCCTGGGACATAGCAATTATTCCTGGTGGAAAGAAGGCTGTAGTTACATTAGACTCGGTTCAAGCAATACAGTTCCTAGATATCTCATGTACGCCAGTAAAAGCCGGCAAAACATTAGCACTAAAAAGTAAATGTTATGGGATCGCCGTAATACAGAACAATTTATTTTTAGGTGGGCGTGGTGTTATTTATATTTTAGATAATTTAGGACAGGAAGTATCTACAATTAATATCAGCCACGGTGGCTTCATCTGGTATCTCTTTCCTGGACCACAAAATACAATTTACCATACGTCATATGATTTTAATCAACTTTCTTGTAACGAACCCGACGGTAAACATCATTTTACATACATGACGCAACATATAGATGAAAATGGCAAGGTGATTGAAAATTCCGGAATAAAGACTGATGACAACAAACGTGGCAAGGAAAGTGACGCTAGAGTTCAAAGAAATGATGGGGAAAAACTAAAGAAAAATCCCTATAATACGCTAGAAGGACCGGAAGCCATGACAATTGACGAGGCAGGTAACCTGTATGTTGCCTGTAGAGAATCAAACAGCATTTGTAGACTATCTCGAGGGGGAGAATTTCAAAATGTTGTGTTGTCTTTCAAGGATGGAATTAATAAGCCATACGCAATAGGGTTCAATAAGAATTTTACAAAACTGTTTGTTTCAAACAATGACGGTGCATGTATTTTAGTTTTCTCAAGGGCTTAACAACATGGAGGATTGGCGAGACCATTTTATTAGAAACATACATTTGATTTCGGTATCTGGACGTGATCATAGCTAGTGTCCCGGATATCCATTGAGTTTTTAATGAGCCAGCCCTCGGTAATGTTCGGCAAACATCGGAAATATTATTTGAGTAACTAGAAATTTTCTCAAACTTTTCACATTGACTCAAAGTAAACAATCTATTTCATTTGTATCATTAATTACAATTAAAGCTATATTTGCTGGTGAAAAAAATGAAATTAAACGGTAACTTTAGCTATGGGTCGGATACCTTAATAAATGTTTATATTAATAAAAACATTAATTGATTGTTTTATGTTGAGTCGGCATGACTTTACTAGGTATAATTGTCGCTAACATAGCAGCGTAATGAGCAGTTGCTTTAGATTAAAGACTTTCAAATTCATAAACACATTCAATTGATTGGACTCAAGTAAGACACACTTATGAGCAGTTGGTTATGTTTTATTACAAGTATTCAAAACTATAAACCGCACTGTACTTAGGAGAACGTATACATGTATTATTTAAGGATGCTTGCTAGTGGTTTCTACAATTATGTCAGATTTTCCAGATCCTCCTTTTTAACCATTCTAAAGAATGGAACACTAACTTTCTTTTTTTCATAATTTAATTACAAACCTTTCAACACACCAGACGACATACTATAACATGTGTATCTCTATTCAGAGACTAATCCGAATAATCCAGAGAAACATGTTTGCCGCCAAATCTTCAATCACTCCTTTCTCAAAACAATAACACGAGTGTCCGGGAATTTGGAACCGATATTCAGGTTTTCTCCCCAGTTAACACTGTACGCCACCGTTTGGCTGAAATACTGCTTAAAGTGGCGTTAAACGCCAACACAAAACAATAACATTAACGTATCGTTAAATTTGCTCAGTTCGTATCTGAGTCATTTGTTTACAAACTAGTACAACCATTACATCACGTAAAACAGTGGTTTACATTATTCTTAGATGTCGCTTAATGCTTAACAATACATAAACTCTTGCATTAGCAACCCATTTATAATATCCAGGATAAGATATCGGAACACATATTGATGGTCAGTTAATAACAACAGCAAATGTCCCAAACTGTATTATTATATATAGAGAACACCAATAAATAACCTTGAACAATGAATCAACGAAATTTATTCATACAAAAATAAGATAAAGGTAGTGTAAGGCTGATGTGTTTTGTTTGTTGAATGAAGTTTTACTACCAAAAATATTTTAAGTCATATTACGGCATCACGTGTTTATACGGAAGTTTTCCACCCTGTGAACTTACCCTGACGTACGGAAGAAAAGCTGAGTCAAGCACAACATGCCCGGATGTCAGACAAAAACTCTCTAGTGTCGACATCGATGTCAGACTAAAACTCTCTAGTGTCGACACCGATATCAGTCTAAACTCTCTAGTGTCCACACCAATGTCAGACTAAAACTCTCTAGTGTCGACACCGGTGTCAGACTAAAACGCTCTAGTGTCGCAACGATGTCAGACTAAAACTCTCTAGTGTCGACACAGATATCAGACTAAAACTCTCTAGTGTCGACACAGATATCAGACTAAAACTCTCTAGTGTCGACACCGGTGTAAGACTAAAACTCTCTAGTGTCGACACCGATGTCAGACTTAAACTCTCTAGTGTCGACACCGATGTCAGACTAAAACGCTATAGTGTCGACACCGATTTAGATTGAAATGAATTGTTTACCCACGTTAGTAAAATTTATAATTTTCTTTTTATATTTTTATTTATGATGTTCAGTTTAATTGTGCTTACAAAGTTTATGTTTTTTAAATTGTTTAAGACATAACTCATGGGATATGGCGTTGTAATAAATTACACACCGGGTGGGCCTTCATAATATTGTCGAGCGATAGCGAAATGTATATTTGTATTATTATTTCGCATAGTTTCAAATAATGTTTCGTAAAAGATTATCAAAATGAATATAGTTACTGCAGAAATAAAGTTCGTGTGCACTTTGTAGATGCTAGGGCATTTGACAAAATACTCATGCATTAAAGGTAGATATATTGTGTATTCTAATAAGCATAGAGCCCGCTGAGGAGACGTCACAATTAGAATTCCGACGTCATGATACGCTCAACTGATAATTTCTAACTGGACAAATGGAATTTCGTTCAGATTTCTCAATATTTAAGCTCAAAAGGTACGTATATTCAATACAATAACGAACATATGTTTATGTCAATTGTATTTGCTTTAACACACTGTTTTGGGACATATCTTCAAGTAATTGGTTTAAAAATTACAATATTACCATAGAAAACGTCCTCTTAGAGCCGATTCGAAATTTTTAAACATTTCTTAGACATATTAGAATCGAAAAATATTATTGCAATTAGGCGCTATCACTCGGTTTAAAATATTGACAAATATAAGGTCTGACTATGTATTAATTCGCATAGAGCCCGCTGGCAATAATCTATTTCTTAAATCGATAGTTTATCGGCTAATAGTATCAACTAGTGATTTGCACATGCCGAAAAAGGAAAAATTGCTTTGACTACGCATATTTGAAACACTATATAAAGGTGTTCCGGAGGGATCAATTCTGGGTCCATATTATATTTAAGTACTTATATAGTTTTTAA
Organism: Limnoperna fortunei; assembly: GCA_944474755.1. Lineage (NCBI taxonomy): Eukaryota > Metazoa > Mollusca > Bivalvia > Mytilida > Modiolidae > Limnoperna > Limnoperna fortunei. The sequence goes on from OX104112.1 coordinate 6,202,188, forward strand.
TAATTAAAAATGTAAACAATACACTTAAACGAGACAGATGGTACTTGAAACTTTATCGAGTTTTAAAGGTTTTAAATGTTTTATTGGAACAATATAGGATAAAACACCGTGTTTTGGGAAACTATCAATGTGTAAACTCAGTCGACTCAATCACAAACTAAATACAGTCAGAAAGAGGACTTTATGTCAAGACTGTGAGCCAGTCGACGAAGTTTATGAAAATTGGTAATTTCCGAAAACACAGTGTTTAATGCTTATAATTCTCATAAATAGTCAGTGCGATGTTAAAACTGCAAAACCAGTTACAGAAACCCATCTAGATCTCACAATTTACCAAAGACGAAAAGTGTAGGAATATGCAAAACATAGTACAAAATGAATTCCTGTTCTCTATTTATTAATAGAAAAAAAAACAACAAAATGAAACCCAATTTTTTATGAATATTATATTTTATTAGAAATTTTAATCGATTTAATTAGAAATCATTGCGAAAGACAAAACATTGTTCCCTTTCTAACGATACGATAGGAGGACGCCATCTTTATTAACATTGGATACTGAAAGTAGTCCCCTCTAACGAAATATCGATTTAAAAATTATCTGAGATGACGTAATGTAAGTTTTTATCCAATCAAAGCACTTAATATTCATAAATAACATCATGAATAAAATTATTGAAAAATGCGTTTTCTTACGCATCGGATTGTTTGGTGTTTATTTTCAAATTAAGTACAAACTTCCATCCAATTTACACATTGCATGTACGAGTATATGTATAAGGGTATTTATTTTATATTGCATGTAAATTGTAGAAATATATGGATTATTCAATATTTGGATTAATAAAGTATTTATAATTACGCTAGAAATCGGAAACATTGATACAGAAAGAAGAATTGTTTCTCTTATGCATATATTTTGTATAATTACGATGACAGCTTAATTTTGACTGTAAGTTTGATATGCGAAAATATAATTAAAGAAGTACGATTTGAATTATAGCGAGCACAGCTCGCAGCGGGCAGCGAAGCTGCCTGCGAAGAGCGGTGAGCTCTACGGCAATTACGTGTCATGTGATCAAAATGAAATCACGTGATCAAAATCTGCTTAATGCTGATATTGATTTTTTTTGTCCGAAGTTGATATCGTCAAAAAACTGGAACAAAGTGACTAAATTTAATTTTAAAGAAAGACTTAAAAATAAATTTGACAACGATAAAAAGTTAATGTTAAATTTAAAAATGACAACAAAAATTCCATACTATTTTTTTGCAATCTCTAAATCGATCTTTAAAAACTGACAATCAAATTACATTTCAAGTGACGTCACCATTACACAGAAAGACGTCACGTGACCACTGGAATTTAGAGGAACATTTAGGGTGTTCGGAAGTACAGTCATTCCCATATAATATGACCACTTTGGAAGTAGGACTTTATTAAAATGAACTTTAAAATAAAGTTGCTCTGATATTTTCAAAGTAAAGTAGAACTATTTGTTGTCACAAATATAGATTTTCATACATTAAATATTTAAAATAATTTTTTTTCAGCCGTTTAAGTCAACACAGGGTGATATCATTGTTACGGAGGATATCTTGTTAAGAGACACAGCTGTTATAAAATAATCCTACATTTAAACCCAATTTATCACAGAAATTAGAAAGATCTATTACCAAACTACACATTCACTCATACAACTTCTTGGATCAAACTATTATTTCAAGCTCTACAGAACAACTTATATTTCTCATTGGACCCAAAATCTGTTTGTAAAAATAAATGTCGATTTCTAAAGAATTGTGTCAACTCAAATTCTCATACAGATCATGTTTTTCTTCTTGAATCTGTTCATTGATATTCCTACTTGCATACACAGAAACTTTTATCAACAGTATTGTCGTGGTCTTTTCAACGCAAACGTATTATTGAGATACAGCAGTTAGTTACGGAGGTTATGAATTCAAATTTTGTATTACAAAGTTTTCGCACTTACATGTACATGTATGCAACATTTGAATTTATTACCTTAAACATATAATTAAGATTAGAGAATATTAAAACTTGAACATAAACGTTACTCGATAATGAAAATGCCACTGAAATTTATAACGTTACGGAGGTTATAATATTCATCTGAAAGGTCGTAAAATTGAATAAAAAATAAATAAAACTGGATTCGGCATCTTTAAAATTGCGATATTAGCGATATTAATGACATTAATGGTTAATTTATCAAGAATACTATATTAAAGATAAATTGTGTCCTGAAAACTGATTTGTTACGGAGGACATTATTTTTGAAGATGAGAATCCACTAATACAGAATACAACTCAAACACCTTATTTATTTTAACATTTAACTCTGAAACGAATCAATCTTTCAGTCATGTTATTGTTATTAAATATACAACTGTAATTTTTTTTAAATAGTTTTAAGTTCAACTGCTCATATGGTTGTGTTGCTACTTCTTGCACATATTTTCAATTGTCTTAACTTGTTCTTCGGGAATTTTTAAATATTCTTCCAGTTTTCCTGAAGGTTGGGGTGGGCTTGTTTTTCAGCATTCGTCAGTGCTATATCCTACAAAAAAGTTGTAAGCTTTTTAAAAACGTTCTATCCCCGGTTACATAATGCATATCCTCTGTAACGATCAAATTCGAATCTTGTTTTGTCACGACTCATGTTTGAACTAAAATGATTTACTATAAATATTGAGACTAAATTATCGCAGTAGTTAAAACTTGTAAAAGCTCAAAGACATAGTCCTGTTTATTAAAATGATAGATGTAAAACTTTGGGGATATCTGCTATCCTCCATAACGCAGAAATCGAATTTGTGTAAAAAAACCGACGAATTAACAACGGCCATGAGCAGACACTTTACACACACGCTTTACAAATGTTAATGTAAAAAAAACAAATTGAAAATATAGCATTTTTTAAATAAAAAATGACTTTTATTTTTTTTCCTATCCTCCGTTACTTTTACTATATTCATTTTTTTTTCATTTTACACCGGGCAATTCGTCTGCTAAACCTATGCGATGTGCAGTTCAAATGAAAATTCAAATGTTTCACTTATAATATATATATATATATATATATATATAGTCTAAAGGAAGCTACCAACCAATACACTTACTAAGCATCGGATCGCCAACATGACGATACAGCATAAACGAAAAAATAATATATAAGTCTAGAGAATTATGCAACGATACAAATATAAAGATGTTTCTACTATAAAATAGTTATATTACGGTAATAAATATGACAAAATTTGACACTGAACAAGGCCATCAGTTGGTCGAAAATTTTGTCATATTTATTACCGTAATATAACTATTTTATAGTGGAAACATCTTTATATTTGTATCGTTGCATAATTCTCTAGACTTATATATATATATATGCAGTGCCATTACATTTAAACTTTTTCCAAGAAGGAACACTCATGGTAGTAAAATATTGATGACTTAACTTTCAAAAGACAAAAATACCATCGATAGAACATCTATTATTGTATATCTGCTTGAAACGAATATCAGACGGTGCTAGTTGAATAATAATATCCTCAAAATAGACCAAGGAAAATGTTGATTTGAAATTCTATAACGGAGGGTAGAATAACGGAGGTTATTGACCATCATTCTATCCTTCATTTAGAGTAAAATGTAGTAAAAAGTTAAAACTTTAAACATTCGTTTACTTCTTTCCACGTTCTTTTTATAGAATTTTAAGTACTTTTTGACACGTTATTTGGCGTTTTACATATATATCCGTTATGTAGGATAGGTTCTTATATGACACACGGCAAAATTTGATTTAAAACTATTTTTGCAAAAAAACAAGTTGCAAATTTATATTAAAAGAGTATATATTGGTATTTCAGAATAAAAAGATATTCCTTTCCTTCTTAATTGCTCCAAAAGACGTATTTGGTATAAACATATTAACTGTTATTTAGCGTTATGGTAGGTTAGATGTAGTTCTGCGACAAGACGAAAATCGCGGTAGATTAAACAAAAATGTATATTTACTGATTTTGTTTTTTTTACCTTAAACCTGTAATTTTTACCGTTCATTTAACATTTGAAAAGTTATATTTCAGTGCATATTTATAAACGTATTTAGATTGCGAAATGCGGAAATCGCTCAGCGACATCAATTTTATCCTACAATTTACACTTTCAGCGGCCATATTTTGTTTAAATACATCATGGTTAGCATATAAAATTATACTAATCAGTCAGAATGTTGTATACAGTTTAAAAAAAAAACTGTTTTTTCATCAATCAAAACTTTGGATTCGTATCTACACCTGCGACAGGTCATATGTCTATTTGTGCCTATTATATGGGAATGACTGAGTAACGTCAATCATGAAATGCACATTATATATTGATAATAAAAGACTATATATTGTCTGTGCTCGCATTTTGGCAATGCCTACTCCATATTAATTAAGCAAGTCATAATATTGTTTATAAATGAATATTTCAATTGTGATGTGTAATAAACACTTAAAAACAGTATTTATTTGTGTATATTGTTTTAGTAGTATTTGATAGATTTATTAAACAGAATCAAATCTATTACCAGTAAAGTGGTATGTGTCATATTTTTTCCTATGTTGATGTAGTGAGGAGTTATCTCCCTTGAACTTGTAATTTCTAGACTTCAGCAAGTCTGATATTTTCCGAGTTCATTACAATTATACGTTACCAAAAGCTTACACAGTGTAAAAAGGCCATGTACATAGCGTTAATTTATTGTATATTATGATATTTTAGTTTATATATTATAATTCTATACCGACTGTCAATTTACTTGATCAAATTATAACTGGTAATACCTCGAAAACTGTCCAAGTCTGGAAATGCTCCGACCCACTCGGGGTACTAGTGGACGCTAGTAGGACATATGCTGCCGAGTTTTTCGACTAGGTATCCCAAGTCTTGGGTTCAACAAAACCACCATGGTGGAGTCCATAGACTACTAACACCTAACAACCGTCAGAACGATGATATTAAGTTAACAGTGTAGAACGTTAAAAACCCCCATGAAGAAGAAATATTGACTGATATCTATATATTTATCATTCCATCAAGTATGTTAGTTGTTATTGTTATTTCAGAGATACAAAATAAAACTGGAAATATGAAAGAACCGCGTGTTGTTGTTGAAAGCACGAACCCGTTCTATTACATATAAATTAATACAAACAATTAAATAAATAATTTATTGTTAATAATAATTTTGTCAATTTTGTTTGTATAAAACTGTTTAACGTCATTTTCAGCAAGTTTGTCTACCTATATCATTGTGTCCAGTTGTTATTGGGTTGGAGTAGGCGGAGCCAAATTATTCGGGGAAAACTGTTCTTGTCAATTAAGGTTGTCGAACACACAGTAATACTTCAAATTGCAGCTTGAGTGCTGACATTTTTTTACATTTGTCGTAAACTATAAAACTCTTACGTATATTCTGAAGAAATAATTTAAAACGAGTGATTTTAACATGTTTAAATAAATGTACCTTGCTTCTGAAATAACATCAATAGCATTCACCACACATGTAGCACTAGAACATTAACAGATTAAGGAATTTAATGAAATAACATTTATTTTATTTTATTTTATTTTGGATTTGCAACAAAATTGTTATGTAGCATCTCTTCTATTACATTTATACACATTTATACAGAAACACAAAAAATCTCAGATTACGAACAACAATGAAGCAAATTCTGATTTCTTGTTTTGTTTGTTTGGTTTTTTTTTTTTTGCTTTAGTAATAAATATTTAACAATTTAATTTAATGTTTTATTGATATTAGCACGGCTATTGATTCATATTACATATCTAAGTCACGAGTAGACATTAAGACCGTGCATTATATACGTTGTAACTAAACAGTAATGCATGATCTTCACCTAATACAGCTCGAAGTAAATATATTGACTTTTAAAATCAACTTATAATAGAAGTATTTTTCTGGTACTGATATGTTCGTCTTTTGTTAAAAAACAAGTATATCCCCTATACATTAAAAACATTGCTTATTCTTTAAACAAAATACATGTACATCAGCAAAGAACCTTTGTCTTTAAATTAGATTTAGGCACCGATGTCCCAAAGGCCTTCAAAATATACAAAATTTTTCTTCAACATTAACGCAGAAAAATGGACGAAAAAAGTCATTATATCGAATCTATTTTTTTCAAAAAAGATAGAGCGCATTGATTTTTGTTACCATGTAATTAAGTTGGGACTGAGATTTTGTTTACAAAGTTTAAATGCCACTTTCAACAAATTTTCAGCTATTATCATTTCGTCCAGTTTTTACTAGGGGAAGCCAAAGTACCCGGTGAAAACACCGACCTTCGGTATACAAATGGCAATTATATTGGAGTCAAGCACTCCCTCCCTGCCCACAGTGAGACTCGAATACGCAAGCCAAGTGTTGACAGGCATGTTATCAGTAGTAGATGAAATTAAAGTACTTTACTTTATAATTATCTACACATTGTATTAAAAAACCTTGCCTGTGACCATGATTAAAACAGGTAACAACGAAACATTCTATTAGGTAAAGCATCAAATAAACTTATGCTAAGTAATTTGCTGAATGTGATGGTCTCAGCAAGTAAAATAATACCGTGACGTTGTATGCACCCTCCCCATGTACGCGTACTGAATTTTCCTAATCAAAATAGTCGTTACATTAACGTGCTGCTCTGTCACATCAGGCTTCAGAAGACGATTTATTTTGTTTGTGGCTTTGTGTGTGTATTTGTTGTTTTTTTTTATTTGTTTTGGGGAATTTTTACTTTTTTTCTTGCTCCTTTCAACTAAATATAACTGAACTATTGCTCGATTCGTTTAATATCAGTTTAATACTATCGTTTAATAGAAACCCTTTACAATTTATAACTAGCAAAACGGCAATCAATCTAAATAAATATACAATTCAGTCAATCAATTAGTAGATGCCTCGGTTGCCGAGTGGTTAAGGTACTTTGTCTACTATTGATCACGTGATCTGTCAACACTGAGATTGCGGGTTCGATTCTCACTGCAGGTAGGGTGTACTCGACTTAATTGACAAGGATTGCCAGTTTTCCTACCGCAGTTCGGGGGTTTTCTCTGGGTACTCCGGCTTCCTCCCCAACAAAAACTGGACGTCTTGATATAGCTGCAAAATTGCTGAAATGGGCGTTAAAACGCCATCAAACAATCAAACAGTCAATAAGTCAGTCGACCAATCAATCAATCAATAATTCAAATAATATTTTTTGTATGTTAGTACCTACTTGATATATGATAAGACTTTTCCTCAGTTTGATGTTCAGTATCAAGGAGATAGAACCCATTAATGTTTTGATGATACAATATTAATCATGCTTGTATCACAATTATTTAATTTTTTTTATTATCGTAAACAAAGGCGGACTTGTTGAGTGGGGGCTATTGTCTGTTTTAAGTCGAAAATCCTGACGGAAGAACAAATGGCTAATAATTTCCGACCCTCTACAATGCATTTTCTTTTTTAGTGGTAGTCAAACTTTCAGTCAATAACCATTTTCAATAACCATTAATTTAATTAACCAATGTATTGCATTACAATCTTTTACACGTGATCTGTTTTCTGTGTGTGTGCCTTGCGTACAATTTACGATTACATATTTGTCATTTTTAAACGATAGGCTATAAAGCTGGATATACAGGCGAAGATTCCAGTGCACAGACCACATTGATGCCCAAATGCTTCTATGGGAGGCAGACAGGGGATGCTCTTTCCTACTCGTTTGAGCAATATCAGGTCATACTACGGAAAGCCTAGCCACGGGATATACTTCGTGACGTGTTCGGGAAGTGCTATTCTCCTCGCACTGAAATAACCAGTTGTAGAGATCATAAAATAGGCTTAATTTATAGCTCAACCCAAATCTCCATACTTTTATCGCTTCATTCAATATGTTATGCCCATTTGTCTTTGTATTGTTTCGTTAATTTCTTGTTTGGTAACTCCTCATAATTAAATAGCTTGTTAGACATTAAGATAACATCCAATCAATAAATCAGAATAAAAATAATACCTCGTACTTAGAACACAAGAAACCTACTGTGATTAAATAGCCTAATTACTGCTTGTTAGACATTAAGATAACATCCAATCAATAAATCAGAATAAAAATAATACCTCGTACTTAGAACACAAGAAACCTACTGTGATTAAATAGCTTAATTACTGCTTGTTAGACATTAAGATAACATCCAATCAATAAATCAGAATAAAAATAATACCTCGTACTTAGAACACAAGAAACCTACTGTGATTAAATAGCTTAATTACTGCTTGTTAGACATTAAGATAACATCCAATCAATAAATCAGAATAAAAATAATACCTCGTACTTAGAACACAAGAAACCTACTGTGATTAAATAGCTTAATTACTGCTTGTTAGACATTAAGATAACATCCAATCAATAAATCAGAATAAAAATAATACCTCGTACTTAGAACACAAGAAACCTACTGTGATTAAATAGCTTAATTACTGCTTGTTAGACATTAAGATAACATCCAATCAATAAATCAGAATAAAAATAATACCTCGTACTTAGAACACAAGAAACCTACTGTGATTAAATAGCCTAATTACTGCTTGTTAGACATTAAGATAACATCCAATCAATAAATCAGAATAAAAATAATACCTCGTACTTAGAACACAAGAAACCTACTGTGATTAAATAGCTTAATTACTGCTTGTTAGACATTAAGATAACATCCAATCAATAAATCAGAATAAAAATAATACCTCGTACTTAGAACACAAGAAACCTACTGTGATTAAATAGCCTAATTACTGCTTGTTAGACATTAAGATAACATCCAATCAATAAATCAGAATAAAAATAATACCTCGTACTTAGAACACTAGAAACCTAAAGTGATTAAATAGCTTAATTACTGCTTGTTAGACATTAAGATAACATCCAATCAATAAATCAGAATAAAAATAATACCTCGTACTTAGAACACTAGAAACCTACTGTGATTAAATAGCTTAATTACTGCTTGTTAGACATTAAGATAACATCCAATCAATGAATCAGAATTAAAAATAATACCTCGTACTTAGAACACTAGAAACCTAAAGTGATTAAATAGCTTAATTACTGCTTGTTAGACATTAAGATAACATCCAATCAATAAATCAGAATAAAATTAATACCTCGTACTTAGAACACTAGAAACCTAAAGTGATTAAATAGCTTAATTACTGCTTGTTAGACATTAAGATAACATCCAATCAATAAATCAGAATAAAAATAATACCTCGTACTTAGAACACTAGAAACCTAAAGTGATTAAATAGCTTAATTACTGCTTGTTAGACATTAGGATAACATCCAATCAATAAATCAGAATAAAAATAATACCTCGTACTTAGAACACTAGAAACCTAAAGTGATTAAATAGCTTAATTACTGCTTGTTAGACATTAGGATAACATCCAATCAATAAATCAGAATAAAAATAATACCTCGTACTTAGAACACTAGAAACCTAAAGTGATTAAATAGCTTAATTACTCCTTGTTAGACATTAAGATAACATCCAATCAATAAATCAGAATAAAAATAATACCTCGTACTTAGAACACTAGAAACCTACTGTGATTAAATAGCTTAATTACTGCTTGTTAGACATTAAGATAACATCCAATCAATAAATCAGAATAAAAATAATACCTCGTACGTAGAACACTAGAAACCTAAAGTGATTAAATAGCTTAATTACTGCTTGTTAGACATTAAGATAACATCCAATCAATAAATCAGAATAAAAATAATACCTCGTACTTAGAACACTAGAAACCTAAAGTGATTAAATAGCTTAATTACTGCTTGTTAGACAGTAAGATAACATCCAATCAATAAATCAGAATAAAAATAATACCTCGTACTTAGAACACAAGAAACCTACTGTGATTAAATAGCTTAATTACTGCTTGTTAGACATTAAGATAACATCCAATCAATAAATCGGAATAAAAATAATACCTCGTACTTAGAACACTAGAAACCTAAAGTGATTAAATAGCTTAATTACTGCTTGTTAGACATTAAGATAACATCCAATCAATAAATCAGAATAAAAATAATACCTCGTACTTAGAACACTAGAAACCTAAAGTGATTAAATAGCTTAATTACTGCTTGTTAGACATTAAGATAACATCCAATCAATAAATCAGAATAAAAATAATACCTCGTACTTAGAACACTAGAAACCTACTGTGATTAAATAGCTTAATTACTGCTTGTTAGACATTAAGATAACATCCAATCAATGAATCAGAATTAAAAATAATACCTCGTACTTAGAACACTAGAAACCTAAAGTGATTAAATAGCTTAATTACTGCTTGTTAGACATTAAGATAACATCCAATCAATAAATCAGAATAAAATTAATACCTCGTACTTAGAACACTAGAAACCTAAAGTGATTAAATAGCTTAATTACTGCTTGTTAGACATTAAGATAACATCCAATCAATAAATCAGAATAAAAATAATACCTCGTACTTAGAACACTAGAAACCTAAAGTGATTAAATAGCTTAATTACTGCTTGTTAGACATTAGGATAACATCCAATCAATAAATCAGAATAAAAATAATACCTCGTACTTAGAACACTAGAAACCTAAAGTGATTAAATAGCTTAATTACTGCTTGTTAGACATTAGGATAACATCCAATCAATAAATCAGAATAAAAATAATACCTCGTACTTAGAACACTAGAAACCTAAAGTGATTAAATAGCTTAATTACTCCTTGTTAGACATTAAGATAACATCCAATCAATAAATCAGAATAAAAATAATACCTCGTACTTAGAACACTAGAAACCTACTGTGATTAAATAGCTTAATTACTGCTTGTTAGACATTAAGATAACATCCAATCAATAAATCAGAATAAAAATAATACCTCGTACGTAGAACACTAGAAACCTAAAGTGATTAAATAGCTTAATTACTGCTTGTTAGACATTAAGATAACATCCAATCAATAAATCAGAATAAAAATAATACCTCGTACTTAGAACACTAGAAACCTAAAGTGATTAAATAGCTTAATTACTGCTTGTTAGACAGTAAGATAACATCCAATCAATAAATCAGAATAAAAATAATACCTCGTACTTAGAACACAAGAAACCTACTGTGATTAAATAGCTTAATTACTGCTTGTTAGACATTAAGATAACATCCAATCAATAAATCGGAATAAAAATAATACCTCGTACTTAGAACACTAGAAACCTAAAGTGATTAAATAGCTTAATTACTGCTTGTTAGACATTAAGATAACATCCAATCAATAAATCAGAATAAAAATAATACCTCGTACTTAGAACACTAGAAACCTAAAGTGATTAAATAGCTTAATTACTGCTTGTTAGACATTAAGATAACATCCAATCAATAAATCAGAATAAAAATAATACCTCGTACTTAGAACACTAGAAACCTAAAGTGATTAAATAGCTTAATTACTGCTTGTTAGACATTAAGATAACATCCAATCAATAAATCAGAATAAAAATAATACCTCGTACGTAGAACACTAGAAACCTAAAGTGATTAAATAGCTTAATTACTGCTTGTTAGACATTAAGATAACATCCAATCAATAAATCGGAATAAAAATAATACCTCGTACTTAGAACACTAGAAACCTAAAGTGATTAAATAGCTTACTTACTGCTCGTTAGACATTAAGATAACATCCAATCAATAAATCAGAATAAAAATAATACCTCGTACTTAGAACACTAGAAACCTAAAGTGATTAAATAGCTTAATTACTGCTTGTTAGACATTAAGATAACATCCAATCAATAAATCAGAATAAAAATAATACCTCGTACTTAGAACACTAGAAACCTAAAGTGATTAAATAGCTTAATTACTGCTTGTTAAGATAACATCCAATCAATAAATCAGAATAAAAATAATACCTCGTACTTAGAACACTAGAAACCTAAAGTGATTAAATAGCTTAATTACTGCTTGTTAGACATTAAGATAACATCCAATCAATAAATCGGAATAAAAATAATACCTCGTACTTAGAACACTAGAAACCTAAAGTGATTAAATAGCTTAATTACTGCTTGTTAGACATTAAGATAACATCCAATCAATAAATCAGAATAAAAATATTACCTCGTACTTAGAACACTAGAAACCTAAAGTGATTAAATAGCTTAATTACTGCTTGTTAGACATTAAGATAACATCCAATCAATAAATCGGAATAAAAATAATACCTCGTACTTAGAACACTAGAAACCTAAAAGTGATTAAATAGCTTAATTACTGCTTGTTAGACATTAAGATAACATCCAATCAATAAATCGGAATAAAAATAATACCTCGTACTTAGAACACTAGAAACCTAAAGTGATTAAATAGCTTAATTACTGCTTGTTAGACATTAAGATAACATCCAATCAATAAATCGGAATAAAAATAATACCTCGTACTTAGAACACTAGAAACCTAAAGTGATTAAATAGCTTAATTACTGCTTGTTAGACATTAAGATAACATCCAATCAATAAATCGGAATAAAAATAATACCTCGTACTTAGAACACTAGAAACCTAAAGTGATTAAATAGCTTAATTACTGCTTGTTAGACATTAAGATAACATCCAATCAATGAATCGGAATAAAAATAATACCTCGTACTTAGAACACTAGAAACCTAAAGTGATTAAATAGCCTAATTACTGCTTGTTAGACATTAAGATAACATCCAATCAATAAATCGGAATAAAAATTATACCTCGTACTTAGAACACTAGAAACCTACTGTGATTAAATAGCCTAATTACTGCTTGTTAGACATTAAGATAACATCCAATCAATAAATCAGAATAAAAATAATACCTCGTACTTAGAACACTAGAAACCTAAAGTGATTAAATAGCTTAATTACTGCTTGTTAGACATTAAGATAACATCCAATCAATAAATCAGAATAAAAATAATAGCTCGTACTTAGAACATTAGAAACCTAAAGTGATTAAATAGCTTAATTACTGCTTGTTAGACAGTAAGATAACATCCAATCAATAAATCAGAATAAAATTAATACCTCGTACTTAGAACATTAGAAACCTAAAGTGATTAAATAGCTTAATTACTGCTTGTTAGACAGTAAGATAACATCCAATCAATAAATCAGAATAAAAATAATACCTCGTACTTAGAACATTAGAAACCTAAAGTGATTAAATAGCTTAATTACTGCTTGTTAGACATTAAGATAACATCCAATCAATAAATCAGAATAAAAATAATACCTCGTACTTAGAACATTAGAAACCTAAAGTGATTAAATAGCTTAATTACTGCTTGTTAGACAGTAAGATAACATCCAATCAATAAATCAGAATAAAATTAATACCTCGTACTTAGAACATTAGAAACCTACTGTGATTAAATAGCCTAATTACTGCTTGTTAGACATTAATATAACATCCAATCAATGAATCGGAATAAAAATAATACCTCGTACTTAGAACACTAGAAACCTAAAGTGATTAAATAGCCTAATTACTGCTTGTTAGACATTAAGATAACATCCAATCAATAAATCGGAATAAAAATTTTACCTCGTACTTAGAACACTAGAAACCTACTGTGATTAAATAGCCTAATTACTGCTTGTTAGACATTAAGATAACATCCAATCAATAAATCGGAATAAAAATAATACCTCGTACTTAGAACACTAGAAACCTAAAGTGATTAAATAGCTTAATTACTGCTTGTTAGACATTAAGATAACATCCAATCAATAAATCAGAATAAAAATAATACCTCGTACTTAGAACACAAGAAACCTACTGTGATTAAATAGCTTAATTACTGCTTGTTAGACAGTAAGATAACATCCAATCAATAAATCAGAATAAAATTAATACCTCGTACTTAGAACATTAGAAACCTAAAGTGATTAAATAGCTTAATTACTGCTTGTTAGACAGTAAGATAACATCCAATCAATAAATCAGAATAAAATTAATACCTCGTACTTAGAACATTAGAAACCTAAAGTGATTAAATAGCTTAATTACTGCTTGTTAGACAGTAAGATAACATCCAATCAATAAATCAGAATAAAAATAATACCTCGTACTTAGAACATTAGAAACCTAAAGTGATTAAATAGCTTAATTACTGCTTGTTAGACATTAAGATAACATCCAATCAATAAATCAGAATAAAAATAATACCTCGTACTTAGAACATTAGAAACCTAAAGTGATTAAATAGCTTAATTACTGCTTGTTAGACAGTAAGATAACATCCAATCAATAAATCAGAATAAAATTAATACCTCGTACTTAGAACATTAGAAACCTACTGTGATTAAATAGCCTAATTACTGCTTGTTAGACATTAAGATAACATCCAATCAATAAATCAGAATAAAAATAATACCTCGTACTTAGAACACAAGAAACCTACTGTGATTAAATAGCTTAATTACTGCTTGTTAGACAGTAAGATAACATCCAATCAATAAATCAGAATAAAATTAATACCTCGTACTTAGAACATTAGAAACCTAAAGTGATTAAATAGCTTAATTACTGCTTGTTAGACAGTAAGATAACATCCAATCAATAAATCAGAATAAAATTAATACCTCGTACTTAGAACATTAGAAACCTAAAGTGATTAAATAGCTTAATTACTGCTTGTTAGACAGTAAGATAACATCCAATCAATAAATCAGAATAAAAATAATACCTCGTACTTAGAACACTAGAAACCTACTGTGATTAAATAGCTTAATTACTGCTTGTTAGACATTAAGATAACATCCAATCAATAAATCAGAATAAAAATAATACCTCGTACTTAGAACACAAGAAACCTACTGTGATTAAATAGCTTAATTACTGCTTGTTAGACATTAAGATAACATCCAATCAATAAATCAGAATAAAAATAATACCTCGTACTTAGAACATTAGAAACCTAAAGTGATTAAATAGCTTAATTACTGCTTGTTAGACATTAAGATAACATCCAATCAATAAATCAGAATAAAAATAATACCTCGTACTTAGAACATTAGAAACCTAAAGTGATTAAATAGCTTAATTACTGCTTGTTAGACAGTAAGATAACATCCAATCAATAAATCAGAATAAAATTAATACCTCGTACTTAGAACATTAGAAACCTACTGTGATTAAATAGCCTAATTACTGCTTGTTAGACATTAAGATAACATCCAATCAATAAATCAGAATAAAAATAATACCTCGTACTTAGAACACAAGAAACCTACTGTGATTAAATAGCTTAATTACTGCTTGTTAGACAGTAAGATAACATCCAATCAATAAATCAGAATAAAATTAATACCTCGTACTTAGAACATTAGAAACCTAAAGTGATTAAATAGCTTAATTACTGCTTGTTAGACAGTAAGATAACATCCAATCAATAAATCAGAATAAAATTAATACCTCGTACTTAGAACATTAGAAACCTAAAGTGATTAAATAGCTTAATTACTGCTTGTTAGACAGTAAGATAACATCCAATCAATAAATCAGAATAAAAATAATACCTCGTACTTAGAACATTAGAAACCTAAAGTGATTAAATAGCTTAATTACTGCTTGTTAGACAGTAAGATAACATCCAATCAATAAATCAGAATAAAATTAATACCTCGTACTTAGAACATTAGAAACCTACTGTGATTAAATAGCCTAATTACTGCTTGTTAGACATTAAGATAACATCCAATCAATGAATCAGAATAAAAATAATACCTCGTACTTAGAACACAAGAAACCTACTGTGATTAAATAGCTTAATTACTGCTTGTTAGACATTAAGATAACATCCAATCAATAAATCAGAATAAAAATAATACCTCGTACTTAGAACATTAGAAACCTAAAGTGATTAAATAGCTTAATTACTGCTTGTTAGACAGTAAGATAACATCCAATCAATAAATCAGAATAAAATTAATACCTCGTACTTAGAACATTAGAAACCTACTGTGATTAAATAGCCTAATTACTGCTTGTTAGACATTAAGATAACATCCAATCAATGAATCGGAATAAAAAAAATACCTCGTACTTAGAACACAAGAAACCTACTGTGATTAAATAGCCTAATTACTGCTTGTTAGACATTAAGATAACATCCAATCAATGAATCAGAATAAAAATAATACCTCGTACGTAGAACACTAGAAACCTAAAGTGATTAAATAGCTTAATTACTGCTTGTTAGACATTAAGATAACATCCAATCAATAAATCGGAATAAAAATAATACCTCGTACTTAGAACACTAGAAACCTACTGTGATTAAATAGCTTAATTACTGCTTGTTAGACATTAAGATAACATCCAATCAATGAATCGGAATAAAAATAATACCTCCTACGTAGAACACTAGAAACCTAAAGTGATTAAATAGCTTAATTACTGCTTGTTCGACATTAAGATAACATCCAATCAATGAATCGGAATAATAATAATACCTCGTACTTAGAACACTAGAAACCTACTGTGATTAAATAGCTTAATTACTGCTTGTTAGACATTAAGATAACATCCAATCAATGAATCAGAATAAAAATAATACCTCGTACGTAGAACACTAGAAACCTACTGTGATTAAATAGCCTAATTACTGCTTGTTAGACATTAAGATAACATCCAATCAATGAATCAGAATAAAAATAATACCTCGTACGTAGAACACTAGAAACCTAAAGTGATTAAATAGCTTAATTACTGCTTGTTAGACATTAAGATAACATCCAATCAATAAATCGGAATAAAAATAATACCTCGTACTTAGAACACTAGAAACCTACTGTGATTAAATAGCTTAATTACTGCTTGTTAGACATTAAGATAACATCCAATCAATGAATCGGAATAAAAATAATACCTCGTACTTAGAACACTAGAAACCTAAAGTGATTAAATAGACTAATTACTGCTTGTTTGTCATTAAGATAACATCCAATCAATGAATCGGAATAAAAATAATACCTCGTACTTAGAACACTAGAAACCTACTGTGATTAAATAGCTTAATTACTGCTTGTTAGACATTAAGATAACATCCAATCAATGAATCGGAATAAAAATAATACCTCGTACTTAGAACACTAGAAACCTAAAGTGATTAAATAGCTTAATTACTGCTTGTTAGACATTAAGATAACATCCAATCAATGAATCAGAATAAAAATAATACCTCGTACTTAGAACACTAGAAACCTAAAGTGATTAAATAGCCTAATTACTGCTTGTTAGACATTAGGATAACATCCAATCAATGAATCAGAATTAAAAATAATACCTCGTACGTAGAACACTAGAAACCTAAAGTGATTAAATAGCCTAATTACTGCTTGTTAGACATTAGGATAACATCCAATCAATGAATCAGAATTAAAAATAATACCTCGTACGTAGAACACTAGAAACCTAAAGTGATTAAATAGCTTAATTACTGCTTGTTAGACATTAGGAGAACATCCAATCAATGAATCAGAATAAAAATAATACCTCGTACTTAGAACACTAGAAACCTAAAGTGATTAAATAGCTTAATTACTGCTTGTTAGACATTAGGAGAACATCCAATCAATGAATCAGAATAAAAATAATACCTCGTACTTAGAACACTAGAAACCTAAAGTGATTAAATAGCTTAATTACTGCTTGTTAGACATTAGGAGAACATCCAATCAATGAATCGGAATAAAAATAATACCTCGTACTTAGAACACTAGAAACCTAAAGTGATTAAATAGCTTAATTACTGCTTGTTAGACATTAAGATAACATCCAATCAATAAATCAGAATAAAAATAATACCTCGTACGTAGAACACTAGAAACCTAAAGTGATTAAATAGCTTAATTACTGCTTGTTAGACATTAAGATAACATCCAATCAATAAATCAGAATAAAAATAATACCTCGTACGTAGAACACTAGAAACCTAAAGTGATTAAATAGCTTAATTACTGCTTGTTAGACATTAAGATAACATCCAATCAATAAATCGGAATAAAAATAATACCTCGTACGTAGAACACTAGAAACCTAAAGTGATTAAATAGCTTAATTACTGCTTGTTAGACATTAGGATAACATCCAATCAATGAATCAGAATTAAAAATAATACCTCGTACGTAGAACACTAGAAACCTAAAGTGATTAAATAGCTTAATTACTGCTTGTTAGACATTAAGATAACATCCAATCAATAAATCAGAATAAAAATAATACCTCGTACGTAGAATACTAGAAACCTACTGTGATTAATATCTTGCCTATCAGAACGGAAACATATAGCATTTTACCAACCGCAGTAATCTAATAAAGTTATGGAGGCACAAATTATAATGAGCACAAGTAACTTTAACCAAATTACCCAAAGGCAAAATGTGTTAATTTAATGAGCACAATAAAAAACAACATATTTCGTGGAAATATTTTTTTCTTAATTTAATCAATAAATAATATAATAAAAGTAGCAATTGTCTTGAAAGATGCTGGTTCAAATGTAACCACTATACAATGGTGGTTTAGTCCAATCACATACAAAAATGTGTACGGTGTTTATATACCAGAGTAAAGGCAAGTGTCATAACTGTACAACAAAAACAAACAACTATGTATGTAGCTATTGGTGACAGGCCGTCGCCTCCTGCCAAAAGAAAAAATACAAGATAATTAATTTTCCTTTAGAGGCTTGTACAACGTAGTGTTATTTTTGATTATGTGTTAGTATTTTAAGAAACTGTTTCATATAATAAGAGAACAAATACTGGAGTGACAACAAAATCTGTCATAAACACAGATAAAACGCCACAGCAAAAAACACTGAACAAACCAACATAGAAACAAAAGCCAGTGACACGAACTTTGAAGAAAATGTTTAAAAATTGAATTTCGTGGCTTTCGGCACACAAAGACCGATTATCACAGTCATTGGAGTTTGGAAAGATGTTGGACATTAAACAGACTTCATTCTGCAAACTGTTGTGGTATATATAATTTTGTTAAGGGTAACAGAGACCGGTTCATCACAGTCACTGGATAGATTTTAGACATAAAACGGAGTTCATTCCCTAAAACTCGGAAAGCTATAACAATTTAACAAACCTTGGTTAATTTGAGTCAAATAACATATGTGCAATTTTACATTTTTGCCTTGTGCTATGTATATTTTTTTTCTTAGGGCAATATTTCGCAATGAGACATGTCACACGAGTTAATACACAATATAAAAACATTGACAATTAAAAATAATCAGCCTGACTGCCTGTGAAAATTATATATAAAGATAAGATAAATAAACCACAAACTCAAATTTCTATTAACCACCGTAAGACAGAACAATAAAATTAAAAATAACTAAACACTAAAAACGTGGACGACAAATTTGTACACCAATATACAATATATTACTAGTCTTCGTTGCGTTTGATTCTGCGCTTTATATGTCATTACGACTCAGTTAGATTTATCATCAAACCTGTTATCTTCCTCTTTGTACTGTCTGCAGTATTCGTGCATCCCTTTGCTTAAACTTTCATTCTTAGTGTGGTATGTGTTGATGATGTCGTTTTTATTGTCCGTATGTAAAAAAGACATGAATTCTTCCGACTTACACATTTTTAAGTGTCATTTTGCTCACCGTCGTTTTTCTCATTGTCGATATAAATCTTGACATTATTTGGAAAATTGTCATCTTCAGATAAATTTATATTTTCGTTTGGATGTTTGCTAGTATCTTGTGAAACCAATAATACATTTTCTTCGGTTATTTCGTTTGTTACTACCGGATCATATCCAAAAGCATAGTTTGTTTCAAACTGGCATATTTCTTGAGATTCTGCTGTAAACAAAACAGACACAGACGAAGACACGGGATTAGACAGTTCTAGAGAATAAGTGGATACAGATTTGTGTATTACTTTTTCTTTGTTATCCCTGTCTGTGGTAACACTAACTTCTCGTTTCATCGTTTCTTCATACTCTGGAGACGATACAGCTTTTGGTTCGAAAACACGAAACGCCTCGCAATAATTATGCAAGCTATCAGAATCACCAGCTGGTTTCATTGTCTGATAGGGATTGAGGTATGTATCGTCAATTACGTCAAGATACAATCTTTCTGACGATGAATCGCTCTGTATTGATGGATTCTGCACTTTATTTTTCGGCACGGATGACGGTTGTATAATTAGTTTTAAGTCTGCTCGGGGTGCGCCCATGGGGCTTGATGTCTGCAGTTGTAGCATTTCGCTCTCACGTATAGATTCATAGTTCGAGGAATTATTTTCCGATCCTTCCGAACTTTCAGCCTTCGCGGATGCCATGACTACAGTCCTGCATCTACGGTTGATGCACGCATTGCATACAATCGAAACAATTAAAACTAAAACAAGTCCTACTGCCAACAAACCATAAAATATAAATCGTTCATTCGTTGTAAACCCTACAAAAGTAAACCGATGAAATGAAAATCTACGGAAATAAAAAGACCTATATGACGTGTTTCTTATGTATAACATGTAAAGCAAAGTATACATACGATTGATGTACAAAATCTCGATTTTAAAATACATTTGAGAAGTTTCAACGTCCAAATAAAATAGTTAGTTTCTTTACTATACTTGATTAAATATATGTACTCAATCTGCTTACGTTTGTAACATATGTGAAATGAAAAATACAAAAATGACATCATTGTACGAATTCTTATATTTTTCCTTTGTTTGCTTTAAACGAAAATAGTGTTTACCTGTTTCTGTCGTTTTGTGCTCTGTTTTATCATCATTGCTTTTTGGAGCCCATGTTTCTTTAGAAGAATGAAATAAAAATTTGCATAATAATCTTTGTTATTTTTATTTTTATCTTTTGTTTTGTTTTAGCTCCGGTTTCATCAGCAATAACAAACGTAAAGAGAAATGCAATGTGAGCATTTCTTTTTAAATGTTGTTGTATAATGGCCGTAATATTACATTAGCGCAACTACTTCTCTATATTCATTGGAAATTTCTTAATTTTGGAAATAAAAAAAACACTCTGAATACGCTGATGTCGAAAATAAAAAGCTAGTATAGCTGTCAGATTCAAATACAAGAAGGAGACAAGCAAATAATTGCAAAAATTGTAAATTTGCAAACACGGCAATCGAATTCATCCAACTTAGGTGGATATTTACTCTATTTAAAATATTAAATACCATTAGAAACGAAAGCAGCAGATACAAAAACAAAAATTATTAGAGTTTTAATAAAGCTGTCTACAATGCGTATAAAAAGTGGTCTCTGAAAGAACTTAATTTAACTTAACAGATGACTCAAACCTGTATTTGTAGCGTAAACTACAGACCAAATTCAAAATGCAAACATTATTCGAAAGAATTCTCAGACCATAAGGTAGCATATTTTTAACAGAAATCTAGATTATCTTTAGTGTATATAAAACAATGAACATAAAAAGCGTATTTGTAAGTGTGCAACAATAAATTATGCAAGTTCAACAACCTCAGACACCGCTTAATAATGCCACCAGAGTATGTCTAGGTAATTAGATCAACATCAGGCAATCAGTATCTGATTGGTGAAACTGTAGTATTGTAGTGTTGAAATTATGCAAATTAGGTAACTAGCATGTTATAGCATAGTATTACTGTTTATTAGGCAGGTTATTGTAACAATAAATTACGAATTAGTTTGGTTTTAGTATATATCAAATATATATGAGTGTAGCATGTACAATGCGGGGTTTAATTATGAAACATATTTTTAGCCCCATCTGCAAAAATATAAAAATATGTAGTGGATTAGTAGTGTCGTTGTAGCAATAACTTAGCTAGAATTCAGCATTAAATGAGCAATATTTTAGTTATTTTGTTTTAATTTTTGCACATGATTTTCTCCAAATGGAAATTCTGTTTTTATGGACACATCTTTTCAGAATCTACATTCCTAGAGGCTAAATCATGTATACGTAATGAAAAACGTAACCTATGAAAACAGAACAACTTAAACACAAGTTCAAAGACATTTATTTATTTATTTTTTTATTTATTTTCCAAGAAACACGTCGACAGCAATAATTTAACAATATTCTATATTTAGCAACTGTTTGAAAACTAAAGAACATAACTGCCTACAGTTAGACAAATGATATTCTATAGTTGTCATATTGTCTTTCAAATCAGTTATTTATGTCTCCTAAATATCTATAGAAATAGAGGTGGTTTTGTTTGCTCTCAGTCTACGAGTGTACAATACAGAGCATCATTAAACACCATATTCACATCAGGCATCAACAACACTGCCACTGTTTACTTCATTAAATAAAGAAGTATATCTTGATAATAATATGTCGTCAAGAAATCGATCTCTGGTGTCTTTTTCGTCGTTAGTAATTTAAATCCGGTCTTTGTTATTTTTTCAAACCAAACCTGTATTTTCAATCTATCCGAAAACCCACAGTCTTACGCCCAGCATCAGCTATATTCAGGGCGTCTACAATTTAGCTATATGAATTATCTTTTCAGCAACCGTTACTTAATACTATATAATATATAATATATAATATAATAATATATAAAATTTAATATATAATAATATATTAATACTCATACAATATTAGCATATATACAGAATGATTCTAACACTGATAAAGTCATTGTCTAAATTTACTGACTAGAAATTTCACAAAATATTTTAATTCTAAGGTTTTTTCTATTTCAAGGTGTAGATAGCCTTAGCCGGATTTGATATAACGTTTTGGAATTTTGGTGATAAAAGCTCTACAACATCTTAATCATTTGGATTTTTTCACATTGTTTGGGTTTGAGCGCCACTGATGAGTCTTGATGAGACGAAACGCGCGTCTGGCGAAGAAAAAAAATGTTAACCTTGGTATCTATGACATTTTATTAATATAAAAGAAAGATACAATAAAAGTATATAACAGTACAATAAACAGTAATATAAAAGTTTACTCGATAAATTTATTTCTCTTAAAACTGTAACAAATTGGAAGACGTATTTACACTATAGAATCTTCACGAATGCGGGCCACGTCCACATATTACAGGATCCTAGATACGAGATTAATGCAATTTGACACAATAATAATAATAATTATTATATAGATAGAGATGAAATATCGAATTTTCGGAGTGACAGAAATCACGGTAAATCACATGTGAAAATTATCGTTTATTTTCACTCTCGGGTTTTTTCCCGCCAAAATTGCAGTTGGTTTTGTACTATACAGATATTCATCCGCCGTTCATAAAATTTACGATTAAGCATTAAAATTTTACGAAAACAATTTTGATCTATAAAATAAATAGGATAATCAATTAACAAGAATCTTAAATTTATTTCTCAGGTAATTTCGTTT
The DNA here is from genome assembly GCA_944474755.1 of Limnoperna fortunei. Classification (NCBI taxonomy): domain Eukaryota; kingdom Metazoa; phylum Mollusca; class Bivalvia; order Mytilida; family Modiolidae; genus Limnoperna; species Limnoperna fortunei. Next base: position 6,225,740 of record OX104112.1, read on the forward strand.
GTTTTTGTGGAATATATTTTGCGAAACATTAGTTGAAATCACGCCAAATAATAACAACACCTGCTTTAGTATCCATGTACATGACACATAGGCTCTTCCAAAATTCCCCCCGCGTATGAGCATATGAAATAGTGAAAAACTGCTTCCTTTATCTGAAATCGAAGAAATTTTTTTTTTTACATGTCCTGATTTGTGTAATAAATGATACCATGATACATATTGAAATACTTTGACATTGTTTTGCATACTTTAAGCTGTCATGGACGAATTTAAGGTCCTTGTGTGTGTCTGCCTATCCATAAGAGGATGAGTCTTACAGAGAGTCCAGAAACCCACTGATGATCCTAGTATTAAGAATTTTTTTATTATGATAGCAAAAGAGAGCAAACACATAGTAGTGTAATATTAGTATTAAAATCATGCTAATTTATTGTATTATTCAATGTTTTTTAAATTGTTATAGCAATCATAAAGTAGCATATAGTTGTAGCTGAAAACTACATTCATCTTGATTCTTAATGAAATATACTACGGAATTGTAATTTGTATTCAGAATAGACATTCATCCACTAATGTATACTGTAAATGCAGAATATTGTTAGTATATATGTAGTATAACTTTAGTTTTAAATATTTTATCAAAGAAAAATCAGTACAAATCAGCACAAATGTAGTAGACTAGCATAATCTACTTAATATGTTAAATATTAATGTAAATTAGGTGGCGCTTACATAGTTTATCGCCGCTTCTATTTGGTCTGGGAAGGGTAAAACTAATAAACCAGCGCTACTAAAAATCTAACAGAAACTTGACGATATAAGAAATACCAATTTGAAGACACCAAACTACAACTACGTTACGCCTTAAAAGATGAATATCTCTTTTTCCTTATTTGTTTCTGTAAACATAACTTTAGACTTATTTTTTTATAATATCAAAATGAATTAAAATGAACAATTTTACCATGCCAACAATTGACAAAAGATGTGTCTGTGTAATCCAAAAAATCAAATTATTTGTGCATCTAATTTTTCAAGAAACACATAAACTAGTACCCGCGAAATTAACAAATCACCCGCCGAAGTACAAAATAATAATAAAAAACAAACCTTTCTCATCATATCTAGTTGAAGGTACATCTTGGTCAGTGGAAGTAGAATCAGACCCTACACATATGGTAATAGTATCTTTGTTATATTTATATTGCATATGGTGTGCTGATATATAAATCTGATTGGCTAAGTCAATCACGTGATTTACAGAATAGTTTGAGTATTTTTTACAACCAAAGGCGTTTCGGACGCTCGAATCTATATTCAAAAAATGATAGTGCTAAATATTAAAAAAAATATTGACGCTATCTTTCTATTTTTTCTAATATTCAATTTATGTTGCTAAAAATAGACTCATATGTATGAGGCACGTTACTAAATATAGATCCATATAATAATTAAGGACTTCTAATTCAGTCAATACGCTTTGCATGGACCTTTATATGCACCCTGTATAAAGATATTGACCTCCATCGAGTGTTTTGACCTCTTCAAAGGTCCATAATTGAATAATATCAATTGAACTATTGTAGTATATACAAAATGTTTATCTATACTACGAGTCAGCGTATTTTGGTTGAGGTTTTTAAGTGACAGATTTTAAATGATTACCACGTATGGCCGCGCTTATGCTACTTTTGTAGATCCATAAGGGTGCTGACTTGAAATTAACAATAATGTTCCAGAGTTAATCAGTGTTTGGAAATGCGGCGTTTTTAAAGTTTGATAAGACGATTTTCCATAGTAAATTTTGACCTAGTTCTTAAAGGAAGTATGAAAGGGGCAGTCCAATATTGCATGTTTTTAACCCTTCGGATGGTGTAGTTTGCCAGTTACGCGGGAAAGTTTCGCGGTTTGTCTGAATACCATAGAACGTCATGAAAGCAGACGACACTTAACTTGGTCAACAACATAAGATCCATTTTGAAACAAAAATGGCGGACATACAATGATAATTTCCAGTAGCAAATATCAAGGACGATTTCTGACATGTACACAACAGCGGCATAGTATGAAATATGGACAGGTTATCGTGGGAAAATTTTTCTATTAGATTTTCGAAATGAAAATAATTTTTAAATGCACTCCACGTGGGCTTGAGTTTTATTATAGACCTGTGTCTGTTAACTGGATTTGAATTGCGTCAATAATATCAACCAATTTTCTTATCAATTTTTATAAGTATTGTGAACTTAAAAGGGTTGCCTAAACTATTTGATAATTATAAATAAATTGTAAAACAGCCTTTAACGTAGTCAGAACTATACAAATAACAGTTGTCTCATTGCCGTGTCCACGGGAGACGGTATACATAATCAAAGGACGATCAGTCAATGACTCTCTGTTACTAGATTGGGTGATTCACTCAATCTATACATGTTTTCGTCATTTCATTGGTTTACGTCAGGATCACACTAGTATGTGAAATGAAATTTCTATATCTTTTTTTTTTGTTGAATCGGGATTGTAATCAGTATTTTTGTGTAGTAATGTGAAGTTACACATATTGACTTCTATTTCATTCAATGCACTGGTCAGTGAACAATTAAAAGGTAACATTGTACAAAAATCTCCCGACTTTGTAAAGCTGTTTGAGAAAAATGATATTTTCTATATCTTTATTTTCGTTCTGATATTTATGCAAATAGAACAAAACATATTTTTACTGCTCATTTTGAACATTTGTTGAAGGAGTCAATTTTTTGTTTAATTATTTTTCAAAAAGCACTTGTGAAGTGACGACAGGTATTTAAATCTGTCAAGCACCATTGGTTAATAGTTTATTTTAAACATTAACAATGTCTTAAAAGGTACATTGTTTACCAATCCTACATATAAATTACAAAAACAGATTCTTTAATAAAACCCATAAAATTTGTAATGCAGCTAAGAGACGGTTAGCTTTTTAGAAAAGATTAACTTGCCTTGTACTCAACTAATCATAGTCTGGATCACTTAGACGCATATATAAATTAATTGCGTCTGTGATCACGTGGTTGTAATTTCGTTACCAACAGGTGGAGACAAAACAATTATTTTCTATTTAGGGCCCTATTTTTAGGCCACGAAAACCATGAAAACATGTCTACAATAATTATATAATGACGTGTCAGTGCGCTTATATATTGATTGTGCATAACAATAATAATTGTAAAACTAATTGATAAATTCTGGTTTAAAAAAACGGAAGAAAGTTTTAGACAATAAAAATATCCAATAAAAATACTTACGCCAATTTTTGGGCGTAATGATAACGAGTTAAATATAGAGATGAATCCAGACGGGGTCATTATCCTATTCATGTAATGAATTTCCGGTGCATGTCAAAAGATGGCAGGATGAAAAAATAGTCCCAATTTTCTCTTTTGTTTCTGCTTTTGCTTATAACTGCTATTGCTTAAGAGTTGGATATTTTGAAAGGTATGGCATTACTGTAGAACAAGAATATATTTTTTTCCAGTCAATGTCTTTACAGTGGAAGCACTTCCTAAAGTGTTTATATGGTACAATGTGACCACAACATTGAAATGAAAGTAGAAAAACCATTCTTAAACTTTAAAGTAAAATTCCAGAAAAAATCCGTGGTCACGTATACTTTTGTCTCCATTTTTATGTAATTTAGCATTATATGTGTAATGACCCATATATGAAATTTTATGTGAAAGAAAGATTTTTTTAATAAAAAATTTTGCTCAGGCCATCCAAAAGGATAATGACCTCAGACGCACATATGCAATTAAAGCGTGTGGATGATCTAGACTAATCTAATCAATACTGACCGTCATGAACTATATTAACTGTAAGGGAGACGAACCATGATGATTAGAATAAAATTGAATACTGTAATATTTACTGGCAAATATTAACCGACGCTAAAAGTTCATTTTATATATGAAATTACCCATGAAATGTAGACATTGGAGAAATAGTTTAGATAAAGTGTCAAACACGCACGGTGATCTTTTAATTGATCTTTGCTTGTCCTCGAGGCTGAGGGTTTTAAAGATTTTTAGGCTATATTGTAGGAAATTATACATGTTTAAATGTAAATGGTAAAAGTGTTGTAGATTATGCTTTGATTGATGAAGGTCTTCGTTCTTCAGTTCAATACTTCAAAACTAATGATTTTAATTATTTATCTGATCATGTTTAAATTGAGTGTGCTTTATGGTGTAACTTTTGTTTGAGTAACAGTGATATATTTGAGAAAGATAAGTGGTTAAAAACCCAATCTTATATATGGGATAAAGAAACGTCCAGACTTAAACTACTAGACTTTATGTCAGATGAAAATGTATTAAATACTGTTGTTAATTTTGAATTTAAAAACTTTTCTGAAGATTAAAATGGTGTTGATGAGACAACTATTACATTAACAAATAATTTATATTAAACACAATTGCTGATCACTCTTGTAAAGAGAAAAACCAGCCATGGTCTGATCAAAGTATTGTAGATCTTAAACATACAATAAACTCATTAGGGAGAGAGATTAAGAAAAATCCATTTGCTATTGATCACACAATAAAGTACTTTTCACTTTTAAATCAATTTAAAAAGCTATGTAATCAGAAAAAAGTGAGTTTTAAGGAAAATTTATTTAGAAAATTAGAGAGTTCTTTTTCAGATATTAAGCAAGAATACTGGAAAATTCTGAAAGAGATGAAAATGTCTGATATAAAACAAGACCAACCACAAGAAGAAATTTATAAGGACCTTGATAAACTACAAAATCATTTTCAATTTCAAGGACATTGTGAAAATAAAGATAAAAACTTAGAGAGATATATTGAGTAACAAATTAAAAAAACTATAAGATAACATTCAATATAATGAACATACTGGCAAAGTTATTACTTGCTCTGAAGTAAAAAATGTATTAAAAAAGCTAAAAATGGGTAAATCTAGTGGACCGGATATCATATTAAATGAAATTCTAAAATACAGTCAAGACATCACTTTGAAGTCATATACCAAGCTTTTTAATCTGATTCTAAAAACTGGATGCTACCCTAAAAGTTGGCAAAAGTCATACATTATTACATTACACAAAAAGGGGGATAAATCAAATTTGAATAACTATAGATGTATTTCTCTCATGAGCTGCCTTTCTAAAGTTTTTAGTGCAGTCATGAATGAAAGGTTGACAAGTTATATTCAACCGCAATATAATGTTTCTCAGTTTGGATTTAGAAAAAATCACCGAACATCAGATAGTCTTTACATATTAAAGTCTTTAATAAATAAGTATCTTCACAAGAAGAAGAGAAAATATATGCTTGTTTTGTTGATCTACACAACGCATTTGACTCTCTATGGAGAGATGGTCTTATGTATAAATTAAATAAACTTGGTATTAGGAAAAACACGTATTATGTATTAAAGCATCAGTTTATTAATACCATTAATTCATTTAAATATCAAAACATGTTCTCTAGATACTTTGAAACAACTAAGGGAGTAAGACAAAGGGATGCAATTAGTCTCTCTCTTTTTAATATATATACATAAACATTTTTAAACATTATTGTCGCCTGAAGAGCTGCAGGATATATATATATGATTTGATTAAAATGTTTGAGACAGAAACTAGTAGGCCATTAGAAATTATTAATTCCAAGATTGGAAACTTTTTTATTTGCAGATGACCTCTTGATTTTATCAGAACGTGAGGATGGTCTCCAAATTAGTCTAAATATTTTTTCTACATATTGTGATCAATAGCAATTAACTGTAAATGCCAATAAAACCAAAACTATTATTTTTCAGTGTCATCCTGATAAGAAGAAAAAATCTTTTATAAAATATAAAGATATTCAGTTAGAAAATGTTAATGCATATATATATATATATCTTGGTTGTATGGTGAGCAGTAATGGAAATTTAACTCATACTGCTATTGACCTTACTAATAAAGCAAAGAAAGTTTTGTTTTCCATTAAAAAGTATACGTCAGACCATACCCAATTACCTATAAAAGCATCATGAAGTTTATTTGATAACTTGGTTAAACAAATTCTTACTTATAATGCAGAAATTATATTTATGGACTATTTTTTAAAAGTTTTTAGGGATAAACCAAGAGCTGATAAAAATAATAGTAATTCACTTAATGTAAATGAATTCATTATGGTTTTATTAATAAAACACCAATTGAAACACTACATCTTTCCTTTTGTAAAAATATTTTGGGGACAAAATAAGTTCCTCAAACTTGGCAGTATGAGCTGATCTTGGAAGACTTCCAATAGAGTCATTTATTCTCATACAAGCTCTCAATTATCTAATTAGATTAGAAAATGAAGATATTAATTCTTTATTAACAGAATCTTTTCAATTAAACAAAGATCTAGATGAAGAAGGAATTCATTCATGGTATACTTTTGTAAAACAATTTTCAGATATAATTGGCTTTAATGTAAATGAAACAAAAAAATGTAATAACATAAATGAAGCGATAAAATGCAAAGACACCATTAAAAAGAAAGTTTTGAATTACTATGAGAACATGTTTACTGATATGATAGAAAATTTAAAAGAAGAAAACAAAATTTTTCTTTATAAAATTATTTAAAATACGGAATTTGAGTGTGAAAAATATCTACATCACCCAAATAAATTTAAAAGACAACTTATTGCAAAGTTTCTTATCAGTGATCATTCACTTATGATAGAACTTGGAAGATACCAAAATATTCCTCGTTCCCTCAGAATATGTAAACTTTGTAATGAAATTGATGATGAAATACATTTCTTCTTCAACTGTAAACATAATGAAAATATAAGAAGTATTTTTTATTTAAACTTTAATAATCATCATGAAAATTTTGAACGTTTTGACAATTTTAGTAAATAAATATCATCTTAAACCCATCAACACCAACACAAATTAAGGCTGTATCGTCTTTTATAGAACAGAACTGAGGAAAGAAGACCCTGATCAGTCTTAGTTTATTAAATTGTTATAGCTTCTTTATATATGTTTATATGTTTTGTCATTGTATCGCCATGACTTGTAGTCTTGTTATGATATAAATATTGCACTCAGGCCATGGATGTTTCTCATTTGCATGTAATAAAAAAAACGATCACATAAATGCATTTACCTGTAGATTGTATCGTATAATTTCTTCTGTGTTGACCTGTTGAATAACTCTGTGTTGTGACTATGTTTTCATCTAATAAATAAAATGTACATTTGTGAACAAAAACGAAAACATATGAAAAAACGAATAATATCCACAATAATCAATTATGCATGCATCACGAAAATCGTCGTATCTTGTAATGACGTCACATAAATTGAATGTAGCGTCAATATATTTCTTTTCAATGATCTTACTTATCATGTTAACATGTTATCGTTTACTTAGACATAGTATTCTTGTCTTCATGTCTGCACGGAGTTTCAGTCAGTTTTGCAAATCTTTTCGTTACCATGCATGTTTGTTTATGAAAACATACAAGATATGTATTAAATATATACGGTCATTTTTATTTGCCGTCATGAACTTATAACTTCAATCGATTTTACTGTACAGTATTAATTTAGGTTATGCACAGAGATTCGTACATGTCTGCCTTTTTCATATTTAATATATCTGAAAATAAGATTTCCATATTTTCCGGACAAGTGCAAATATCCCTTCAAAACCTCTCATGCTACAGCACTTCGTTATTTCCGGTGTTGTCTGTTGATAATTTACCCATTTAATGTGTCTGTTAAAAAGAATAATGTCGTGTACCTTTCGTTATTGATATTTTCCATAGTAACTAGCACTAGTATTTTCCTCCTTTCAAAGGAGGACTCAGTTAAGACATTCACAAAAATGCATTATCAGACAACAGAGAAAAAATCTGTAAAACAGTTAACAGTGTTTAAGGTCTATTAACAGCAAACATGCTTTTTCCAGTTACCAATAATGTCATTTGATAAGAAAACACATGCAGTTTCTAGTTGATATTTTCCACACCAGAAAGAAGTGTTAAATGTAAGAAAACACTAACAGAAAAGATCCTGACTCGCCCATAGCTAAAAGTTGTTATTATGAATCGATTTTAAACTTAATATGTAACAGTTGTTTTTATGTTATCATGAAAAAAACAGTTCTGGCCGTAAGAAATAAAAATGAACATAGATTTCTGATAGCTATGTCCACTAGTTGTATGTTACTTGTGGACCTCATTCTTTTTAGCCATTTGTGGCCGTGCGGTTAATGTAGTTAATGATCTTTGATGGATCTCGAAGCTGTCAACACATATGTTGCGGATTCGTTCATTACTGCAGGTAGGGTGTGCTTAACTCAAATCTCAATTGACTAGGAATACCAATCTTTCCATCACAGGTCTGTGTTTTCACGGGTACTCCAATTTTCTCTTCGAATAAACACTTGACGACATGATATAGCTGACCATTGCCAATAGTGGCGTTAAACTTCATTCAAACAAACAAAAAGAATCTTTCCAACACAATATCCCCAACAATATCAGTTGATATTTACACGCCAATAATAAAAAGAACTGGGCCTTAATCAAAACACACAATGTGGCCGACTGGTATAGTCAACTACATTGTACTATTTATCAGCCTTATCAATAAGAATGCGCTTTCGTGTCCAACTTTTGGCAGGGTGTGCTCGACTCCGACTGCAATCCACAACGATAGCCAGTTCTGATGCGCTGCCGAAGGATTGGGTTTTCACCGAGTACTCAGGTTTACATCATGGTGTCCCCAAATAAAACGGACACCATGATGTAACCCTAAAATAGCTGATAATTTCAAACACACAAACAAACAATCAGAAAATTATAAGCAAATCATTTACATTCACGAGTGGTAAGTTTCGGTATAATTATCTGTAAGATACCAATATTCAAGCATACAGTTTATCCTGTTGTTACAGCCATTGAATGAACTGCACAGAGAAAGAGAGATCATTTCCTCTCCCCCTGAAATAAGATGTTACATTTCAAATATTAATGATATCCGTGTCTACTTCGCGAGTATCATAATCACCTGACTTATTAATAAATCGACACAATACCCCCACCCCCTGTCTACTTCGCGGATATCCCCCCTAAAAAATCAAGTTACATACACTGCATTTTACGCATTTCTGTTGTTTGTTCAGATGTACGTCCGGTATTGAGCTCTGTGCTTCTTTGTTCTATCATGAAAATAATTTTATTTAATTATATTGTTGTTTCAGTTTAAAACCAAAAAAGCTTTTAACACTTCCACTTCAGTAAAATGTAAAGCATAAGATGAAACTTATAAAGCATGCGTAAATACAAATATGAAACGTATAGGGAAAATTTATGTTTTATATATTTGTAGTAAAAAGAAAAACAAACAAATACCGGAACACCTTACATTAAAAAAAAACTTAAATTGTTTATTACTAACTTGCCTGTAAACTTAACATGAATTCGCTTCTCTATGGCTTTATTGTTAACTTGAATCTCGCACCAATATGGACCCAAGTCGTCGTATGTTACGCTAAAAATATTCAGTCTGTATTCTTTTGTCATGGCGAATTTATGCCTTCCAGCAATGTGTGGGTTGATATTAGGACCGTCGGAAATAATCTCGTGTGTTCGTCTCCATATTACAATGCTAGCATTACTGTCCGGACATGATAAAGTTATGTTATCTCCCTTTGAAACAAACACAGTGGTGTTCTCTGTGTTATTGGTGCCTAGATGTACATTGAACAAAATATACTTAATAATGTAATAGTGTAATTGTGTAATTACACTTTCAGCGAATTTTTCAGCGAATTGTAGCGACAATAAGTATGTGATGAGAAAATGACAAAAACTTGTAGTTTGTTATCTATATCTAAGATTCACATATATGTTGAGTGACAAATGTTCACATGTTCATCTTATTATTTGTTTAAGGTATACATGTATCATGTAATTAGTTATCCAATCCCGATTAAGGCGTACTAACACTAGCAGGGATTTCACTATTACAAATTAACACATTTTCCAAGTTTCTGCCGGAACTAGGGCGTTCCCCCCAAGTGCTGACTTTCCCCTTTCAAAATAAAAAAAATAGAGGTCATACAGCTGAAAACAGCTGTAATAAAGGAACATAATCCCACACAAGCAGATATTTTCTCATTAAAAAAAACTTGGTCTCTTTTTTCACACGCAGCACTTCATCCTAACTATGCTAGACTATATACATGTACATTTTTACCTTGGATTTTGGACAGCTGAGACAGCACGATCAATACCATTAAATTCTTCATACTGGGTCCATATGCAGCTATGATCGTGAAATTGCCTAAATTTTAGAAAACAATAATTTAAACTGGAGTTAAATTGTGTAGTAATTTAGTGACAGTTTAAATATATATTATAATTTAATATATTTATATATATACATGTATATATATAAATATATTAAATTATAATTCAGCATATGATTTTGTAAAATTGAATTCCAGAAGTTGTTTTATCATGTTTACAAAATATAAACGTAAAATTATAACTAAGAACTAACCTTATAATTGATAGTCATTTAACTCCGTGGTTGATTCATTCGACTTTACTATGACCTCATTTAAGTTTTCCCAAATATATGAAACAATCAAAGTCAAACTTTCCTTCTTCCTCTTCATTTGCTAAAACAATACAACGATACATTTCAAAAGGAAATGAACTATTAAATATATACGGAATTATTATTGTATGCAATATGTCATGTCATAAGAGTTCAATTTTGTACCAAAAAATAAATCGGTTAAAACGATGTCTCCAACAATAAAAAAAAAAACATACATTAGACTTTTCTTTGTTCCTTTCATAGTAGGAGTGGCATGTAATTATACGTGGCTGGCGCTGGCACTATGGTCGTTTTGAATCTTTATTATAATGGAGTAAAACGTAGAAGAGAAGCGACAAGCGTAGTACCATAGGCTCGTGCTGTTTTACGCCACTGTTTTATTTATACCAAAGTTTTTTGGTGGGGCAAAGCCATAGCATCCGATTAAGAACGCATAAAAAATAGCAACCCTTGTCAATTAAGATTTGCTCTAGCTCACCTTGCTTAAAAGCAGGCTCGAACTCATGACCTCAGTGTTGACACGTCGTAGATCAAAATGAGATGTCTACCTGCCTAGGCCACTCAGCCGCCGAGGTTTTTATAAATGCTCAGAAATTACTTTGTTGTGTTATAATTACCTAATTGCATTATAATACTTAAATGTAGATTACCAATCAATCAATGTACAAATACACTGTACCGTGAACTGTAACATAGCGTACACATATAGTAGAATGAAATTTTAATACACATATTTGAATTTCGTTTGCAGGTACCATATGCCCAGGCCATTAGACATGACTAACCATGATATATTCTGTTTATAAACCTAGTCCTCCTACCGCACGTTCATAGTGTGTATAATCCTTGTTTGTTGTACGTTTCAGAACTTATTAGGAAGGTGTATAACAATATGGATAAATGAACTCTCTTGTTCATAGAAACATACACATAGACTAGATATCCATTTTACATTTTTGCTCATGAGTAGCATCGGTGGTCGTGTGGTCAAGGTAGTTCGTCCATTATTGATCATGTGCCTGTCAAAACTGAGGTTACGGGTTCGAGTCACAGTGCGGGGAGAGTGTGCTAGACTCCAATATTTACAAGTATTGCCAGTTTTCCTACCGATGGTCCGGGGTTTTTTTCCGGGAAGATAGGCTTCCTAAAAAGTGGAAGCCACGAAATAGCTGAAATATTGCTGAAAGTGGCGTTAAACATCATTAAAACAAACAAACATGTTCTTGACTTGAAACATCTCAATATCAATTGTTAGCATTACTATTCTTAATTTAGTGTTCGGTGCAAATTTATTTATATTTTTGCCGATAAGGCAGGAAGTTTTGTCAGTGGTCAACACACAAAGCTGTCCAGCGGGTTCGCAGGTGGCGGATGGTCATTTAAATAGTTAAGCCTACATAACGTATGCACATATGTCCTGAATCATGAACTGTAACATGGCGTACAAATAAAACAGAATAAAATGTTACACATTTGAATTTGAATTTTGTTTTGGATTTACAATCCATTTTATGTACATTATCAATGTTGTCTTAGTGGACTTATTAATACAATGGAAAAATAACACGAATCTGGACTAGGGCCTTTATTTTAATTTTATTGCTGATTATGCAACGATACAAATGACGGTGTTTCTTGTCAAAAATTTAGACAAAGACTGACCAACGAATGACCTTAGTCATTGAATGTCAATATAAATAAATGACGTAAACAAGTCATAACATATTGATCTTGAAATTTCTCATTTCCAACTTAACCCAAAATAGTTGCTTCACAAGTCCGCCAGCCGCGGACGTGCCGTGCTTTATGTGCAAGGCTCCGATGGAACTGTTATTACTAAAAACAAGATTTATTAGAGGTTATAACACAAAACGGTATGTACAATGTCATGAATTTCATTATTATTATTTTTAAAGGGTGAACGCATACCATAAATTGCTTTACATTTTTAGAGAATGCGACGCCCCATACTGTATATAAAGCCCCTTTGAAGTGTTAGAAAATGAAGTTAAAAAATTTAAGCCGCTGTAATTAAAAAGCAATATTCCGTATCTTTAGCATACCCTGCATTTTCTATTGATGTTGGTCTATCTCATTTTCGGATTTTCGGATAGATTTATAATTTATTGCCGTTTTTTACTGACCGTTCAACGTGACTGACCGTTCAACGTGATCAATCTATCTTAAATATATAGTTTTAAGGTGTATGTTACAAGATGACAGTTGTTTGAAAAATATAGACTAAATTAATTATTTCCAATATCAAAGAAAAAAATAATTTTCAATAATTATATCCTTAAAAAAATGTACTCTAATAATTGTTTAATTAATAACCTATTGTTTATTTAATGTTAGATACACATGTAATCTGAAGATTGTTTACGTTGTAACGGAGATATATTTAGGCGAAAAACTTCCCGATCTCAACACGAGGCATTAATTGCTAACCATGTTAACTGTCAGAAAAGAATTATAATGGTATGTTAACGCCTTTTCCGGCAAGGCGATGTGTTAGCTTATCAATTTACATCTACCGTGGTAAGGCAATATAATTTTATATAATTATCTAAATTAATGTATGAAGATGTGTACGTGATTTCTACACACATAATGTGTAACACATATTAACCTTATTGAAAAAAGTTTTGGATAATCCACACACACACACACACACACACACCCTCACATTCTATATATAAGTAGTATTATACATTTATTATATTGATGAACATATTTTATCTAAATCGTCCAGACAGCGACCTTGTATCCTTTCTTACCGAGTTAAAGCTATTTTTAGAAGAGGGCTTTTCCGGAGATGAATATGTGACACACCTTATTGGTTGAGAGGTACGATAGGATTAGTGTACTATTTGTTTGTAGATTGCTGTGTTCGTGTTTTTTTATTTTAAGCTCGATTTGTAATTTCGTACGTTATTCCGCTTCAGTTTTTTCCTGTTTACTTTACCCTGTGATAAATGTGAGAATCCTGAATACATGTTATTGAACCGGAAAATTATTGTATTTATAGATTTGTGAGAATAACTAAATTATAGCACGATTTCTAAAGATCACGAAACGGTAGAGCATCTTTTATCTTCGAATCGAATTACTCATCACTATAACCACCCCCTCTCTGGAAAAAAAAATGTTGACATATGTAATATAAATTTACCTGTGTCGTGGGGGTTAAAAACTGTGCCTTCCTTGGGGGACATGATATTTTCAGGAACAGTCCATTAGCAGAACTGCAGTAATGTAAAGTAAATTCACGCAAACAATCATCAATGCGGGCATGTTGCGCTCAACTCCAATCTTAATTAACAAGGATTGTCAGTTTTCCTACGAAGTTCGGAAAATTTCTCCGGATACTCCAGCTTCCTCCCTGAATAAAAACTGGACACCATGATATAGCTGAAAAATTGCTGAAAGTGGCGATATACCGCGTTCATACAAACAAAGAAACATCAACAATCAAAATGAGAGATGCAACATATGTAATGTCTGTAAACAAAAAAGGGCATATTTTCTATTCAACTTACATATCGTATTTCGTTCACAGATTGTACAGAATAAATTAATAATGAATTACTGAAGACAAACAATGGTGACGCAATAAAACAAGCATCTTTATAATGTTGTTTATAATTCTGATTACGCTGGCGTGTTTTTCCGATGCAGAAGGTAGGATTTTTTATGACAAAGATTTGCTTATTTACAATGCATAGACATCGAGATTTTACGTGAATAATGAATGTAGCTTTGGATAATCCAATTGTGTTTATAAAACACTTCAACTGTTGCTTGTCTGAAACTTTCAATTAGCTATCTGATCCTATCTTATTAAACCAACTCTTTTTTAGAATAATAATTAAGTATATATTTTGTTCAATTTTATTTAGCTTCTGGTTTGTTTAAGTAAAATTATGTTATAAGTATATATATATATCAATTTACATTGAAGTTGTATGGATAATGGCTGACAAACAGTCACCAAAATATGGAGAGGACCTTATGTTATGGTGTAAAATTGATGACTGTTGTTTGCTCAATAAAACAAAAAGATGGCATGGCGGGCCACACAAAAAGACATTGATGTTAAATACTGGTAACTCTGCTGATGACAGCAAGTACAAAACAGCAATAGAAAAAAACGGATTCATGCTTGTTATAAAAAAGTTAAGTCCACAGGATATAAATGTGACTTATACATGTTCCTATGGTTTCGATCAAGACGAAAAAATGTTATCAGAGGATATGGTTTTCCATGGTAAGCATGAGTAATCTTTTTAATTCTGGGTGTTAATGCTATACGTTTATGTCATAGGATGTCAGGCATGCATCGGGATCTCTTTCATGTGCATTTGATATGTATATTTACAGAATAGTTGATGCTAATGGGGGGCCTCGGTGGCCGAGTGGTGAAGGTAGTTCTACTATTGATCGCGTGGTCTGTCAACACTGAGATTGCGGGTTCGATTCTCACTGCTTACAGGGTGTACTCGACTCCAATCTTAATTGACAAGGATTGCCAGTTTTCCTACCGCAGGTCAGGGGTTTTCTCCGGGTACTTCGGCTTCCTCCCCAAATAAAAACTGGACGCCATGATATAGCTGAAAAATTGCTGAAAGTGGTGTTAAACACCATCAAACAAAAAAACAAACAAAAACATGATGCTGATGGTAATATAAAAAAATCTTGACTGCCTAAATGTCGTGATAAGGACAAAAAAAAACTGATATGCCGGAGCCGAAGACCCGAGGGCTGTCAATATCTTGTGATATTGCCAACCAACAACATCAACTATTTTGTTTATTGTTTTGTTTATTTATTTTATTTTTTGTTGTTTGTTTTTTGTTTGTTTTTTGTTTTTTTTTTTTTGGATAAAAGGTCTGTTTTATCTTCATCTAATATTTTTCTGTGTATTGTGATGAATTTTCATTAGCCATTATATGGAAAAAAAGAAAAAGGAAGGGAAAAAACTACAATTTATTCCATAAGTAGCGGTTCTTTATTAACAGTTCTTAACTAATTAAATGTTTGCCTCGTGTCCAAATTGGAGAATTAGTATACAGAAATCACTAATATTGATAGTGCAAACTTGTAAGCAAGAGTTACCTGTTTCCTTGTAACATGAAAAATAACAGGAATGAGCGAAACTCAATAAAAAATATTTAATAACGGAATGAAATACGATCTTATTTTTCTGGTAGATTTTATAACCTTAATTTTCTGCTAGTAACCAGTACAAAAAGTGATAAATAATTATAATGTTTCATATTTTTTTATTGTTCTATATTTAAGACCATGCTGTGCATAAGTCTTCCAATGACTCTGGTGATGGATCAACTACACGAATTGGCCTTGTTCTTGGAATTGTAATAACTGGGGTGTGTCTACTTGTTGCTGGAGTATTATTTGCAATGTACAAAACAGGACACTTAAAGAAAGCCATGCAGTGTTTCCACAGGCAAGGTGACAGAAATACAGGTAGGTAACAGGCTAAAATGCAAGGTAACATAAATACAGGTAGGCTACAGGCTAACAGGCAAAGTAACAGAAATACAGGTAGGTTACAGGCTAACAGGCAAGGTGACAGAAATACAAGTAGGTAACAGGCTAACAGTCAAGGCGACAGAAATACAGGTAGGTAACAGGCTAACAGATAAGGTGACAGAAATACAGATAGGTAACAGGCTAACAGTCAAGGTGACAGAAAACAGGTAGGTTACAGCCTAACAGTCAAGGTGACAGAAATACAGGTAGGTTACAGGCTAACAGATAAGGTGACAGAAATACAGGTAGGTTACAGCCTAACAGATAAGGTGACAGAAATACAGGTAGGCTACAGGCTAACAGATAAGGTGACAGAATTACAGGTAGGTCACAGGCTAATAGGCACCGTGAAAGAAATACAAGATAGGTAACAAGCTAACAGATAAAGTGATAGAAATACAGGTAGGTAACAGGCTAACAGATAAGGTGACAGAAATACAGGTAGGCTACACGCTAACAGATAAGGTGACAGAATTACAGGTAGGTCACAGGCTAACAGGCACCGTGAAAGAAATACAAGATAGGTAACAAGCTAACAGATAAAGTGACAGAAATACAGGTAGGTAACAGGCTAACAGATAAGGTGACAGAAATACAGGTAGGCTACAGGCTAACAGGCAAGGTGACAGAAATACAGGCAGGCTACAGGCTAACAGGCAAGGTGATAGAAATACAGGTAGGTAACAGGCTAACAGGCAAGGTGACAGAAATACAGGTAGGTTACAGGTTAACAAGCAAGGTGACAGAAATACAGGTAGGCTACAGGCTAACAGGAAAGGTGAAAGAAATACAGGTAGGTTACAGGCTAACAGAGAAAGTGACAGAAATACAGGTAGGTAACAGGCTAACAGATAAGGTGACATAAATACAGGTAGGTAACAGGCTAACAGATAAGGTGACATAAATACAGGTAGGTTACAGGCTAACAGACAAGGTTACAGAAATACAGGTAGGTAACAGCCTAACAGACAAGGTGACAGAAATACAGGTAGGTTACAGGCTAACAGACAAGGTGACAGAAATACAGGTAGGTTACAGGCTAACAGATAAGGTGACATAAATACAGGTAGGTTACAGGCTAACAGGCAAGGTGACATAAATACAGGTAGGTTACAGGCTAACAGACAAGGTTACAGAAATACAGGTAGGTTACAGGCTAACAGGCAAGGTGACAGAAATACAGATATGTTACAGGCTAACAGATAAGGTGACATAAATACAGGTAGGTTACAGGCTAACAGACAAGGTGGCATAAATACAGGTAGGTTACAGGCTAACAGACAAGGTTACAGAAATACAGATAGGTTACAGGCTAACAGATAAGGTGACATAAATACAGGTAGGTTACAGGCTAACAGACAAGGTGACATAAATACAGGTAGGTTACAGGCTAACAGACAAGGTTACAGAAATACAGATAGGTTACAGGCTAACAGATAAGGTGGCAGAAATACAGGTAGGTTACATGTTAACAGATAAGGTGACAGAAATACAGGTAGGTTACAGGCTAACAGTCAAGGTGACAGAAATACAGGTAGGCTACAGGCTAACAGATAAGGTGACATAAATACAGGTAGGCCACAGGCTAACAGATAAGGTTACAGAAATACAGGTAGGTAACAGGCTAACAGACAAGGTTACAGAAAAACAGATAGGCTACAGGCTAACAGATAAGGTGACATAAATACAGGTAGGTTACAGGCTAACAGATAAGGTGACAGAAATACAGGTAGGTTACAGGCTAACAGTCAAGGTGACAGAAATACAGGTAGGCTACAGGCTAACAGATAAGGTGACATAAATACAGGTAGGCCACAGGCTAACAGATAAGGTTACAGAAATACAGATAGGTTACAGGCTAACAGATAAGGTGACATAAATACAGGTAGGTTACAGGCTAACAGACAAGGTGACATAAATACAGGTAGGTTACAGGCTAACAGACAAGGTTACAGAAATACAGATAGGTTACAGGCTAACAGATAAGGTGACAGAAATACAGGTAGGTTACATGTTAACAGACAAGGTTACAGAAAAACAGATAGGCTACAGGCTAACAGATAAGGTGACATAAATACAGGTAGGTTACAGGCTAACAGATAAGGTGACAGAAATACAGGTAGGTTACAGGCTAACAGTCAAGGTGACAGAAATACAGGTAGGCTACAGGCTAACAGATAAGGTGACATAAATACAGGTAGGCCACAGGCTAACAGATAAGGTTACAGAAATACAGGTAGGCTACACGCTAACAGACAAGGTGACAGAAATACAGGTAGGTAACAGGTTAACAGATAAGGTTACAGAAATACAGGTAGGTAACAGGTTAACAGATAAGGTGACAGAAATACAGGTAGGTAACAGGCTAACAGATAAGGTTACAGAAATACAGGTAGGTAACAGGTTAACAGATAAGGTTACAGAAATACAGGTAGGCTACAGGCTAACAGGCAAGGTGACAGAAATACAGGTAGGTTACAGGCTAACAGACAAGGTTACAGAAATACAGGTAGGCTACATGCTAACAGATAAGGTGACAGAAATACAGGTAGGTTACAGGCTAACAGATAAGGTGACATAAATACAGGTAGGCCACAGGCTAACAGGCAAGGTGACAGAAATACAGGTAGGTTACAGGCTAACAGACAAGGTTACAGAAATACAGGTAGGTAACAGGCTAACAGTCAAGGTGACAGAAATACAGGTAGGTAACAGGTTAACAGACAAGGTTACAGAAATACAGGTAGGTAACAGGTTAACAGACAAGGTTACAGAAATACAGGTAGGTAACAGGCTAACAGATAAGGTGACAGAAATACAGGTAGGTTACAGGCTAACAGACAAGGTTACAGAAATACAGGTAGGTAACAGCCTAACAGACAAGGTTACAGAAATACAGGTAGGTTACAGGCTAACAGATAAGGTGACATAAATACAGGTAGGTAACAGCCTAACAGACAAGGTTACAGAAATACAGGTAGGCTACAGGCTAACAGGCAAGGTGACAGAAATACAGGTAGGTAACAGGCTAACAGATAAGGTGACATAAATACAGGTAGGTAACAGGCTAACAGGCAAGGTGACAGAAATACAGGTAGGTTACAGGCTAACAGGCAAGGTGACAGAAATACAGGTAGGTAACAGGCTAACAGGCAAGGTGATAGAAATACAGGTAGGTTACAGGCTAACAGATAAGGTGACATAAATACAGGTAGGTAACAGGCTAACAGGCAAGGCGACAGAAATACAGGTAGGTAACAGGCTAACAGATAAGGTGACAGAAATACAGGTAGGTTACAGGCTAACAGACAAGGTGACAGAAATACAGGTAGGTTACAGGCTAACAGGCAAGGTGACAGAAATACAGGTAGGTAACAGGCTAACAGGCAAGGTCACAGAAATACAGGTAGGTTACAGGCTAACAGTCAAGCTGACAGAAATACAGGTAGTTACAGGCTAACAGATAAGGTGACAGAAATACAGGTAGGTAACAGGCTAACAGGCAAGGCGACAGAAATACAGGTAGGTTACAGGCTAACAGACAAGGTGACAGAAATACAGGTAGGTTACAGGCTAACAGGCAAGGTGACAGAAATACAGGTAGGTAACAGGCTAACAGGCAAGGTCACAGAAATACAGGTAGGTTACAGGCTAACAGTCAAGCTGACAGAAATACAGGTAGGTTACAGGCTAACAGATAAGGTGACAGAAATACAGGTAGGTAACAGGCTAACAGGCAAGGTGACAGAAATACAGGTAGGTTACAGGCTAACAGACAAGGTGACAGAAATACAGGTAGGTTACAGGCTAACAGATAAGGTGACAGAAATACAGGTAGGTTACAGGCTAACAGCAAGGTGACAGAAATACAGGTAGGTAACAGGCTAACAGATAAGGTGTCAGAAATACAGATAGGTAACAGGCTAACAGGCAAGGTGACAGAAATACAGGTAGGTTACAGGCTAACAGATAAGGTGACAGAAATACAGGTAGGTTACAGGCTAACAGCTGGCAAGGTGACAAAAACACGGGTAGGTAACAGGCTAACATGCAAGGTGACACAATACAGGTAGGTTAACAGGCTAACAGGCAAGGTGGCAGAAATACAAGTAGGCTACAGGCTAACAGATAAGGTGATAGAAATACAGGTAGGTTCATGCTAACAGGCAAGGTGAAAGAAATACAGGTAGGTTACATGCTAACAGGCAACATAACAGAAATACAGGCAGGCTACAGGCTAACAGGCAAATGTGACTGCAATACAGGTAGGTAACAGGCTAACAGATAAGGGGACATAAATACAGGTAGGTTACATGCTAACAGGCAAGGTGACAGAAATACCGGTAGGTTACAGGCTAACAGATAAGGTGTCAGAAATACAGGTAGGTAACAGGCTAACAGGCAAGGTGACAGAAATACAGGTAGGTTACAGGCTAACAGATAAGGTGTCAGAAATACAGGTAGGTTACAGGCTAACAGGCAAGGTGACAGAAATACAGGTAGGTTACATGCTTACAGATAACCTGACAGAAATACAGGTAGGTTACAGGCTAACAGATAAGGTGACAGAAATACAGGTAGGTTACAGGCTAACAGGCAAGATGAAAGAAATACAGGTAGGCTACAGGCTAACAGACAAGGTGACAGAAATACAGGTAGGTTACAGGCTAACAAGCAAGGTGACAGAAATACAGGTAGGTTACAGGGTAGCAGGCAAGGTGACAGAAATACAGGTAGGCTACAGCCTAACAGACAAGGTGACAGAAATACAGGTAGGCTACAGGCTAACAGATAAGGTGACAGAAATACAGGTAGGTAACAGGCTAACAGGCAAGATGAAAGAAATACAGGTAGGCTACAGGCTAACAGACAAGGTGACAGAAATACAGGTAGGTTACAGGCTAACAAGCAAGGTGACAGAAATACAGGTAGGTTACAGGCTAACAGGCAAGGTGACAGAAATACAGGTAGGTTATAGGCTAACAGGCAAGGTGACGGAAATACAGGTAGGTTACAGCCTAACAGACAAGGTGACAGAAATACAGGTAGGTTACAGGCTTACAGATAAGGTGACAGAATTACAGGTAGGTAACAGGCTAACAGGCAAGGTGACAGAAATACAGGTAAGTTACAGGCTAACAGATAAGGTGACAGAAATACAGGTAGGCTACAGGCTAACAGGCAAGGTGACAGAAATACAGGTAGGTTACAGGCTAACAGGCAAGGTGACAGAAATACAAGATAGGTAACAAGCTAACAGGCAAGGTCACAGAAATACAGGTAGGTTACAGGCTAACAGTCAAGCTGACAGAAATACAGGTAGGTTACAGGCTAACAGATAAGGTGACAGAAATACAGGTAGGTAACAGGCTAACAGGCAAGGCGACAGAAATACAGGTAGGTTACAGGCTAACAGACAAGGTGACAGAAATACAGGTAGGTTACAGGCTAACAGGCAAGGTGACAGAAATACAGGTAGGTAACAGGCTAACAGGCAAGGTCACAGAAATACAGGTAGGTTACAGGCTAACAGTCAAGCTGACAGAAATACAGGTAGGTTACAGGCTAACAGATAAGGTGACAGAAATACAGGTAGGTAACAGGCTAACAGGCAAGGTGACAGAAATACAGGTAGGTTACAGGCTAACAGATAAGGTGACAGAAATACAGGTAGGTTACAGGCTAACAAGCAAGGTGACAGAAATACAGATAGGTTACAGGGTAGCAGATAAGGTGACAGAAATACAGGTAGGTAACAGGCTAGCAGGCAAGGTGACAGAAATACAGGTAGGTTACAGGCTAACAGGCAAGGTGACAGAAATACAGGTAGGTAACAGGCTAACAGATAAGGTGACAGAAATACAGGTAGGTAACAGGCTAACAGTCAAGGTGACAAAAATACAGGTAGGTTACAGGCTAACAGATAAGGTGACAGAAATACAGGTAGGTTACAGGCTAACAAGCAAGGTGACAGAAATACAGATAGGTTACAGGGTAGCAGATAAGGTGACAGAAATACAGGTAGGTAACAGGCTAACAGGCAAGGTGACAGAAATACAGGTAGGTTACAAGCTAACAGATAAGGTGACAGAAATACAGGTAGGTAACAGGCTAACAGGCAAGGTGACAGAAATACAGGTAGGTTACAGGCTAACAGGCAAGGTGACAGAAATACAGGTATGTAACAGGCTAACAGGCAAGATCACAGAAATACAGGTAGGTTACAGGCTAACAGTCAAGCTGACAGAAATACAGGTAGGTTACAGGCTAACAGATAAGGTGACAGAAATACAGGTAGGTTACAGGCTAACAGCTGGCAAGGTGACAAAAACACGGGTAGGTAACAGGCTAACATGCAAGGTGACACAATACAGGTAGGTTAACAGGCTAACAGGCAAGGTGGCAGAAATACAAGTAGGCTACAGGCTAACAGATAAGGTGATAGAAATACAGGTAGGTTCATGCTAACAGGCAAGGTGAAAGAAATACAGGTAGGTTACATGCTAACAGGCAACATAACAGAAATACAGGCAGGCTACAGGCTAACAGGCAAATGTGACTGCAATACAGGTAGGTAACAGGCTAACAGATAAGGGGACATAAATACAGGTAGGTTACATGCTAACAGGCAAGGTGACAGAAATACCGGTAGGTTACAGGCTAACAAGCAAGGTGACAGAAATACAGGTAGGTTACATGCTTACAGATAAGCTGACAGAAATACAGGTAGGTTACAGGCTAACAGACAAGGTGTCAGAAATACAGGTAGGTTACAGGCTAACAAGCAAGGTGACAGAAATACAGGTAGGTTACATGCTTACAGATAAGCTGACAGAAATACAGGTAGGTTACAGGCTAACAGGCAAGGTGTCAGAAATACAGGTAGGTTACATGCTTACAGATAAGGGGACATAAATACAGGTAGGTTACAGGCTAACAGATAAGGTGTCAGAAATACAGGTAGGTTACAGGCTAACAGGCAAGGTGACAGAAATACAGGTAGGTTACATGCTTACAGATAAGCTGACAGAAATACAGGTAGGTTACAGGCTAACAGATAAGGTGACAGAAATACAGGTAGGTTACAGGCTAACAGGCAAGATGAAAGAAATACAGGTAGGCTACAGGCTAACAGACAAGGTGACAGAAATACAGGTAGGTTACAGGCTAACAAGCAAGGTGACAGAAATACAGGTAGGTTACAGGGTAGCAGGCAAGGTGACAGAAATACAGGTAGGCTACAGCCTAACAGACAAGGTGACAGAAATACAGGTAGGCTACAGGCTAACAGATAAGGTGACAGAAATACAGGTAGGTAACAGGCTAACAGGCAAGATGAAAGAAATACAGGTAGGCTACAGGCTAACAGACAAGGTGACAGAAATACAGGTAGGTTACAGGCTAACAAGCAAGGTGACAGAAATACAGGTAGGTTACAGGCTAACAGGCAAGGTGACAGAAATACAGGTAGGTTATAGGCTAACAGGCAAGGTGACGGAAATACAGGTAGGTTACAGCCTAACAGACAAGGTGACAGAAATACAGGTAGGTTACAGGCTTACAGATAAGGTGACAGAATTACAGGTAGGTAACAGGCTAACAGGCAAGGTGACAGAAATACAGGTAAGTTACAGGCTAACAGATAAGGTGACAGAAATACAGGTAGGCTACAGGCTAACAGGCAAGGTGACAGAAATACAGGTAGGCTACAGGCTAACAGGCAACGTGAAAGAAATACAAGATAGGTAACAAGCTAACAGATAAAGTGACAGAAATACAGGTAGGTAACAGGCTAACAGATAAGGTGACAGAAATACAGGTAGGTTACAGGCTAACAGTCAAGGTGACAGAAATACAGGTAGGTTACAGGGTAGCAGATAAGGTGACAGAAATACAGGAAGGTTACAGGCTTATAGATAAGGTGACAGAAATACAGATAGGTTACAGGCTAACAGGCAAGGCGACAGAAATACAGGTAGGTTACAGGCTAACAGGCAAGGTGACAGAAATACAGGTAGGTTATAGGCTAACAGGCAAGGTGACGGAAATACAGGTAGGTTACAGCCTAACAGACAAGGTGACAGAAATACAGGTAGGTTACAGGCTTACAGATAAGGTGACAGAATTACAGGTAGGTAACAGGCTAACAGGCAAGGTGACAGAAATACAGGTAAGTTACAGGCTAACAGATAAGGTGACAGAAATACAGGTAGGCTACAGGCTAACAGGCAAGGTGACAGAAATACAGGTAGGCTACAGGCTAACAGGCAACGTGAAAGAAATACAAGATAGGTAACAAGCTAACAGATAAAGTGACAGAAATACAGGTAGGTAACAGGCTAACAGATAAGGTGACAGAAATACAGGTAGGTTACAGGCTAACAGTCAAGGTGACAGAAATACAGGTAGGTTACAGGCTAACAGATAAGGTGACAGAAATACAAGTAGGTTACATGTTAACAGATATACATGCTACAGTAATTAAAATAATGTTTGTACGCTTTGTTGAATTCACATAAATTAACGAACAAAATTCAGTGATGTATTTTCATGTCTGCTAAACCTAGAGTCAAAATGATTATATTTGAATATATACACAGTATCAGTTACAATTACCATTAGTTAACAAACTGTATCTTCCATATACTTACATTAATATCATTGGTTTATCTTACAGTAGAATTAGCAGAGATACAGGTGGCTACTATTGATTCTATAGGTACCTTATTTTATTTATTTATTAGAATGGTTTTCAGGTATTAACAGTGGGTATACACGGGATCACATTTATTATATTCACAATTTTCATCCCGATTTTAGATAACATTTAGATGCGTATTTTACTGATAACAGTTATGGTAAAATTTTGAATAAATCTTATTATAGTTAGATATAAAACCAGACAAATTTAACATTTAATGGTCATTCATAATAATTTGGTTTTTTTTTATTGGTGTTTAAACGCCACTTTCAGCAATTTTTCAGCTGTATCGTGTCGTCCAGTTTTTATTGGGAGAGAAGCCGGAAAGAACCTCCGACCTGCGCCATTCATATTAATTATACATGTAAGGTAGGTGACTTTTCATTTGTAAATGATCCCACCTGTTGAAATATTATTGACCGTTTATTGTTCTATTGTATAGGTATGGACGGGCAAGTTACAACGAATCAAAATGAAAATGACCAGTTACTTTTTGACCACGAAGGAAATGATTCAGGTAAACGTAATATGTAGTGCAGGTTGAACTTGTGACTTGTGGGTAGACATTTATTTACTTGTTACATAGCTACTGATACCCTATAGGACTTTTGACATCGTTAATTACAAGGAATTAAAATTAAAGCATACACTCCTGGATGTTTTGCAGCAAAAGATGGAATGAAAAGAATAACCACAAACCAGACACGTAAATATTACGGAAATGATTATTTATTATGTCATATTTATGATTGTAATATTGTTACACTGAGTTTGCAGGTTTGAGTTTTACTGCAGTCAGGTGTGCCCGACTCCAACGTTTTACAAGGAATGTCAGTTTTTTTGCCTGAGTTTGGAGCTTTTCAGTAGGTATTTTGGAGTTGAAGCACTTGAAAAACTTTACATCGTGATATAGCTGAAAAAATACTGTTGGTGGTGTTAAACCCCATTCAATAAACAAAAAGCACTTTTTACATCAAATTGTTTTGTCTTGTAGAGAATCTTAGCACTGATATTCGCGATTTACAACATTCATACAGTCAAACTGACCAAACATGTACAGCGTCCACTTCACAAGAAAGTGTGTACTCCCGTCATAGCAGTTGTTCTGTGAACAATGGTTCTATGTCATGTTCTGAATGTAACTTGGATGATGAGGCTAACAGCTCAAAGCTCGAGTACAATTCAATGAATGATAAACTGGCAAATGAGGGACAACAGGGTTAGCATTTACGAAATTAAATACATAAATGTTAAATTTTCTTGCTTGTGCATGTAATCAAATTTAAATTAAATTAAAGTCTATTTCGGTACTGAAATCAATTAAACTAAATTTGTTTTTCGTGATTGTATTTGTTACCTGTGTATTAATCTTTGATTTAAAGTTATAATTAGGAAGAGCGTCAACATTAACTGTTTACATAACGTTATCACACGCGTGTATACATTTAGTTTTTAATGTCTCTTCCCAGATAACTGTAGTTCTTCACAGACAACTAGTCAAAATGACATAGCATACAGTACAGACAATTCAGCAACTAGTCGACCAAACAAGACAGATAACCGTAGTTCTTCACAGACAACTAGTCAAAATGACATAGCATACAGTACAGACAATTCAGCAACTAGTCGACCAGACAAGACATTTCAATTCAGTCATTTAAATAGTCAAAACAGACTTGGTTTTGACAAGCCGAATGGGTTTAGAGGAGAATACCAAAAGGAAGAAACAAGAAAACATAGTTTCACAAACTGGATGCTTTCCTATCCATCTATAGATCAAATGGTGGAAGCTGGGTTCTTCTATTTAGGTACCAGTTACATGGATTCTGATCAGATTTTTTAAAAACTACATTTACACCTTGGTTTTTTAAATACATTTTATGGACAGTTTCCAACTGATCAGTGCTATTTTGTAGTTAACAAGAAACAGTCAATAACAAAATATTTGCCTTATTTGAATGTTAGTCAAGTTTATTTTCATATGCAGTATTTGAAATTATTTCTATTGTAAACAAAACTATATACTTAAACATTTTTAAATACTTAAAATATACTTAATTCATGCAATTCAAATAATTGATGTGTATATTTTTCTCTCAAAGCGATTGAAATATAAGTAATTAATTTCTCAGCGACTTTTAAGACAATGATAAAAATGTATTAGTTTTTAATCCTGAATTGAGGAGCATATAGTGGCTTCTATGTCTGTCTGTCCTTCCATTTTTATCTGTCATCATCCATGTATATTATCAGAAGCATATCGCCAAAACAATGGCAAAGAAAACCGACCGAACAACAAGAGCAAAAACCTTTGACCTATTTTCTTTAAACTCAGAGGTTCAAAAGATTGTGATTCATAGGTGTTTATGGCACAAGAATCATACCTCCGCTATCTTTGTGAGTTATTCCCCTTAGTTTATTTTTCTTGTCTGGTAAATAACTTAAAACTTTGAGAAGGGATGCCCTTCAAACCTGTTGATGAATAGAACTATTTTTTGTTTGTTTTGTATTTTATAATTTACATAACAAATATTTCGCTAAATAAAAAAATCCCAATATGTCATGATATTTATCCCTTAAAGTATAGTTGAATGCAATGTACTGCACATTTCTTATCGACAGTGTACTTCGGGTAGCATCTTTTTAGATTAGCACTTATAATTTTAAGGAATACAGTTGCAATGGAAAAGTGAAGGCACCTTTTTCCTGTTTTAAATTGGAATTGATTAAAACTGATCACCTATATCATCTGTATTGTTTAGTGTTACATATGACATTAATTTTATTGAATAAAGAATTTTGTCTACTTGAAGCAGACCAAATGCCAATAACACCTGTACATGCTTGTTTTTTCAGCTTACGAGACACGCGCTAAATGTTTTTATTGTGGTTACAGTAAAATTTGGTGTGAAGGAGATGATCCATTGGACAAATCCTTACATAAAGACTGTTTATATTTAGAACAAAGATCAAAGGTAAATAAATTGTCAAGTAAAACAATTGTTCAACTGAATCAATTGCATTCATTACATATGCTTAATTGTTAGAATAAATAGCTCTTGATTGTTTTGCTCAATCATATGAGAACAATTAATGAGTTTTGCCTTTTATTAATTTTGGCATTTTCTTTTTCATATCTCTTTCAATTGTTTGTACAACATGTGTTGGGTATTAAGGTACTATCCACGTTGGTGGTCAGGGTTGTGGGAGCAGGATTAAGGTACTATCCACGTTGGTGGTCAGGGTTGTGGGAGCAGGATTAAGGTACTATCCACGTGGTGGTCAGGGTTGTGGGAGCAGGATTAAGGTACTATCCACGTTGGTGGTCAGGGTTGTGGGAGCAGGATTAAGGTACTATCCACGTTGGTGGTCAGGGTTGTGTCAGCAGGATTAAGGTACTATCCACGTGGTGGTCAGGGTTGTGGGAGCAGGATTAAGGTACTATCCACGTTGGTGGTCAGGGTTGTGGGAGCAGGATTAAGGTACTATCCACGTTGGTGGTCAGGGTTGTGGGAGCAGGATTAAGGTACTATCCACGTGGTGGTCAGGGTTGTGGGAGCAGGATTAAGGTACTATCCACGTGGTGGTCAGGGTTGTGGGAGCAGGATTAAGGTACTATCCACGTGGTGGTCAGGGTTGTGGAAGGTTTCATGTTGATTCTTACTATGGGCATGGCATGCTGACTTAACAGTAATTTACAACTATTGCCAGTTTTTTCAAATACTGTGGTTTCATCCTACAATAAAAATTGACTCAATGATATCACTGAAAAAAACTAATAAAAGTGTCATTAAACGTAATTACAGAAAAACACAAAAACATTGTGGTTAGGTTTCTAATCATATACATTGCAATAATACATGTAATTTAAATTTCTACTAATTTAATTCAACGAAAGGAACGTGTTCAAAACATACAGTATGGAGTGGATATTAAATTTTTTTCTTTATTTTCTTTTATATTTTCACTGTAACTTCTTGCATTTTAAAGTGTAAGGTTTCAAAACCTGTAAGAACATATTTTTGAAGATTAAACATATTTTAAAATTCTGCATCTTTCAGTGTATTCAAAGACTATTTCCATAGCAAACTGAAAACTGTTAAACTAGTTATGACTTATAATTTTCTCGTTTTGTTTACTGTACAGATGCCAAATGCCGACCCCGAAGAAACAGTGCCAATGTCTCCGGTATAAACGAAGAGATACAGTTATGCAATGATATTATGTTTTTCATATACTTAAATAGAAAATAAGTGCTTTATTATATGGCTGGGACCATACTTACATGGTTCCCTGTGCTCCATAAAACAGCTGAGCTGTCAAACGAATCCCCAGCTAGCTGATCGTGGATCATTCACGTGGGTGCGTTATAAGTGCATACTGTGAAAAACATGACGGTAGGACATATTGGGTGACCTGTTTGGAGGGTGCCACACTCCTTGCACGCTAAAGACCCCTTATGTAGATGTTGCTACAAGTAGACGCATTGTAGAAACTACAAAAGGATAAATTGTCCACCCCTTCCCAATACTCCATAGTTTTACAGTAGCGATCATAATTATTCGCCCATATGTTCTTTATTTATCTTTTCTTCATCCTGAATATAATCGAAATACTGATCATTGGATGTTAGCAATCAATCAATCAATCATTATATATAAATTAAAAGAATCTAATTGTTTATTAAAAAAACTAAATTAAGGAATGATATATGGTATTTTATCATTATCATCATTTTATGACCTCTTATGAGAACAATATAATTAAATTTAATTTGTATTTAGCAAATATATGGTTTTCCACCGATTTATACATGTAGTAGCATAAACTAGTTTTAAGATAAAGTATGTAATTCTGCCACGCTTGCCACATAGTGCGCCTGTACATTTTTAAATATATCATCATTCTATTTTTTAAACATGTACTTGATAAATTATTTAACAAACAGCATTATGCTTTTCATTATTTAATTGTTACATATTCATGAATACCTAAATTCAAAAATTCCAAAAATGATGGTAGAGGTGCCGTAAAAGAATAAGTTTCCCTCTCCAAGCACCAGCTAGCCCACTTATTTCAGGATGAATCGTAATCTTTGTTAGTCCCTTCCCATCAATGAGCTAGTGAATAGTTCCCTAACGTTTTCTGATAGTTTAATTGAGCTGAACGATCGCCTGATACAATCCAACCTACTAGTTGGAGCGTTCTGTTTTGAACCAGAGGGTGAATTTGGCTGTAGGACGATGCTAGGAGCTGTGGATTCATGGGAAGTAGGATTGGATCCTGAATGGGCATCTCCAGTAGAGCTGTGTATCATGGCTGAGATGTCCAGGTCAAGGGTCACTATCAAAACTGTTGCTTTTTCTGCCCGGATTTTGGTGAGACACCGAGAAATCAGACAAAACGGGGGAAAAGATTAAGCTTTCAGTTCTGTCCAAGGATGAATTGGAGCATCTGAATCCGGACGCCATCTCATATAGACTGTGAGTTAGTGCTTTGTTCTGTCTCCGAAAAGATCGATTTCGTAATTCATTGTTTTTGGCTTGAAAAATCTGTGGGTTCAATTTCCTAAATTAATGCTGGAGTTCAACCATGGACCCGTTATCTTGGACAGAACATCTTGACTTACAGCTCCCCACCCCATTAAGCTTGCGTCTGGCTGAATTATTACTGTTGGTGGGACTGAAATTATGCTTTTCCCATTCCATTTGTCTAAATGATCTATCTACCAGTTCAATTCGTTTAGGAAGAGGATGGCGTCGTAATTGTATGTATGCTAACGTTTTTGGTTCTTGGCTACTTGTTAAAACCAATAATGAATAGGGCAGGTAGCACCGTTTGAATGATGCAGTCATTTTAACCAGTTGCGATAACTTTCTCACTGAGACATTGTTTGACTCTTACTCTGTGCAAAGTGTGTTTTTTACTTTGTTTTGAGGAAAAATAAGTGTGATTTATATTGAACTGATTGTGTACCCCAAAAAATACACTTAAGATGGAATTAGACACTGATTTGTCTATGTTGATCCCAAATACTAGGACTTGAAAAGGACGCATAACTTTTCGTCCATCTAATTGACAATATTCCTTGTATTGATTCATTATCAGAATATCGTCTAAGTAAATTACTAGTCGAATTCCTATTATTCGTAACAAAGCCGAATTGATAAGTCTTCCCTTCCCGCCTGATTTAGGGATAGTTTTGATGTTGTTCGTGAATTGCCACTTAAAAGTAAGCCTCTGTGATATCTTGCTTAACCATCCAATACCC
This sequence comes from Limnoperna fortunei, assembly GCA_944474755.1. Lineage (NCBI taxonomy): Eukaryota > Metazoa > Mollusca > Bivalvia > Mytilida > Modiolidae > Limnoperna > Limnoperna fortunei. Next base: position 6,256,895 of record OX104112.1, read on the forward strand.
CTTTTGGATTAGGTTCCTCACTGAATGGATACCCCCAATTTTGAAATGATTGTAATTCAAAATTTTTTTTTAATTTCTTAGATTTATCACAGGTCTTTGACCTCCTTTTTTTCCTCCACCAAGAACAAATGACTCAAAAAATGTTCTTTCTTTGTGGAACTGCTTTATTGACCCTTTTGAAATCATTTTACGAATTTCTAGATTTATAAGATCTGACTTTTCTTTGTCAAATACCATTGTTGGGGGATTTAATTGTTGACACCTTTACAACTTCCCATATCCGTGGGTCGGGTGTTAAAATCCACCATTTTTAAAGAAAATGATGCATACTTCCTGCTATGGGAAGATTTATACTTGATTTTGTAGGAAGTGGGGAATTAAATTCCATGTCTATAACCTGATTTAATTCTTTCCTCCCCTGCGCCCTTGAGCTCTCCTGTAACTTCCAGCTCTGCCTCATATCTTGGCGGAAACGCCAAAGCCCTTTGGACTATATTAATAACATCATCAAGATTTAAACCATGACCTCATTGCTGTATCTTCTCAGCTTCACTCCATAAAATACCGAGAGAAAATGAGGCATCTAGAATTCTATTTTGAGTTTTAATAAATGCCCTTTCTTTCTGCATCGATAAGATTGTACGGAATTAGCGTTTGCAAAGTTTCTTTATGAATCTGTCTGTTTTCTTAGGGGCTAATTTGTTACTGGTTGGAACACCACAATTTTTGGTTAATTCAGGTCTACACTTTTTAGTTATGCCTTGGTTTGCGTACTTTTCTATATATTTTGTAAATTTACTCGAAACTTTTAAACCTTTAGCCTACAAATCGGATGGATTGAAGCATGCTTCTAGTTCTGAATTCTCACTTGATTCCGAGGAACGGTCAGAAGACTCTGAAGACGATTCAGATGATGAAGATACGTCACGTTTTCTATTCTTACTTCGTATACCATCCCTTTGATCTCGTATACTATGTGCACTTTTACCTAGGGATTAAATATCCCTTTCGGCAGTAGAATTATTGGCGTGACGCCAACTACTTAAGGATATAGAATCTGACTCAGCCGATAAATCATTATCATCTTTATATGTACCGTCCTCGGACTTTTCGTTATTAGTGGCCTGAGAGGCCTTACCAGTGTTAGTGCCCTGGGAGGCGTTATTGGTGCTCTGAGAGGCTTTATCAATGCCTGATAGGCGTTATCGTGTTCTCAGCAAGAGGCAAAGTTAGCTGGTTTTATATATATGACATGTGGACGAGTTAAGTATTATTCTCTTTTGTTATACATTTTCTTTGAAGGGCTGTGTATTTACCGCCAAATCAAGGCATTAACAATGTATTATCTTATGCGTTTCTTATATATAATCATCTTGTTTGTAGATGAGTAGATGAACATGACACAATGTGCCATTATATGACATAGCTTCCTTAAATATGTTTTCGTGGAACATATTACATGTGCTTTATTTACAGCACATATAATATGTATAAGTGATTTGCACCGGAGTCAGTACATCTGAATATTTACACAAACACTAAAACATCGTACAATAGACCTGCCTTAGCCAGATTGTTTGTTTGTTTCTATCCATGTAAATGAACTCACAACGTCACTGGTGTCACGGTAACTTGTTAGTAGATCGTCTTTGGCACACTTATAGGTTACATGTCGCACATATTACTATTAATCCTAGTCGACCAGTCGAGTTTTTAGCCCCCCCCCACCCCCAACACCAAGAAGAGGTTTCTGGATGAGTGAGTTACTAAACACTTTATATAGAAATACTGCGGATTGAAGAACTGAAGAAAACATCTGTTCATCAAATTAAGTGTTTCCCACTCTTCTCCCTACTTCAGGACTGTGCCCTAGATGCCAGTCCTTAAATATATCGACAAGAACGTTCAGAACACGTTTGTAATATACGCTTGGGTTCAATTTTAAACTGGGGCCTTGGTTCTTGAAATATATATACGGTTTTACAGTAGGAACCTACTAGTGAGCGGGGTACGGGGTACGAGGGATGTGAAATATTAAGTTACCAGTGTCTGATCCGGAAATTGCGAGGGATGGGGAGGTTTTATTTCAGACAATTTCTTATTTACCTTGGGAGGTACATGTAATTGAAGACGAAAAGGGTGTAAGAAGATTTAAGAAGAACAAAAAAATATATTTGTTGAGAAAGTATGTTTCCTTTTCAATTGTGGTAGGTTTTATCTGATTAAGAAAAATGTAATCGTATGTGGAATTGACAGACCAATGTAAGTTTTACATGAAGTTTCGGAAGGTTTTTGTCTGCAATTCATTACTCATTGCACTCAGCTTACCTTTTGTAAACATATCGTTGTTTTTTTTAATTTTGAACAAATTTAGAAAAAAAAGAAGTTAACATTGTTTACACAAAACCCCCATTTTCTGTTGATGTATTGTTTGTTAACTTGTTCCCGTCCTGAATATAGCTGAAATACTGCTCGCTGAACGTAAAGCAGACATCCAATCAATCAATCAATCAATTAATTTTGAAAATTGAGGGAACAGGAACAATACAAGATTTAAATTTCAGGAATCGCAAACTGAAAGCGAATTAAAACTTACCAACCCCTCTTTCCAACCTGTAGTTAAGTTAGTCAACTTTTATTAATCACCGGAGTGTCAACATTTATGTTGCAAACTCGAGTCTGAATTCGTGGACTCCAACCTTAATGGACAAGAATTACAACTTCTCCTGAAGTTTGGGGATCTCTCCTGGTACTGCGGCTTCTTCCACATTATTTACCTGATATAGCTGAAATCGGCGGGCACACCTTACACACAATGAGGCTCAACCCGCAACCCTCAGTTATAATATTAAGGGAGTGGCATGTCACGTTAAATAGAGATGTGACAAGTCACGTTAAATAAGGGTGTGGCATGTCACGTTAAATAATGGCGTGGCGTGTCACGTTAAATAAGGATGTAATGGTTCACGTTAAATCATAAGATAACCAGACGTGATAAAAAGTCAGACAATGAAAAACAAACACGTGAATAACACCAAAAAACGAACTGGAAGAAAGTAAAATAGAACAAAAACCCAAAATCATAGATGAGCAATACAGAGCCATATAAAACAAGGGGTTATCTTAGGTGCCCCTGAAGGGACAGCAGTTCCTGCCCTATATGAAGAGTAGTAGCGTATAAATATCAAAATGTAAACTATAATATGCCATCAAACACATTAAACCAATCACATCCTAAAGCAAACGATAAAACCAGCGACATGTTTGTTATAATATTAACCAAAATAACATATACTCAGACTGAGGAGGAATCCAACACACGTGGGGCACTGGGAAGAGTTCGATACACAGAACTACTTGGCCCATCCTTAAGTGGCGGGTAATGGAAGGGCTCTCGTTAGTGGCGGTGGTAACGGAAGCCTAACCACGGATCATTTGCACTATAAAGATCCGCTTTAAAATCTTTATTGTTCTCTTTTCAGTCCCTAATTATACTTTTCCTGTGGCGGTCAAAATGTTCTTGACATGTGCCGATTGGGGGTTGCACTGCTTACTCGTCTGGAGCACCTTGGTGATTGTTGTTGACATAGGTTACCGAGAATCATTGGTGTGGCGATTGCTGCATCACTGGGTTCACCCAGGATTTTGTTTTCAGGATGCATACTTTGGTTTTTTTATTTGTAGTTTTGTTGTGTGGTTTTTCTGTGAATTTATTTATAAGACGCTTTACATTTGTGTCTTGTTTCTTAATTGCTTTTCTTTGCTATATTCATACTCAATCAAATTTTAATATCAGACGCTGTATTATAACTTTCGTTTTTGTTGTTGAGCTCTTTGATTTGATGAATACTAGATGATTAAAAATAAGACTGTAAATATATCGAAGATCGGCAGGTTTGAATCTGAAAGTTGACGACCTCCTTTTTGGAATAGTGCGACAAATCAAACTAAAATTGAACGATGATTTAGATAGAAAACCCTCCCTAGAGAGCAGAAAGAACGAAAACAATTCATTTGGTGATTATTCCGACGACCTGCAAAGAAAACATTTCTGAAAAATGTGCGTTGTCTTTGGAAAATAAGGACCAAAAACTAAGTTATTCCAATTCATTTCAATAGCAATTATTTTGGCTAAGCGGTTTGTCAGAAAACAAATTTAGAATTTTCAGCCAATCAGAACGCATTAGCAGCCCTGTCAACCATAATGAATTAAAACACCCAAAATAACAAGACAACTAGTCAAGCTTTAATTCTGCATAATTTAGTTTAATTGTCAGGAATAGTTTTTGAGATTTGTATGTCATCCATATAGGGACCTATGATAAGCTGTGTTCCACGGTGGTGCCCACCATTCTACTTAGAAGACGCTGGAAGTGCATAGGGCATGTCATGAGGAGAGACAGTATACCCCACATCAAAGTCGCTCTGTATTGGACGCCAGAAGGAAAACGTAAGAGGGGAAGACCATATAACACATCGAGACGAACGGTAGGAGAGATTAAAAGTTGGGGCCACACTTGGGGAACAATAGAAAGGCTGGCAAAAGATTGATTGATTGATTGATTAATGGTGTTTAACGCCCGAGCAGCATTATTTCAGCTATATTCAGGCGATGATAAAATGAACATGAAATGATGATGAATGAAAATGGGATAGGACACAAGGAAAAATAGGGGTAACGGATTTTAGATTGCCACTGGCAAATGGGAGGATGGATAGGGTCGGGCAATTCAGACTCCTGTAGAAGGATCGAAATCCCTACTCATAGCGAATACTACAGCAGCGTTCTTTAACGTGCGAGGAACGTGGCATTTTTCCCAACACGGTGCACTAATATGGTTTGCTGTCAGGTTTTCCGTATTATGGCCTGACAACCCCAGCTTGCCAGGGGTACCCCATTCAACCACCCGGGGCACACATCCCAGTCGGTCTTTAGGCAAACCGACCTGATACGCCGGTCAGGGTACTGGGCGCTATTTAGTCGCCTTTTACGACAAGCTAGCGCGACTGCAGTCTATTCTTTTGGCCATCCGGGGCCTGGCAAAAAATCGCGACCAATGGAGGACCTTTGTTGCGGCCCTACATGCCACCAGGAATTAGGGTAGTAAGTAAAAGAGTGCTACATAACATGACAGTGAGTAACTTGAGGGGTGTCTAATTAAGAGGTAGGCACTGCTTATTCGTCCGGAGCCCCCGTGAACACCAGTGGTTTTTATTGGGTTAGGGTTACTCACTTTCTGTTTTTGGTTTTTGTTTTGTGTTGTTTATGCTTGTCTATATAGGGATTTGTAGGTGTCCTTTGACTTTTGACTCTCGTTGTTCAGTCGGTTTCCTTGATATTTGTCATATATTCTTTGAAAATACAAACTGAAAAGACAACAACTTTCCATGGCCTCAATGACTTTGGGCCTCCAGATCTGACAAAAGAAAAACAGACGTGTTTGGATGAACAAATATAATAAATTATATACTACACAAAAATATTTTTTTAAAATTTTGTCTCTCAAATTTTTACCAGAAATCGGACAGGTTTAAGTTAACTTTATGTTAGGACTGCACATAACTGAAACATACGTGTGTGGGAGTGTTGATTGAATACAAAAAATAAATACGGAACTTACAAAATACACCATTTACAACAATACATGTGCACTTTCTACTGAAGCAGAATTAAGCAATAAGCAGTATTGTTTTAATTGATGGACTGTTTCCTAAAGCTTAGTGAGCAATTTTTCAAGAATGATTTATAAACCATACAATCATTGGGGACTGGTATAGAAATCTACGAAAGGGTCTCATGTCAACCGATTTAAAAATTTAGCCAGAGATATAAGCATTTCAACACAAACCTACAAAAACTCGCCTGTTAATAGATCACATGACAACAATGAACGCTTTTTGACAACAAAGTATCACATCTTGACTAACGTTGGTCAGATAGTCTATTTGCATGTATAACTGAAAAGGGTCAAATAAAGAATCTAAATTATTAGCATTTTTATTTCATTATATTTTATGCAAAACAATTCTACACCATAATTACAGCTGTGTTTGTATACAAGTACATATTGTATCTATTAATAACAACTTACACAGAACTCCCAGAATATTACATGTTATTCTGGATCTTCCCTGTCTGTGTTGTATATTCCATTCATAGATTTTCCACAGGAGATATGGTTCATATTTATATTACCCGAGCCGAAGAACACTGACAGGGAACATGAACCTGTATCCCCTTTGGAGCAAGAATAACAATTATATCTAAGTGGAATTCTTCTTGTAGTAATTTCCTACTGTAAGCATGATTTATCTCCCCTTAGCTGAGTTATCTGTTCTTTAGAGCAGGTACATTATATTACCAACTGTGGATAAATAGTTGTTTTCCTGCAATATTTGTTTATAGCAAATCTTCTGGTAAAATGTATTATGATTTAAAAACTAATTCAGAATATATTTTAGTTGTACTGGAACAATGAGACCTAATTTATTATTTAGAAAAAAAAAACATTTCCCCTATTTGTTCAATACCAGATGCTTCTGTTACAAAAGACAAATCTTGCAAATGGGAAGTAACTCTGTATTCCAAAAAAGAGAATACTAATTAGATTATTTAAAAGGTTGACAAAGTTCATTGAGTTTTGTCCCTGCCCATCAATATTGACGAACTGACCAACCAACACCTTAAGCTGAAGAACACTGCATCTGGCTTGTTTCTTGAATTAATTTTGACTGGTCAATGCACACACGTTTTACATTAAAATACAGTGGAACATTTTCAGGAGTAGTGTTTTTTGACAACGGAAATTGTTGGTTCAATTTAGTTGTAAACGATAAATTTCCATAATTTTATTTCAACAAACACTTTTTTTTATATATTTTACTTTTGGAGATAGAGGCTAATTTGTTTGTTTCCCATTTTAGCAGACAATACATTGTTAATCTCCTTTTTTTAAATTAAAGATAAATCAGGATCTATAAAATACATGTATTAAAAATCAATATTTATATTTACCTTTTACTATTCACATTATTTTAAACAAATAAATAAGATAAGGAATGGACACCATTTTGAAACTGTTTTCCTTTATACAAGGAATATGGACTGATATCCTGGTCTTGATTAACCAATCACATTATAGGGAATTACTGGAAAAAAATATGTTTATATATGATCATAACAGATTTGCACATGTCTTTCATGAGAAGGAATGTGGAGGAGCCAAAATACTGTCATGTCCTAAGGCCAAAAAAAATAACAAAATAAAACGACAATAAATAAAGAAAATTACTTTTTGGTCGTTTTAAAACATTACCCTAGAAGTTAATCATAGTTAGTATGGAGGGAGTTGTACTCATTTAAATTTTACACTTGGGCTGAGTCTTTATTTTTCTGTTGCTTGGTATAAAATAATAATATAGAAAGACCCATTTGTAAATAAGTGCAACACTATTTCCCACAAAATGTTTCTTATCACAATAAGATTATCTACTTCAATAATTCTTAGTGAAACTAAAATACAAACAACTACCACCATCAAATTATTTTATGTCAAACAACCCAATTTTATATTTGTCATCTAAATATGTCAGTCCTCTAGCACCAATAATTTGAAGTGCTTGCATGAGCCTACGCAAGGTTGTATTTTTATTAGAATTCTTCCATTTTGTTAGAATGTCATTGTTCTGAGCAACAAAGTCCTTGTTATAGGTTTTGAGAGTTGCTTCAATCTTCATGATGTCTAAACCAAGTTCAACACCAAGTTGCAGTGCACAAATACCTATCTGTCCTGACAATTCCAATAGAACATCATCACCTGGCACTTGCTGCAATGCTGTGTTTTCAATTTCTAAAAGCTTTCGGTCTTCTCTGATAATCTGAAATAACAAGCGGACAGTAAGAAAATATGTACAGGAAGTAGCAACATCAAGCATGTATTCCTCAACTGTAAAATTTCATATGGAGAAACATTAATACTGTTTTTTCGGAATTTCAAAATATATGCAATTATGTTTTGTTTTAAGCAACTAGATAGCATGGTTATTCCATTTTAATTAAATGAACGCAGTGGGGCTTTAAGGGTAACAGAAAGGTAACACTTTAGTCAGAATCCGTGCAGTCATATTGCACTGACAGTTTGGCGAATACTGGTTAACACACCCCTTTTTCTAAGTTCGCTCAAGCACAAGAGTCATATTTTTACAGAATTTTGCCAGTTAAGAGATCTAATTGTGTTGTTATGAAGATATCAAGCCATCTTCATAAAAAAGCTTCAAAGCAAAGGTACACCATAAGAAGGATGTACAGAAGAACAGAATATTCGTAGATGGGGAATAAAAATGTGATGGCACCATACCAGTAAACGTAAAAATGATACAATGGTACAATGAATAAGCATAAATATGTAGATGATACATTTAGCGTCCAAATCTATGTGTAGGTCAAAATAATCCTACTTCTGGCTGCCAAGTTGGAATGGATAAATGCCAAAATCAATCACAACTATGAACAATTAATGTTTTATATTGTAATCACCTTGCACAGCAAGTGAACATCTTGTTGAGTGTCACTGATAGCTTTTTGCAACACTGTATATGTTGGCCGCCTCCCTTTTGACTCGTAATATGTTTTCCATCTACTAAGAGCAGCAAACTTCAACACCCGAGGATCACTTAATCTATGCTCATATTCAATATTTTTCCACTCATGATCTGGTAGTCCTAGATAAGTGACCAGGTCCCACAATTTGTCAGTATCTATAAAAACTGCTAATCTTGCAAGATGTTGATCCTTTGGACATTGTAAGGCTGCATCAAGACCTGTAATATAATTTTATAATGAATGTCTATAAAAAGATTATTTTTAAAGTATTTGGGATTTATATGTTTGATGTCTTGTTGTTGCTGCCATGACATTTCTGAACACAATTTGACTTGATTTACTTCAAGCAATATTTGCCTAGCAAGCTCCCAATCAACAGAAAAAAGGTGAGATGGAACACATGGATAATGGGGTATTGGGTAGGGGCGAAAAATGTAGCCTTTTGTAGCTGCTACAATGAGACTGCTCTTTTTTTGATATCTACAAAAGGGGTCTAAATTGTTCAAGGAGCATGGCACTCTCTAACATGTCACCAGTACGGTCCGTGACCAGGCTTTCTATATTATGAACTGATAACCCCCCAATGACAGCTATCCCTATCCGCCACCGGTGACGTGTTGGGCAGCTCTTTGGGTCTAGCACTGAGAACCCTCCCAGTATGTTCCCAGTCAAATATAAAGGTCAAGTGACTTCTACCAAACTATCATGTTTTTCTAATGAACAACCTATATATCCACTATAATATTCATTACCAAAGTCAAGGTCAAGTGACACCTACCAGACAGTCATGTACTATTCATCAGTAACCTATATACCAAATATTGTCATCATACAATGTGTGGTTACAGAGGAACTGTCATATTCCAAAAACTTGAACATGTTGAATGTAGTCACTGGACCATGAAATTGAGATCAAGGTCAGGTGACAGGTGACTGACTGGCAAGTACTCATCATATGCTACCACTGGACTAAATTTGATAGACCTAGGGATTAAGCTTACAAAGATACATTTATAAATGGAAAACATTTGCATACAAATGGAAGTAAATCAGATTTAAAGATAACAATGTCATGTACTTTTTTTTTTAAACAGAACAGGTGAGGACACCCATTAATTATCACATCCTTTCTCAGATTACATACATTGCTTAAAAATTAGGTCAAATGAGAACCAAAACATTACAAAAATAAAAACTATCACAGATCCAGACTCATACCACATGTCCACATATATTGTTATTGTATACAAAAGTTGTAAATTTTATACATATTGATGTGTCCCCTACCTGTACACCTATCTATACACCTTTCCTGTCCCTGAAACAGAAAGGTAAACAAATTAGTGGGTCATACAAGTCTGCGGTTAAGGTAGTCATCTGGTTTACGCTGAAGTTGCAATTTTGAGCATTCCTGCAGGTTGTTTGCAATTAGCTCCAGCATTCATTGCCAGTTTTCCAGCAGATGATTGGGCATTTTCACTGGATACTCTCGCAATAAAACTTAATGTCATGATATAACCTGTGCCAACATTGTCTTGGTGTTTACCGGTGAAGTGCATTTTAATCAAAATTAAACCAAAGGTAACTGTGAAAAAACAGACAAAATGTATTCAATACATATATCAAAGGGGCATAACTCATAGCAAGACAATAATGACATGCCAACCTTTTTGAAAAACTAGGCTGGGTACATACCAGAAACCTAAATTTAAATAAAAATCCTACAAAATGTAGCTTAAAAATAGGATAACCAACATATATATAAATAAAATCAAGTGGCATAATTAATTTTAAATACTTGTGTCTGAGAAAAATGATGATACTAATCAATAAAACAGCTGAACAATGAAATACTGACACCAGCATTGTCATGCCAACTATTCAGTTGCATGGGTACTTTAAAAAAAAAATATTTTTTTCTTTTTATGTTCTTCAAATACAAGACTCAAGTGTTAAAGACCCTTATATCCATAAGTCCTTTATTTGAAAAAAGTTGAAAATTCATGTCATTATATTACAATGCATTCCAATCATTGTATTTGCATTTGGAATTCCTTTTTGACCTGCTTAAAACATTTTGGCCCATTAAATTTTGTTATTAACTATAAAATTGTCATTGTGCATACCTTATCATAACTCCAATGTAAAAGCTTTTCTGTACTATGCTCCTGTCCACGTGAACACTTCCAAGAAAGCTGCAATTTCGCATCAGCAAGTGAAATGTAGCATATGTCCGTTTCACAATTCCACCCCACTTCAATTTGTAGCAAATTAGAAATTTCTGAATTTGAAATACATTTTCCAAAGGTGTTGTGGTAAAACTCAAGAGCAGTTGTCATTGCTAGTGTTAAGCACTCTTGAGCACACGAGGCAATATCTGGTGATATAAACCCTTTTGTTGTTTTATTAAATAAGCACACAACAATTCTATCGTCCTTTCCCCAAATGCGTAACTCGTTCTCTTCGTTAATATCAAGAATTGCAGCTTTGTGATACAAGCAAATGCCTTCATCAGTCTCCTTCAGTGGCCACACATTTAATATAGCTCCAATTAGTTTGAACGACAGTGCAGAGGGTATTGATGACTTCAAAAGTCTATATGACATGTATAAAGCTTTGTCATTTCCAAGACCTTCAAAAAAATCTGTGGATGGTTCACATGTAACGGCACATGGAACAAGATAAAATTTACTTGTACCAGTTTGTTCTGTCTTAGGTTTTGGTTCAACAAGTATGTCTAGATGAACCAGTACTTGGGCAACAAACTCTTTTATCTCATCAGTAGGCATGAGTTGATTTAATTTTTTCTTTGACCAAAGCTTGAATAGGTTCTTTTTCTTTATCTTTCCTGTCTTTGTCATTTTGGTAAGAATTTTTCTACCGAAAAATGGAAAGAACTTCCTATCTGTAATGAATGACCTCAGGATGTCTACCAATGAGGTTGGCTGAACAATGATGTATTTCTCCAGTCCTTGGCCTTCAAAGTACATAATTTTTCCTAATGAATGTTGAAGTTTCAAGAACTGATCAAGTTGTTGATCGTCTAAAGCAAGGTCATCATTTTTTAAGTTCCATTCTTCTAGTTCATCTCTCGAAATGATGGTGATATTCTTAGATCTCATCTCGGACATTTGCAATTCCAATGGAACCCATGCCATTGGCTTTCTTTGCCCCCACGATTTCTGCTTGTATGCTATATCAACATACTTTGCCTTTAAACGGTCAACTTCTGGGTCTTTTGGGTCTCTTCCATTTATGAAGAATATGTCATGGTATTCAATACGATGATGACGTTCGTGGTTTTCAAATAATTTTGACAGACCTTCTTTAAACTCTTTCATCCTGTTATACTGTTCATCCTTAAAAAATATACCGTTAAGTGTAATGTTAATTGATTGAAGTTTGTATGTGCTACATGCATAATAAGTAAAAAATATTTCAGAATGGTTATGTAAGGTGTGCTAAGTCATGATACTAGTATCATAGTAAGGTAACGTAAAGTGTGCTAATTTGTAATACTAGTATCATAGTAAGGTAACGTAAGGTGTGCTAAGTCCTGATACTAGTATCATAGTAAGGTAACATAAGGTGTGCTAAGGTCGTGATACTAGCTTCATAGTAAGGTAACGTAAGTTGTGCTAAGTCGTGATACTAGTATAGTAAGGTAACGTAAGGTGTGCTTAAGTCGTGATACTAGTATCATAGTAAGGTAACGTAAGGTGTGCTTAAGTCGTGATACTAGTATCATAGTAAGGTAACGTAAGGTGTGCTTAAGTCGTGATACTAGTATCATAGTGAGGTAATGTAAGGTGTGCTTAAGTCGTGATACTAGTATCATAGTAAGGTAACGTAAGGTGTGCCAAGTCGTGATACTAGTATCATAGTAAGGTAACGTTAGGTGTGCCAAGTCGTGATACTAGTATCATAGTAAGGTAATGTAAGGTGTGCTAAGTCGTGATACTAGAATCATAGTAAGGTAACGTAAGGTGTGCTAAGTCGTGATACTAGTATTATAGTATGGTAACGTCATGTGTGCCAAGTCGTGATACTAGTATCATAGTAAGGTAACGTACGGTGTGCTAAGTCGTGATACTAGTATCATAGTAAGGTAACGTAAGGTGTGCTTAAGTCGTGATACTAGTATCATAGTAAGGTAACGTAAGGTGTGCCAAGTCGTGATACTAGTATCATAGTAAGGTAATGTAAGGTGTGCTAAGTCGTGATACTAGAATCATAGTAAGGTAACGTAAGGTGTGCTATTAAAAAGGTCCCTATGTTAAACTAAGTCATGAGGTGGTGGCATTTTTAAATCTTATAGTATTATAGTAAGGTAACGTACGGTGTGCTAAGTCGTGATACTAGTATCATAGTAAGGTAACGTAAGGTGTGCTTAAGTCGTGATACTAGTATCATAGTAAGGTAACGTAAGGTGTGCCAAGTCGTGATACTAGTATCATAGTAAGGTAATGTAAGGTGTGCTAAGTCGTGATACTAGTATCATAGTAAGGTAACATAAGGTGTGCTATTAAAAAGGTCCCTATGTTAAACTAAGTCATGAGGTGGTGGCATTTTTAAATCTTCAATCAGATGAAAAAAACAAATTTTATTTAGGACCTATTAAAAGCAATAGGATTATGACACTTTTTTCCTGAATTAGTGGCTATGACACCTGTTATCAAAGTAAACTTGTTCATATGGACAAAATATTTACTAGAACAAAATCCTCTGTATACAAACACACAACAAAGATGAAAATGCATAAAAACTATCTACATAAAGATGAAATTTAGAGCAACCCGGTGTATGGAGCAACACAATCTGCTCTTCAATATGGCAATACCTTCTCCTAAAGTTGAACTGCTACCCCAATAACTCATATTTTTCTTACAGCTCCTTAAAGCTGTCTGTGAACTGCTCCCCAAAACTGTATATATTTTATCCTTAAAGCTGTCTCTTCAAACTACTATCCATAAATGAAGAAACCTTCTCTTTTGTCAACTGTTTTCAAAGCTGTCTATGTAAATTGGTCCCCAAACTGTTCACACAGACTCCTTAAACATGTTAAAACTGTCTTTGTAATCTGCTCCTGAAAACAAACTACACATCCCTCTGTCTTAAAGCTGTCAATGTGAACTGCTTCATAAAAGTGTACATACCTCTTCCTTTAAGTTTTCTCTATGAAATGTTCCTCAAAAATTGTACATACTTTCTTCTAAAAGACGTCTATGTGAACTGCTCCCAAAACCTGTACATTCATCCTCCTTTTAGCCATCTCTGTGAACTGCTACTCAAAACTGTACATACTTCTTAATGCTGACTCTGTGAACTGCAAATGCTGTCTACTTAAAACTTGACTTGTAAACTGTTGGCAAAAAACTACACATACCTTTGCCTTAAAGCTGTCCCAGAGAACTGCTCCATAAAACTACATATATTCTCTATGAACTGCTCCATAAAACCTACATACTTTCTCCTAAAATCCGTCCCTGTGAACTGCTCCGAAAAACTGTACATATGTTCCCATTAATGGTTACACTATGAACTTCTCACCATATGTGTACATACCTTCTCATTAAAGCTGTGTCTGTGAACGGCTCACTACTTAAAAGCTCTGTATGTAAATGTCTTCCCAAAACTGTACATACCATCATACCGGTATTGTTGTCTCTAAGAAATGCTCCCCAAAAACTGTACATACCATCATACTGGTATTGTTGTCTCTATGAAATGCTCCCCAAAAACTGTACATACCATCATACCGGTATTGTTGTCTCTATGAACTGCTCCCCAAAAACTGTACATACCATCATACCAGTATTGTTGTCTATGAAATGCTCCCCAAAAACTGTACATACCATCATACCAGTATTGTTGTCTATGAAATGCTCCCCAAAAACTGTACATACCATCATACCGGTATTGTTGTCTCTATGAGATGCTCCCCAAAAACTGTACATAACATCATACCGGTATTGTTGTCTGTGAAATGCTCCCCAAAAACTGTACATACCATCATGCCGGTATTGTTGTCTCTATGAAATGCTCCCCAAAAACTGTACATACCATCATACCGGTATTGTTGTCTCTATGAAATGCTCCCCAAAAACTGTACATACCATCATACCGGTATTGTTGTCTATGAAATGCTCCCCAAAAACTGTACATACCACCATACCGGTATTGTTGTCTATGAAATGCTCCCCAAAAACTGTACATACCATCATACCGGTATTGTTGTCTATGAAATGCTCCCCAAAACTGTACATACTTTCTCCTAAAAGCCATATTTGTGAACTGCTCCCCAAAATCGTACATAACTTATCCTTAAAGCTGTCTACATTAAATGTTCCCCAAAAACAGCATACTTTCATATTAAAGTCATCTCAGTTAACTGTTCTCCAAAACTGTGCATACCTTCTCCTTAAAGCTCTCTCTATGAACTGCTCCTTAAAACTGTACATACAGTCCCTTTAAAGCTGTCTCTGTGAACTGCACACCAATACTACTTAAAGCTGTATCTCTATGCTAAACTGTTATCTTAACCTATGCACACCTTTACCTTAAAGCGGTCTTTCAGAACTACTCCCCATGTGTACATAGCTTCTCCTAAAAGCTGTCTTTGTGAACTGCTCCCTAAAACTGTGCATACGTTCTCCTTAAAGCTATCTATGTGAATTGCTCTCGAAACTAATCACTTCTTATTAAAGATGTCTCTGAACAGCTCCAGAAAACTGTAAACACTTTCTCATTAAAGCTGTAGCTGTGAACTGGTATCCAAAACTGTAATACTTTCTCCATAAAAGAGCTGTCTGTAAACTGCTCCCTAAAAATGTACATACCTACTCCTTAAAGTGGGTGGCCGAGTCGTTAAGGTAGTTAGTCATCTTCTATTGATCCTGTGGTGTGTCAATACTTAGATTGTGGATTCGAGTATCACTGTGGGCAGGGTGTACAGACTATAATCTTAATTCACAAGTTTTTTCCACCTCAGGTTGTGTTTTGTCTGGATTGTCCGGCTTCCTCTTTCAATAAAACCTGGGCTCCATGATATAGCTAAAAAACTGCTGAAAGTGGGGCTTATCACCATTCAAACAAACAAGCAATCACTTCAAAGCTGTCTCTGTGAGCTGCGACCCAAAACAGTACATACCTCATCCATAAAGCTGTCTCTGTGAGTTGCAACCCAAAACTGTACATACTGTCCCTTTAAAGCTGCCTCTGTGAGTTGCGACCCAAAACAGTACATACCTCATTCTTAAAGCTGTCTCTGTGAGTTGCGACAAACAGTATTACTGGAAGAACATCGCCATCATCTACTCCGCAATACGTCAAAATGGAGTCCACCCAATGCTTCAAAATAGCTGTAAGATATAGCAGACTTTAACATAAAACTCTGAGTGATGATAAACAGGTTATATTTATAGCACAGTCATCCGAGTTAGACAAATACATTTTCGAATGGGCCAGCTAAATCTTGCCTATTAAAAATTGGTGATCATAAGGATGGCTGTGTTTATTTTGGTGTGACCAATATTCGACCAATCAAATGAAAAGCTGATATTTGAAGCTCGTGCTATCCTTTTGAAATGATAAATCAAAATAAAATTTGACATAATTGAGTTTATCAGGCACACATGACCTTTCTTGCAATATTTTCCAAGTCTTTTAATTAAGAGCATACATACTCATTGTCTCTTGTTTATTCTTAACAAAAGAACAAAGGATTCATGTTACAACTTAGTCTTATTTTTATTATGTTTTTTATCCCTATGTAGTCACAAGTTGTAGATACCCTGTGCATTAAATAATCATGATTTGAATTTCTGTTATTATTATTAGAAATAATAAACATGATAAAATTTATAATAAAGAATAATTGGTTAATCCCATTTCACATGTCTTATGACATTTCTGTTTTAGACATTATCCATAAGGTTATATGTTATACTCAGTCAAGTGGTGGTGGCCATTTTGATTTTTCTGATCAAAAAAATAAACACAAACTTTGTTGAGGACCATTCAATAAAAATTGTAGCCATGTTTGGTTTCAATTTGTCTAGTCATTTCAAAGAAGATCTAAAAAGTGCTCAGTGCCCTGCCTTATGCCTCGTTTTTTGCATATGTTTCACACATTACAAATCTCTATAATCTTTGACCATTCTGTCGTGTTCTGGTAGTTTTGGTAAATGTCATCATTTGAATTGTAATTGATAAGTTCTGGTTATCTGAGTTGATCCTAAAGAAGACAGGCTGTGCTCCTTGTAGTTGAGTATCGTAGTAGTGCCAACTTGGCAGCCACATTGGCAGAGGCAAGAACAGATCTTCTTCGGTTATGACAAAGACTAGCACAGATTATTCACTCTAACATCAATTTCTGATTTCTTAAAGTGAAACTATTATTCATGTTTTATGTCTCGTGCATTTGTTATTAAAAAAAAACAAAAAGGAACCAGGGTAGGAGCTACCACATTGTACTTTAAATATGGCCAATAAAATTTTGAACGCACTTAAAATTCTGTGATTTTCCAATGTAAAAAAGAATCAAAAGAGACAAAAAAGCAACAAACCAAGTGAGATGAGAAGAAAATAGACAAATCACTACAAACAACAACAAAAGTTAAGACAAAAACCAAGTTTAAATTGTGCAAAAATTACTAGACAAAGTCGATCTAGCGATCGCTGATACCCCCGCTTTTGTGAAAATTTCTAACATTTTTCGTGGATTGTGACCTTGAAATTGGATGGATTTCCACCAAAATCAATAGGCTTCTTACCAACAAGATATAAAAGAATATTTTACAGTTTCATTAAAATCGGATGAAAACTTTTTGAGTCATTTTCCGGAAACAACTTTTTGTAAAAGTTTCTAACATTTTTCGTAGACTGTGACCTTGAAATTTGACAGATTTCCCACAAAATCGATAGGCTTCTTACCAACCTGATATATAACAATATCTCAAAGTTTCATTCAAATCACATGCAAACTTTTTGAGTTATTATCCGGAAACAACTTTTTTGTAAAAATTTCTAACGTTTTTCGTGGACTGTGACCTTGAAATTTGACGGATTTCCCCCAAAATCTATAGGCTTCTTACCAACCTGATATATGACGATATCCCAAAGTTTCATTCAAATCGGATGTAAACTTTTTGAGTTATTGTCCGGAAACAAATTTTTTGTTAAAATTTCTAACGTTTTTCGTGGACTGTGACCTTAAAATTTGATGGATTTCCCCCAAAATCAAAAGGCTTTTTACCAACCTGATATATAACAATATCCCAAAGTTTCATTCAAATCGGATGCAAACTTTTTGAGTTATTGTCTGGAAACAACTTTTATGTTAAAATTTCTAACGTTTTTCGTGGACTGTGACCTTGAAATTTGACGGATTTTCCCCAAAATCGATAGGCTTCTTACCAACCTGATATATGACAATATCCCAAAGTTTCATTCAAATCGGATGTAAACTTTTTGAGTTATTGTCCGGAAACAACTTTTTTGTTAAAATTTCTAACGTTTTTCGTGGACTGTGACCTTGAAATTTGACGGATTTCCCCCAAAATCTATAGGCTTCTTACCAACCTGATATATGACGATATCCCAAAGTTTCATTCAAATCGGATGTAAACTTTTTGAGTTATTGTCCGGAAACAAATTTTTTGTTAAAATTTCTAACGTTTTTCGTGGACTGTGACCTTAAAATTTGATGGATTTCCCCCAAAATCAAAAGGCTTTTTACCAACCTGATATATAACAATATCCCAAAGTTTCATTCAAATCGGATGCAAACTTTTTGAGTTATTGTCTGGAAACAACTTTTATGTTAAAATTTCTAACGTTTTTCGTGGACTGTGACCTTGAAATTTGACGGATTTTCCCCAAAATCGATAGGCTTCTTACCAACCTGATATATGACAATATCCCAAAGTTTCATTCAAATCGGATGTAAACTTTTTGAGTTATTGTCCGGAAACAACTTTTTTGTTAAAATTTCTAACGTTTTTCGTGGACTGTGACCTTGAAATTTGGCGGATTTCCCCCAAAATCGATAGGCTTCTTACCAACCTGATATAAAATTGACCAAATGAGTGAATTTCATTAATGCGTATAAAATAAAATAACCAGCATACATATTACGAATACTAAATACATATTTTAACAGTATTGGTGACACAAATATAAATGACAACTTACACTCTGTTGTTACAGTTCCTTTGTATTCTGCCAGTGGATCACTTAGTCTTTTTCGTCCATCAAAAATCAGTGTAAACGTTCCTTTACCCTGTATGAATAACTGATGAGTCATGTCATATGACTTTTGGCCACCAAAATCAACAAGGTCTGAAGGGGCTATATCGACTTTATAGTCTCCTTTCTTCAATGCAGTCTTTATTTTTTCATGAACTGCAGAGAATTCAAGCCTAGATGGTGTCTTAATTTGTTTATGCTTTGTTGTTCTTTGTTTCATTTTCGTTGCTTTATTAGGATCCTGTTGAAAACTTCTTCCTGAAGATGATGGCCCAGGTCTTGAGGTTTTAAAAGCTGCTCTAGCAGACAAGGCTTTCTGTTCAGCAGCATGTGCTGAAGTTGATGGAGAGGCTTCTTCTTCAGACTGGTCCTGTTTCATATCTGGGCGACCACGTAATACATTAGTCAGAACATTACCTTCCCCTTGACCTGAAAAATAATAACATGTGTACTAGATATGTCACAACATTTAATACATGACGGAGTGAGAAAAGGAAAATAGTTTTGTCACTGAATATATGGCTGTAATAGAATGTACAGATAATTATTCAATGTAATTTTATTACTGAAATTACTTTGAAGAAGAATTTTAAACAGAATTTGAAATATGTGTATACAGATAGTGTATGAAATGAATTTGCTGTTTGAAAGCGCATTACGATTTACAATTATCTGGATTTTTGTACGGGTGATTATGCACTTGCAGAATATATTGTTACTCACATGATGCATATAAATGTAAATGTTTTATCGTATGAATATTGTTTAACGTGGCACTCAACATTTTTTCAGCCATAGTGGTATTTTGGCTTCAAATTTGTTATCGGGGGGAAGCAGAGTACCATAAGACAACTAGAAAATTGGGAATTATTTTAATTAATAAAGAGAAATTTATTATTTTTCTGGGGTCAATATTTCACAATGAGACATGTCAGACCAAACGATTGAATACACACTGTAAATTCATTTATTGGCATTTTATTCCATAAAAAAAATTATCCTGACCCCAAGTGCCTGTTAAAATGTGTCTAATATAGATTCAAGTTCAGAAACAGTCACTTAGGGCCCTCAATAGAAACTCTTAGTAGGTTTTCAAAATTGTCCTGTCCAAGTTGGACACATAGCACTTAGCTACAATATTGTAGCTCCTATTTTTTTATGGACGGAGCTACAAATAGGTCCCATTACTCGTAATGGAGCAAACCAGAAGCGATTCATACCCGGGGGTTTTATGCATACATCTACATCTACATACATTCAAAAGGAATTTTAGATCCCCAAAACAACCATACCGAGTGTATGAAAATTAACAGGCAACTTATAAACAAGATCGGTCCCGGTACACGATAAGGAACACATACATTTCCGGAGGTTGTCCAAATTCGGTGGCTCGAACAACCGATAACTCGAACTATTTTTGACGACCCCAGCGAGTTCGAGTTATCGAAGTTCTACAGCATAATACGCTATTAAACTGTTTCCCTAAATTGCTACGTACTTTTTAATGTCTTTGAAGTTCAGCCGATATTTCTACAACACCTCATTCGTTAGTTTTACACTTTATTCGTAATCATGGCATTGTTGTCAAAATTTGACTTCTGGAATGGCGTAATTTCTGAATCGATGCAATGATTTGTCCAGTATTCAATCATTTAATGGCTTGTTCATGTGACTGAGGATTAATCACTGATTTTGAGTGTTAACTGTCCACAGCTTAGTTGCAAATGCTTAATTTGTTTATTTATTCTATGCTTCAACTAATCCCCTAGACACCCTATTATATCTTCAACTAACTAAAGTATCCCTTTAAAATGCTTTAATAAAGTAACCAGGTTTCATATCATACAGAAGTTTTACCAGTTTTCTGTGTCATGTGATAAAATCAAATGTTCTTGGCAGATGTAACAAGCTTTAAATTTAAATTAACTGCAGTGTTTAAAATAGGCAGATGCCTGATTACGGATGCCTACTTAAATTGAATGAAAACTGTATTTTCAAGACAGCAGTCTACCGGGCAATCTAACTAGGAACTCTTAAGAGGCTGTATCGCTCACCTGACTAACAAAACAAAAACACTTCTTAGCAGACATGACTTTTCTTGCCAATTTTGATATTAAATGCTAAAGAGTTTTGAAAAACTCTGTGTCGATGAATGTTGCCATGTTGAATTTCAAATCAGCAGCAATTTGTAGGACAGTTTCTGAGAAGAAGCTGTTTGTAAGTTTTTCCCATTCATTCCTATTTTAAATATGGTCCATAATGGCAGCCATCTTGGATCTTAAATCAGCCCCAAAAAGTCAAACTTTGTAGAGGACCACCCAAAGCTACATTTTTGCATATTACAAATCAAGATGCCAAGTGGTTTATTGGGAAACAAATTTTGAAATTTCAGCCAATCAAAATGCATTTCTGGCCCTGACTGTCATGCTGTATTACAAATCTGCTCAAAAAATGAAAAAAATGTAAAAGAGAACTTTTAAAGTTTCATTTATGCATAGTGTATTTCAAAGTGTGAAATAGTTTAAGAGAAACAGCCATTTCATGTCTTTCTCATAGGTTACTATGCAAAGCGATGTTCAATGGTGACAGCAATCTTGCATTTACGATTGTAACAAAAAACTCAAAATTAGTAGACGACCATCCGAGGTAACTTTTTACAAGATCGCATTTTTGTTTGCGGTTTGTGAGGTAACAAATTTTGAAATTTCAACAAATCGAAAACGTATTAATTTGCAGCTCTGGTAGCTATGCTGAATTACTTTCCAAGATCACTTCTGCATTATTTGGTTTAATTGTGTGGAACAGTTTCGAAGAAGAGGATCATCAAAAGCACATTGCTACAATTTTTAAAATCAAACGGTTTATGAAGAGAAGACTTTTTAAATTCAGCCAATCGTGTTATAATTGGCTCGAAAAACTTAAAATAATAAGACTAAAGCTTCATTTTTGCATTATTTGCCATAATTGTGTGGAACAGTAGTTTTGGAGAAGAATATGTATGTTTTCCCTATAGGGTCCTATGTGGTGGTGGCCATCTTGGATATTGGATCTGCAAAAAAAACCTCTAACTTTGTAGAGGACCGTCAAAGGTTACATTTCTGAATAAGTCAATCTGCCAAGTGGTTTATAAAGAAAATTTTTGAAAATCAGCCAATCAGCATTAATGACATTGGTAGCCATGTTTAATATTAAATCAGCACCAAAACCTCCCAGAACCGCCCAATAAATATTCCTGCCACTTGGAGAAGAAGATCGAATTGTGAAATGTGACCAGAGGCTCTTAAGAGCCTGTATCGCTCACCTGATTTTATAGGGAATGAAGATGGCATTTCCCTGATGTTAAAGTAAGTCCTGTAATTTTCAATAAACTTTTAATAGGACCATCCAAACAATATTACTACAAAGCTTTGTTTCGATTGGTTAACCGGTTGTATAGAGAAGATTTTTTTTTATTTGCCCATAGGGTCCTATGTCAAACTAAGTCCTGCGGCGGTGGGGGCCATTTTGAATTTCCAATTGCCATAAAAAACATAAACTTTATAGAGGACCATCCAAACAATATTTCTAGTAAGTTTTTTTTTCCATTGATTAACCGGTTTCAGAGAAGAAGCCTTTTAAAACTTTTTCCCGTAGGGTCCTATGCTAAACTAAGTCCTGCGGTAGCGGCCATTTTGAATTTCCAATTGCCATAAAAACACAAACTTTATAGAGGACCATCCAAACAATATTTCTAGTAAGTTTTGTTTTGATTGGTTAAACGTTTCAGAGAAGAAGCCCTTTTAAACTTTTTTCTCATAGGGTCCTATGTTAAACCAAGTCCTGCGGTGGCGGCCATCTTGAATTTCCGATTGGGATAAAAAACATGAACTTTATTGCTAGTAAGTTTTGTTTTCGATTGGTTAACCGATTTCAGAGAAGAAGCCTTTTTAACTTTTTTCCCATAGGGTCCTATGTTAAACTACGTCCAGCTTGGTGGTCATTTTGAATTTCCAATAGGCATAAAAAACCTTAACTTTATAAAGAACCATCCAAACAATATTGGTAGTAAGTTTTGTTTTCCATTGGTTGACCGGTTTCAGAGAAGAAGCTTTTTAAACTATTTCCAATAGGGTCCAATGTTATATTAAGTCCTGCGGTGGCAGCCATTTTGAATTTCCAATTGCCATAAAAAACACAAACTTTATAGAGGACCATCCAAACAATATTGCTAGTAAGTTTCTGTTTCCATGGATTAACCGGTTTCAGAGAAGAAGCCTTTTAAAACTTTTTCCCATTGGGTCCTATGTTAAACTAAGTCCTGCGGTGGCGGCCAATTTGAATTTCCAATTGCCATCAAAAACACAAACTTTATAGAGGACCATCCAAACAATATTGCTAGTAAGTTTTGTTTGATTGGTTAAACGGTTTCAGAGAAGAAGCCCATTAAAACTTTTTTCCCATAGGTCCTATGTTAAACTAAGTCTTGAGGTGGCTGCCATATTGGTTTACCAATCAAAATAAAAACACAAACTTTGTAAAGGTCCATCCAATGAACATTATGGCCAAGTTTGGTTTCAATTGACCAAGTGGTTTCAGAGGAGAAGATTAAAATGTAAAAAGTTTACAGACGCAGACGCCGACGACGACGCCGACGGACGCAAAGTGATAACAATAGCTCACATGACCCTTTGGGTCAGGCGAGCTAAAAAGTTTACGGGAGGTGACCAAAAAATGTATACAGATAATATATACAACTTTAAAATGATCATACATCCGAAATAAATTCGAGAGAAAATATCTTTTCCTTCCGAACCTTATGTTTAGTGTTCTGTAGTTTCCTTCCATTATTGTAGCAATTACAGCCTCTGGTATTATAAATATTTAACTCATTTGTTGGTTTAATAAATTATTATTCCTTTTCTCGAGATGAATTTAAATACTTTATTTGTGCCATTACTGACAAAATTAAGTGGCAGAAGTGTGTAATTTCTGGATTGATCCGGTACATAGTGATGAATATAATTAAAGTGTCTAGAATAGCACGTGACAGAGGTACATAGTGATGAATATAAATAAAGTGCCAAGAATAGCATGTAACAGAGGTACATAGTGATGAATATAATTAAAGTGCCTAGAATAGCATGTGACAGAGGTACATAGTGATGAATATAAATAAAGTGCCTAGAATAGCCTGTGACAGAGGTACATAGTGATGAATATAAATAAAGTGCCTAGAATAGCATGCGACAGAGGTACATAGTGATGAATATAATTAATGTGCCTAGAATAGCATGTGACAGAGGTACATAGTGATGAATATAATTAAAGTGCCTAGAATAGCATGTGACAGAGGTACATAGTGATGAATATAAATAAAGTGCCTAGAATAGCATGTGACAGAGGTACATAGTGATGAATATAATTAAAGTGCCTAGAATAGCATGTGACAGAGGTACATAGTGATGAATATAATTAATGTGCCTAGAATAGCATGTGACAGAGGTACATAGTGATGAATATAATTAAAGTGCCTAGAATAGCATGTGACAGAGGTACATAGTGATGAATATAATTAAAGTGCCTAGAATAGCATGTGACAGAGGTACATAGTGATGAATATAAATAAAGTGCCTAGAATAGCATGTGACAGAGGTACATAGTGATGAATATAATTAAAGTGCCTAGAATAGCATGTGACAGTCGAATTAGCTACAATATTTTATGTCGTATATTCTGATGTAACAACATTTAACAGGAATGTTATGCAATGACTGTAATCGTCTAATTCTTTAACAAAGTGGGGGGCTCGGTGACTTATTGGTTTGAGTCTGTCTGCAGGCATGGTGCACTCGACTTCAGTCGTAATTGACAAGGATTGCCAGAGTTTTCTGTCGAATGTAGGTTTTCTCCGGGTACTCCAGCTTCCCCCATCTCAATAAAAACTGGACGCCATGAAAAAGTTGAACAGCGTTAAAACAAACAAACACAAACGAAGTTGCATAGCTCAATGATAAATCAGAAATTTACCAAAATGTATACAGACCACGAAGGTAACATAATTAACAACTGAGCAGTTTAATGAAAATTTGTGAAGGAATTCTCAAGATACACGTGGACGACGCACACACAGACATTTTGCACCATTTAACAGGTCACCTTGCAAACCTGAGGTGAAACATCTTGTAAGGCAGTTAACTATCTGACAGGGTGACCTTATGAAGGTCAAGTACATCTATAATCCTCATGTCAAACTGTGCCAGGTAAAAATGTCAGATCTTAACATATAAATTACCTTTCTTTAAAGGAACCATTATCCTCTTTTTCACATCTATTCCATTCCTTCCAAAAAATATTCTTAGACCATCAGTAGACTTCCATTGTAGAGGAATTTCATCACCTATCAGGAGACTGGCTAACGTCGACTTGCCAACGTTACAAGCACCAGCTAGGTATATACGATTTCCAAATGATTCATATGTACCATCAGAAAGAAGTGTTTTAAATGTCTTGGCATCCATTATTTTTTTCTCTAAAAAAGATGAGTTTGTCAATTAAACAAATTAAACTAAACAAACTTCAGGCATTGGCAGATTATTAACCCCGAACTGAAACCATCAGATAAAACACTCTTTATTATCTGGTATATACAGCTTGTCTTGCTAATCATTTGTGTTACATAGTTTCTCTCTATTATAGTTTATCATGCCACAAACTAGAAAAAGTGATCACTTAGATTTTGGTAAAAATTTCAAAGTCTGCTTATCGAATGGTGACCTTGACCTCTGATGTAATTCCTCCAACATCAAGGTTTCTAACCCCGAATGGTGACCTTGACTTCTGATGTAATACCTCAAAACATCAAGGTATCTAACCCCGAATGGTGACCTTGACCTCTGATGTAATTCCTCCAACATCAAGGTATCTAACCCCGAATGGTGACCTTGACCTCTGATGTAATTCCTCCAACATCAAGGTTTCTAACCCCGAATGGTGACCTTGACCTCTGATGTAATTCCTCCAACATCAAGGTATCTAACCCCGAATGGTGACCTTGACCTCTGATGTAATTCCTCCAACATCAAGGTATCTAACCCCGAATGGTGACCCTGACCTCTGATGTAATTCCTCCAACATCAGGGTTTCTAACCCCGAATGGTGACCTTGACCTCTGATGTAATTCCTCCAACATCAAGGTTTCTAACCCCGAATGGTGACCTTGACTTCTGATGTAATCCCTCAAAACATCAAGGTTTCTAACCCTGAATGGTGACCTTGACCTCTGATGTAATTCCTCCAACATCAAGGTATCTAACCCCGAATGGTGACCTTGACCTCTGATGTAATTCCTCCAACATCAAGGTTTCTAACCCCAAATGGTGACCTTGACCTCTGATGTAATTCCTCCAACATCAAGGTATCTAACCCCGAATGGTGACCTTGACCTCTGATGTAATTCCTCCAACATCAAGGTTTCTAACCCCGAATGGTGACCTTGACCTCTGATGTAATTCCTCCAACATCAAGGTTTCTAACCCCGAATGGTGACCTTGACTTCTGATGTAATCCCTCAAAACATCAAGGTTTCTAACCCCGAATGGTGACCTTGACCTCTGATGTTATTCCTCCAACATCAAGGTATCTAACCCCGAATGGTGACCTTGACCTCTGATGTAATTCCTCCAAACATCAAGGTTTCTAACCCATCAGATATGTATTAATATCTTAAATTTTATTGAAATCAAATGCACACTTTTTGAGAAATTATCAACTGTGATATTGAAATTTGATGGATTTCGCCCAAAAAACTGACAGGCTTCTGATAACCTAAAATGAAACATGTTTGCCTATGACCTTTAAATTTGAGGATCTCTGGGATTTCCCCAAAAATTAATAGGCTTCTGATCCACCTAAACTACATGTCACACCACAGTGGGGTGCATTTTCATTTTTTTATTATTCAATATTTTACCTTTTTATTACGAAAATCCAGTAGAAAAAATTTAGTTATGATAGCCTGTCCATGTTTTATACTCTGCCTCTGTTGTTTACTTGTTACAAATTGTCCCCAACAATGTGGTTAGTATGTACAGTTTAATACTTTGAGGTAACTGCTATACAACTTACCTTGTTCAATTTGCTGGACATGCATCTACAATTGATAATGTAAATATTGAATTTTTTAAGGTATCCATCACAACAATTACTGACCATAAAATCACCTTTAAAATTAATAATAATATTTATAAAAATACTTTAATTAAAAAGGGTAACACAGTACAATGTACACAAAATAATTAAAAGAATGTTAATACAGCGATACAAATTATTGATGTAATCAACATTAGTCGCAACTTCAGAAATACATAAACATCTAAACTAAACTAGAGGCTCCCAGGAGCCTGTAATCGCTCACCTGGAATCCAAATGACTTAAACTATATTAAAATTTTTGAAATTAACAGTTTCAGTCTAGTTGTTACAGCTTTTAAGTTACTGTGCAAAAACTAAACATTTCTTCAAAAAATTTGTTAAATACAATAACTCCTATAAGGTGCCATCCACAATTTCTGAAAATTAAATGGTTTTTAGGCATTGTCCTTTAGGGTACTTTAGAAATTTACAGTTTTACTCTACTAATAGGTGTGTTATAGACTAATTTATAATTAACTAGAGGCTCCCAGGAGCCTGTAATCGCTCACCTGGAATCCAAATGACTTAAACTATATTAAAATTTTTTAAATTAACAGTTTCAGTCTAGTTGTTATAGCTTTTAAGTTACTGTGCAAAAACTTAACATTTCTTCAAAAAATTTGTTAAATACAATAACTCCTATAAGGTGCCATCCACAATTTCTGAAAATTAAATGGTTTTTAGGCATTGTCCTTTAGGGTACTTTAGAAATTTACAATTTTACTCTACTAATAGGTGTGTTATAGACTAATTTATAATTAAAAAACTGTTCATATGTCCAAATTCATAATGAAAGGGCAATAACTCCTATAAAGAGTCATCTTGCAATTTTTGGACTAAGCAATCATTTGTAGGGCTTCTATTGCTGATCATTTGTGCAATTTACAGTTTTAATCTAGCTACTATAGTTTTCAAGTTACAGGACAAAAATGGAAAATTTCTTAACAAAATTGTCATTTAAGGGCAATAACCCCTATAAGGAGTCATCTGACAATTTCAGACCAATTAAATGAATTGTAGGGCTTTTTTGCTGATCATTTTTGCAATTTATTATTTCACTCTAGCTGCTATGGTTTTTAAGTTACAGGACAAAAACAAAAAATTTCATAAAAATTGCAATTTAAGGGCAATAACTCCTATAAGGAGACATCTGACAATTTCAGACCAATCAAGTGAATTGTAGGGTCTTTATTGCTGATCATTTGTGCAATTTACAGTTTCAATCTAGCTGCTATAGTTTTCAAGTTACAGGACAAAAACGGAAAATTTCATAAAAAATTGCCATTTAAGGGCAATAACTCCTATAAGGAGTCATCTGACAATTTCAGACTAATACAGTGAATTGTAGGGCTTGTATTGTTGATCATTTACAGTTTTACTCTAGCTGTTATAGTTTTAAAGTTACAGGACAAAAACGGAAAATTTCATAAAAAATTACCATTTAAGGGCAATAACTCATATAAGGAGTCATCTGACAATTTCAGACCAATCAAGTGAATTGTAGGGTCTTTATTGCTGATCATTTGTGCAATTTACAGTTTCAATCTAGCTGCTATAGTTTTCAAGTTACAGGACAAAAACGGAAAATTTCATAAAAAATTGCCATTTAAGGGCAATAACTCCTATAAGGAGTCATCTGACAATTTCAGACTAATACAGTGAGTTGTAGGGCTTGTATTGTTGATCATTTTTGCTATTTACAGTTTTACTCTAGCTGTTATAGTTTTTAAGTTACAGGACAAAAACGGAAAATTTCATAAAAAATTACCTGTTAAGGGCAATAACTCATATAAGGAGTCATCTGACAATTTCAGACCAATCGAGTGAATTGTAGGGTCTTTATTGCTGATCATTTGTGCAATTTACAGTTTCAATCTAGCTGCTATAGTTTTCAAGTTACAGGACAAAAACGGAAAATTTCATAAAAAATTGCCATTTAAGGGCAATAACTCCTATAAGGAGTCATCTGACAATTTCAGACTAATACAGTGAATTGTAGGGCTTGTATTGTTGATCATTTTTGCTATTAACAGTTTTACTCTAGCTGTTATAGTTTTAAAGTTACAGGACAAAAACGGAAAATTTCATAAAAAATTACCATTTAAGGGCAATAACTCATATAAAGAGTCATCTGACAATTTCAGACCAATCAAGTGAATTGTAGGGCTTTTATTGCTGATCATTTTTGCCATTTACACTTTCACTCTACCTCGTATATTTTTCAGGTTATATTGTAAATACCAAAAAATTTGTCAAAAATCGTCAAAAAAGGGCAATAACTCCTACAAGAAGCCAATACACAACTTCGCACTAATAGCAACTATTGTAGACCTTAATGTGCTGATCAATTTGAAGTAACGGTTTTCTCTATAGCTATTATAGTTTTTTAGATAATGATCAAAAACCTGTGTTGACCCCCATGTTCTATTTTTAGTAACAGCGGCCATATTTGTCTGTTGATCAACACCCTGGGTACAAACTTGAAACTAGGAACCCTAAGGATGATTGTGGCCAAGTTTGAAAAAAATTGGCCCAGTGGTTTCAGAGGAGAAGATTTTTGAAAAAGTTTACGACGGACGACGGACGACGGACGACAGACGACGGACGACGGACGACGGACGACGGACGACAGACGACGGACGACGGACGACGGACGCCAAGTGATAGCAATAGCTCACATGGACCTTCGGTCCAGGTGAGCTAAAAAACTGTTCATATGTCCAAATTCATAATGAAAGGGCAATAACTCCTATAAAGAGTCATCTTGCAATTTTTGGACTAAGCAATCATTTGTAGGGCTTCTATTGCTGATCATTTGTGCAATTTACAGTTTTAATCTACCTACTATAGTTTTCAAGTTACAGGACAAAAATGGAAAATTTCTTAACAAAATTGTCATTTAAGGGCAATAACCCCTATAAGGAGTCATCTGACAATTTCAGACCAATTAAATGAATTGTAGGGCTTTTTTGCTGATCATTTTTGCAATTTATTATTTCACTCTAGCTGTTATTGTTTTTAAGTTACAGGACAAAACGGAAAATTTCATAAAAAATTGCAATTTAAGGGCAATAACTCCTATAAGGAGTCATCTGACAATTTCAGACCAATCAAGTGAATTGTAGGGTCTTTATTGCTGATCATTTGTGCAATTTACAGTTTCAATCTAGCTGCTATAGTTTTCAAGTTACAGGACAAAAACGGAAAATTTCATAAAAAATTGCCATTTAAGGGCAATAACTCCTATAAGGAGTCATCTGACAATTTCAGACTAAACAGTGAATTGTAGGGCTTGTATTGTTGATCATTTTTGCTATTTACAGTTTTACTCTAGCTGTTATAGTTTTAAAGTTACAGGACAAAAACGGAAAATTTCATAAAAAATTACCATTTAAGGGCAATAACTCCTATAAGGAGTCATCTGACAATTTCAGACCAATCAAGTGAATTGTAGGGTCTTTATTGCTGATCATTTGTGCAATTTACAGTTTCAATCTAGCTGCTATAGTTTTCAAGTTACAGGACAAAAACGGGAAATTTCATAAAAAATTGCCATTTAAGGGCAATAACTCCTATAAGGAGTCATCCGACAATTTCAGACTAATAAAGTGAATTGTAGGGCTTGTATTGTTGATCATTTTTGCTCTGTACAGTTTTACTCTAGCTGTTATAGTTTTAAAGTTACAGGACAAAAACGGAAAATTTCATAAAAAATTACCATTTAAGGGCAATAACTCATATAAGGAGTCATTTGACAATTTCAGACCAATCAAGTGAATTGTAGGGTCTTTATTGCTGATCATTTGTGCAATTTACAGTTTCAATCTAGCTGCTATAGTTTTCAAGTTACAGGACAAAAACGGAAAATTTCATAAAAAATTGCCATTTAAGGGCAATAACTCCTATAAGGAGTCATCTGACAATTTCAGACTAATACAGTGAATTGTAGGGCTTGTATTGTTGATCATTTTTGCTCTTTACAGTTTTACTCTCTAGCTGTTATAGTTTTAAAGTTACAGGACAAAAACGGAAAATTTCATAAAAAATTACCATTTAAGGGCAATAACTCATATAGAGTCATCTGACAATTTCAGACCAATCAAGTGAATTGTAGGGCTTTTATTGCTGATCATTTTTGCCATTTACAGTTTCACTCTACCTCGTATATTTTTCAGGTTATATTGTAAATACCAAAAATTTTGTCAAAAATCGTCAAAAAAGGGCAATAACTCCTACAAGAAGCCAATACACAACTTCGCACTAATAGCAACTATTGTAGACCTTAATGTGCTGATCAATTTGAAGTAACGGTTTTCTCTATAGCTATTATAGTTTTTTAGATAATGATCAAAAACCTGTGTTGACCCCCATGTTCTATTTTTAGTAACAGCAGCCATATTTGTCTGTTGATCAACACCCTGGGTACAAACTTGAAACTAGGAACCCTAATGATGATTGTGGCCAAGTCGGTCCAGGTGAGCTAAAAAGTGGAAAGAAAAAATGTACACAAGCAATTAAGAACATGATGTGACCAGCTTAGGAGATATTGTTTAGTGTGATTTTTGATTGTTTGTTTGAATGATGTTTAATGCCACTTTCAGCAATTTTGCAGCTATATCATGGGATCCAGTTTTTATGGGGAGAGGAAGCCGAAGTACCCACAGAGAAACCGGACCTTTGGTAGAAAAACTGGCAATCCTTGTCAATTAAGATTCGAGTTGAGTACAACCTGCCCACAGTAAGACTCGAAGCTGCAACCTCCGTGTAGTCAGATCACATGATCAATATTAGACAAACTACCTTAACCACTCGGTCGACAAGGCCTTTTGTGACTTTTGAAAGCAAATGAACTTAAAGCATAAGGTTTGTACATAGCATAGGTCCAGAGTATGCAAATGATTATCTTTTCTAGTCTGCTTTTATACCTACACACCTCACGTCTTAAACGATTGTATCTTACAGAAAGGAATATCAATAAAAAAATTAACATACTGTATATATATATATATATTTCTTTTGCCAAATATGGATAAATAGCTCTTGAACCACAGGCCCTTTGTTTACCTAACTTACAAAAAGAGCATTTTCGTGCAAATTGTCTATTTTCTATTTTAAACATTAAAGCAAGACAGATTCTGAGAATCTATGTATTTATTCTATGGTCCCATGTAAAGATATGGTCCACAGTGTTGGCCATCTTGAATTAAAGATAAGCACACAAAACACAATTTTTTTAGGGCCATCTGAGAGATATTTTCACAATATCCCAATTCTTTCTGCCAATCAGTTTGTCAGAAAATATATATTAAAATTTTACCCAATTAGAATACATTAGCAGCCGTGACAGCCATGTTGAATTAAGCTATATGTCATGGTAGCAGCCATCCTTGGATTTAGGATTGGCACACAAATCTCTACCATATGGCAAGTCCTTTTAACTAGCACTTTGTCTGGAATTAATTTAGAAATTATTGAAATTTTGTTTTTGACATATAGTCCTATGTTGGGTTCTAAAGTGGCGGTCATCTTGGATTCTGGATCTTCAGAAAAACAAACTTTAATAATAATAATAATCAGATACTAGTATCAGTGAGATCAACCATGGTATGCGACACATTGCCTTGATATTATCTACCCACATTCCAAATATCAAAAGCCTACCCCAAAAGATAAAAAAGTTACAGCCCGGACACGTTTAGTTCAGACAGACGCACGGACGGACCAACTGATCACAATAGTATAGGGCATCTACCAAAAAGCGGGGCCCTAATAATACTTTATTTTACGAGGGTAAACTCAATTAGCTACAATAATCTTCCGTGTGGACCTCAGGACTAACTATGGTGGATTTCTGCTATTCTGCAATATTCCAAATCAATCTGGCAACCGTTAAGATTATTTGAAATTCAGTCAATCGCCCGTCCCTAGAAGTTCCATGGAATTACATGGAATGCCATGGAAAGCTGCTAGATGGAATTCCATGGAGTATTGAAACACATTTTCTATGTCGAAAATCAGAGTAACATGGAATGCCATGGAATGCCATGAAACGACATGGAACGAAATGGAATGCCATGAAGTGACAAAAGGATCTCGAATCTTAAGACCCTTCTGGACTCGTAACTTCTAGGTTTTTGTCTCCCTTGGTTTTTTTAACCCTACTAGACCTCTACACCTTCCGTTTTATTTTAATGTCAGTAAAAGGTTACCGAGTCTTCAAAAAGTGACCCTGCTGCACCATATTTAGGCAGTTTTACAAAAAGAAACAATAAACAGTTTTTAAAGGAGCATTTTAAAATTTATTTCTGTCGACTGGGTTTCAGCAAGTCCCTCAACACTAGATTTATCTGTACATCCTCTACAGACCACTTAGTTTTGATGATATCTGTAAAAAAGGAAAAGAATACACAAATGTGCGAGATAATTTGTCAGGGTATCAAAGGCATTATATAGGACAAATAGAGATGACCATATCAAGGAGAATAGTGTTATTAAAATAAACATTTAAGACCAATACCGAGGATTAATACTTTCCAACTTTTATATAAATGTAAATTTTTTTGTAATGTATAGTAGTTTTAAGAAAACACTATGGAAAAACGGAACAAACAATATATTAATATGCATTTATCATGGTGGGTGAGAATCTAAAAAAATAACCTATCAATGTTAAACACACTTTACCTCTTAAAGCATCTACTTTGTTTTAATTTGCTATAGCTGGTCTTTTATCTCCATTTTTAGCGACTCGTCCAGTAAGGGACCTTCCTTCTGGCTCATCTTGTGTAAACATAAGACGAAAAAGGCGTATGGTTGCCTTTCTATAATCTTTATCACTAGATATTTTCATTTCAAGCTGACTCTAAAGAAAAAGAAAGAAAATTGTTCATTATCGGTAATTTCGGCAAGTTTCCTTTGATTTCGACTGACTGATAATATCTGGGTCAGACACACTGGCCTGATATTGAAAATTATTGGGTCAGTTGCTACTTGACATGGGCGATTATTAATGGCAGAAGAATTTCTATTGTCCATAAAAAATAGTTTGATTTTATAATGTTGTTTAATGCACACCAATTTTAATACTTTAACCACATTCATTCACTTTTAATGAATACTCATTGCAATCTACAAACTACTGATAAAAGAAATTAATGTCATTTTGTTTTTGAGACTGACTTTATCAGGTTCATCTCTGGCTTGCCCACCGGAAACTAGATGCTACTATGAGCCTGAATCACTCACCACTATAATGTGTAAACAAACAGGTACATAACAAAGGACCTATAAATATATTTTATCTTGGATTTATTTTAACATGTGGAAAGATTCAAGATATAAAGCAGTTTATAATTTAAGGGGGCAGGGCATAGTTCTAGGCAAAAAAAACTTAGCAAAGGAGGACAAATTACCCTTGAAAGTCCATTGCACAACTCATGATCAAATGATGGTGGTGCTGGTGGTGAAGTACCCAAATTAGTTGAAACAGTTTCCTGCAATAAAACCAAACTTAACTAGTACTAATTGTTATGGGCAAAATAACAGAAGTCTCTCAAACAATCCCATCGCCACTGATCGTCGTTTTTTACTGATTGATGTGATTTAATAGCTATAAAAACAAAGGTTAAGAATATTTTGCATTTTGAAACTAAGTGATACAGTGTAAAAAGTATTTTTTGTAACATGCATTCGGACACTTTTTTTAATAGCAAAAACCTTTGCAAAATGGATCAAAAAAGATGTTCTTAAATTTTACAGATTTATCTATTTGACACCAAAATCAAAAGAAATCAGCAAAGAGTACTTTGGTTTATTAAACATAATAATATTATTGATAATATAGCATTTAACAAAATTAACTAATCTTCCTCTTTTTAAAAAAACATATATGTTAAAGTAATTAAAGCATTGCAATAAACAATTGAAGAACAATATACTGTTATACATGTCTAAAACAATAAAAATATACAGTACTACTAGTTTTGATGCATATAAACTTTCATTTTTTTGTTTAAAAAGGCTTGTACATAGTATATACCCTGTAACTGTGCTGGCACTTCATTCCAAAGTACAGACCCAGAGTATGCAATTATTTCTTAAGTAGGTTTCTGTTTTTGGTTTTGGTGCAAAAATTTTGTTAACATGTACATTATTTCATAAACTATTACCTAAAATTTATGTTATATTTTTGGGGATAATTATATACCTTAGTGTCTCTTATCCTTTGTTTTTGATATAAAATGGACTGGAAACTAGTAGAAAGTAGAGTCCAACCTTAAGGTTATTGACATTTTGACAATACTCACTAAAGAACATGTAGGTTTCTTGATGTCCAAGTCTTCAGAAGGCGATGGCAGTGTGCTTGTTGGAGAGGATTTGGAGTTTGAGTTGTAGGTCTGCAAAATAAAAATTAATTGTAAACTACAAATTGAAGGTCACCTCTTATTTAATGAAAAATCAAAATTTGTGCTTATCAGGGACAGAAGTTAACTTTTTAATCCCAGTAGCCACTTGGGCCCCTAAATTTTGACATTTGGTTGCCCAGATAAAAATCTGGGAGCCCAGGTGTCACCGGTGAGGACGGCATAGCCGTGCGAATCGGCTTGGGGGGGGGGGCATGCCCCCCCTCAAAAGACTTTATAAATTTAGATGGCATATCCTGCATTCTGAGAGCATTTTGAGACCTTTAAAAAAAACATGTATTTAACTACAACTTTCATGAAATTCCAAGAATATGAACTAATATACTGTGATAGTATGCTACTATAATTGAAACTTTTCATTGCAAACACTTACACTAACAATATTAAATTCTATGTCATGTCATCACTAAGTGTTTTTTATAAGCACATGCTCTTTTTTGCAACTTTTTTTTATAGAAACTACATTGATAGGAACAATAAATAAAAGTAAGTATTTTAAATAAAAATCGAATAGATTTATTTCGTTTTCCGGTCGCCATTTTGTTGACTCATGTGACCATAAAAGCCACGTGATCTGGCTTTAAAATAAGGTTACCCTAAAAATGTGTGAAACATCACTTTAAATAAAAAAGGGAAACGTGAAAAATACGAATTTCATTTAACTAAAGAATTCGGGAAATTATAAAACATCATTTGTTTTCGTAATGTTATAATTTGTATAATATATATTCTTACCTGAAATTTTGCCAAGTTTACTGTAGCTTCCACAATCCCAAAGCTAGGACACTTAGCTTTCACGAGATCGCCTACTTTATACTGGTCGTACCCTTTCCGTGGCTCCACGATATTAGATAAATTCAACACATTCCCGCATATAGGATTGTCGTTTATCCAGATGAATAGCCCAAAAAGTTTGCCGTTTGCCATCTTGTCTTTGCCGTAAAACCTCGTTCGAAGAATTCAAAGAAAGCGCGAACATTCATTTGATTGGTTTCCGATGACGTTTTCTGATGACGTCACGCTACTACCCATAATGCCTCAGACCGCCATCTTGTAAGGCAAACAAAGCGTGGATCAATAGGTGCAAGAGGTGAACGAAGAGGAAAGGTAAGACATTATTTTATTTTATATGGATGATTTATATGACGTGATTTTGCTGAAATAAATGAATATAAATGTTTTATACTTTTACGCGTCTTTAAAAAATGCTACCGTTGTGTATCCTTGGTCTGACCTTCCAGTTTCCAGCAAAACCATATTTGGCTGAAAATTTTTTTTTTTATTTTTACATTCACTTTTAATAATAAATTGTATCAGTAATTCAAAAAAATATGACAATATTATACAAAGTCAGGACCATTGCCACACAAATGCTCTGGTAGATAACTTGGCTTTTGTCATTCTAATTTGTAGCAAAATGTATAAAAGGTCATCAAAACTTGTCAATTATGAATTCAGATGATATTGACAGATGTCGTGTACTTGAAAAGGAATGGAAATGCCCTGTAGAAGAATGTGGATCTGTGTTGAAACGGAAACAAACACTGATTAACCACCTTTCTAATATTCACAAAAAAAATGGTATGTACATGTACAAACTGTTGAATAATACAATTATTATTACAAATTTAATACATTGGGTTGAGCAAGCTCGTGAAGGTGATAATATGTAGGAGGGGTAAACAGGCATAATCAATGTCAAAAAGATGGGAGACAAAAGATATATATATATATACATACCAAATATCTAAGGTCTAGATCTAAATACAAAAAAGTTATGGTCCGGATGAGCTTCGCTGAGAAGAATAATAAGAATAGGAAGAACTCTTACAAAAAAATATGTCTCCCTTCCTTAGAGAAGACGAGACACAATTAGCAATGGTCTTATGCATGTTATATGATATTCATACCCATAGCTAGGGGGTTTGTGGAGTTGGATGAATCCCCCTTTGAAAACCAACAGTCAATCAATATAAATCTGGGCATTAACATTTGTATTTTAGTAACTGCAATCCGCAAAAGTCAATCTGTCGTCTGTCAGTCAATCAGCAAAACTATTAAAAAAACTGGTATACATTTAACAAATCAAAACAATGTAAAATTATCAACTAATAATTAATAATATTGTATTGTGTTTTATTTACTTTAGTTTACTTTAGTAGATGATAATTTTTTTTCACTGCACATGAAAACATTCTATTTCAGTTGATATTCCGGAAAGAAATACAAGTTGTACGACTTAAATGAATGCAGTTTCACGCAGGATATACCAAGAACTACCCAATGGCGTATGAAAAAAGGCAAGACTTATAACATCAATACATGTACTATGTAAACATCTATAAAAATGATTACTTGGCAGTAAATTACAAACACAATATAGTTTCTTTTTTTAACCACATCCCAAACCTGTTTGGGCACTATATAGGAATCACTCTGCCTGTATTTCTGTCTCTTGTAAGCGCAACTCCTTCATGGCTTCATTGAATTTGTTGAAACTTTGCATGAAGGAAGTAGGTCATATGGAGATGTGCATGAAGAAATTTCTCTTAGTTATTTTTCACGGGAGATAATTGGACATTAGTTTTTTTCCAATATAGAGTTCAGTATAGCGGGGCTATTCTTTTGTGAGCTCATTCACAGTTTTCCCTTCTTTAATATTTTTAGTAAAAAACTGAAACTTATTAAATGTTGCAGAACTGAGCCTAAAAGTAAACTAATTACTAAATTTGAAGAAGATTTTACCTGCTTAGGTTCATGTATGAGCACAATCGCAGAGTAACCACATATAATGTTGGTCTAACATGTTGTATTAGTACTATAAAGTTTAATGTGCATGCCTCATAATTTGAGATGAGAAATAGATTTCAAAGAAATCCCACTTATTTTTCAGATACTTCATTGTATAGCCTGTAGAACAGCTATTAGATGTCATGGTCACCGTCAGCGTTGGAAGAAAAACATATGTCTCTCTTATGCCAAACTTGATAAGAGAGAAATTGAACAAAACAATCTGAACACTAACATGTGAAAGAATCATTCACTTTTTTATATAAACCACACACTTATGATAGACTCTGTTGTTTTTTTTTTAGTCCAAGGTTCTTAGAGCATGAAAATTTCCTGTTATTGTCAGTTTTAAAAATCTGCTAAACTGGCCAATTATATAAAATCTTATTAAAAATACCAACTCAGCAGGGAACTTTTGTACAGCATAATATTTTGAAAAGGCATAATTAATCTAAAAAATAAAGGAGGGAAGATGAAATCATTTAAAGACTACTGGAGAATTTAAATCTGCAATGGTCCTGACTAGGCATAGGCATTATTTATCTTAGTAAATTTATTATTTATTTTCTTAATGAACTAATATTCAGAGTAACCGATTTTAATAGAAGTGATTTATTTTTTTTTATTATAATTTATAATTGATTACCATAAAATATGATTTATTCTCTTCAAGGCATAAAATAGTCTTGGTTTTTTACATGTACATGTACTTTTGGTATTTTGTTTGGATTGTTTAGCTACATGTACACTATTTGCTCTTCTTATCTTTTAAATTTTCAAAGTTTTTTTTATAATACTACGTCTAATGAGTCTTAAAAATTTTAAACTCATATTCATGTCCAGTGTACAATGTATCTGACAGAAACTTTTTTTAGCCTTGACAGTTTATTCATTTATAAGACTTCCTAAGAATCCTAATGATAATGACACTGAAAAAAAACTCCAACTGTCATAAAAATTCTAAGTCAAGCTTTTCATTTTCCATCTTATTTCCATGTGAAAACTTTCAGTCATAATTTCCATGTCCACAATATTCTAAGACTGACTTTCCATATCAATTCCATGAGAAGTATTTTCAAAGTCCAACTTTCCATGTAATTCCATGATCTTTCCAACAAAGAAAATTCTGTTTCCATCTTCTTCCATCGAATTCCATGGAAAAATTGATGGCAAATTTAACAAGTGGAAAATTTCCATGTCATTTTGAGTTGTTCCATGGCATTCCATGTCATTTCCATCTAATTCCATGTAAATTCCATGGAATTTATAAATTGAGATGGAATATCTAGGGACGGGCTGAGTGGAAGCATGAGTAGCCTTGGCAGCAATGCTGAATTTCCAATCAGCTCTAAAACTGAAAATAATTAAAAAACCTGGCTTCCTTTCTGCATAATTTGGTTAAATTATATGGACGTTGTTCTTTTTCCAATAGTGCCCAATGTTGAGCTGTGTTTCATATGCATAGTGGGGGCCGTCATGTATTATAAAACAACATAAAAAAT
Source organism: Limnoperna fortunei (assembly GCA_944474755.1). Classification (NCBI taxonomy): domain Eukaryota; kingdom Metazoa; phylum Mollusca; class Bivalvia; order Mytilida; family Modiolidae; genus Limnoperna; species Limnoperna fortunei. The sequence continues at coordinate 6,296,628 of OX104112.1, forward strand.
TCAAACTTTGTAGAGACAATCTAAGGTACAATTCTGCAATATGTCTAATCAATCTGCATAGCGGTTTGTAAGAAGTTTTTTTAAATCAGCCAATCAGACCGCATTAATGGCAGCAATGTTGAAAACTTAATCAGCACCAAAAACTCAAACTTTGTTCAGAACTACCCAATAAACATTCTTATATGACAACGACACCAAGTGATGAGAATAGCTCACATCACAATTTGGGTCTGGTGACCAAAAAACATGAAATCGGTCCAAATCAAACTCTTTCTGTGTTAAAAAGATGTTTACCTATAATGTTGTAAAATTTTGAAATGATTTGGTCTTTAACATGTTATCTTGTAGAAAATAATTTTAGGGCATATATCTACAGGACCCAATCTACCATCCTCACAAGTCAAGGTTTCTGTGTCCACCTGTGTCCACGAAACCCTCACAAACTTAGCTAGGAAATTCTCCGGCTAGAAGATTTTCATATGAGGTCAAATCTTCAAAATATCAACCAATGAAATTGATTAAAGGCAAGTGTTCTGCAACGTATAAATAACGTGGTACTAACAAACTATTAACACTACTGTACAAAATACACTGATTTTCACATGGTCTATGCAACACATCCGTTTGGTTTATTTACAATAGATGTCGGGATATCCTCTAATGAAGTCGTGAATGAAAGCGAGCTTTTGATTTGCTACATGCAAGTATGCTGTAGCCAATCAAAATAGTGACTACTAGCCCGGGCATTCCTAGCAAAGTTTGTAAGGGTTTCAAGGACACATGCAAACGCAGAAACACTGACTTGTAAGGATGCCAATCTACATGCCTCCTGACGCTTATCAACATAAATTACAATGAATTTATATTTTTCTCTGATATGTAAAATAATCATAATTAATTACATTGTATGTGAAACTAACCCTTTATTGTTATTAAAAATTTTAAAAAGTTGCATTATTATTTTTTTTATCATGTGAAACTAACCCCTTATTGTATTAAAAAAATTTTAAAAAGTAGCATTATTATTATTTTTAAGAATTTTTACTACAAGGAGCATGTATGAGAATGACACTAACCAAGAGTCTGGAAACAGTCATATTTGCAGACATTTACACTGACATGTCCAATTAAGATTTGGTAAAACCGTTCAAATACAAAAATATTTAAAAAATTAATCATATTTTACACCGTCAATAATTTAATTTGTTTTGTAGGCGGAAAACTGATTGGCCAATTCAAATGGAGAAGCCAATATTATAAGATATAACTCATCACATGACTTATTATTACGCCATTAAAATTCAAATAGTGATATGATATCATTGCTATTTTACCGATAAAACAAGATATCAGTGAGATGGCATCCATCTCTGTAGGCCGCCCCACCAACCTTGAGGTCAAAGTTCAAGGTCAAAGATCATCAATCACGGTATGGACACGTCAACTTGATATTATCTACCTACATATATCAAAAGCCTAACTCAGAAGATAAAAAAGTTAAAACCCGGAAATGAATGTGTGTGTGTGTTAGAAGGCAATAATGTGACCCTGTTGTCAAAGTTAAAAACAAACACTTGTTAGGGGACGTGACTTTTCATGGAAATTTTGATATTAAATGCTGAAGAGTTAAGCTTAATTTCTACCCGATTTGGTTTTAATTTGGGGAACAGTTTCTGAAAGAAGCTATTCATATTTTTTTCCCATAGCTGTTTCCTTATGGCAGCTATCTTTGTATTTTGGATCACCATAAAAAACTCTTTGTAAAGGACCATCCATGGTACATTTGGCAATATTTCAAATCAATCTGCCAATCAGTTTTTCAGATGTTTTAAATTCAGCCAATAAGAACACTTTGTAAAGAACCACACAATATATATTCAATTAAAGTTTGGTTTCAATTAGCCTAGTGGTTTTGAAGAAGATTAAAATGTGAAAAGTTTACGCCCCATGATGACGACAACGACAAGTGATGAAAATAGCATACATGACCCTAATAATAGACATCGAAAATACTAAACATAAAACAGAGCCAGACAGGCAAGAGAGACACAGAGGCAGGCCAACAGATAGACAATATTGACAAAAAATACTAAACATAAAACATGGGCAGATAGACAGACAGACAGACAGACATGCAAGAGAGACACAGAGGCAGGCCAACAGATAGACAATATTGACAAAAAATACTAAACATAAAACATGGGCAGATAGACAGAAAGATACAGACAGACAGACAGGCAAGAGAGACACAGAGGCAGGCCAACAGATAGACAATATTGACAAAAAATACTAAACATAAAACATGGGCAGATAGACAGACAGACAGACAGACATGCAAGAGAGACACAGAGGCAGGCCAACAGATAGACAATATTGACAAAAAATACTAAACATAAAACATGGGCAGATAGACAGACAGACAGACAGACAGGCAAGAGAGACACAGAGGCAGGCCAACAGATAGACAATATTGACAAAAAATACTAAACATAAAACATGGGCAGATAGACAGACAGACAGACAGACATGCAAGAGAGACACAGAGGCAGGCCAACAGATAGACAATATTGACAAAAAATACTAAACATAAAACATGGGCAGATAGACAGACAGACAGACAGACATGCAAGAGAGACACAGAGGCAGGCCAACAGATAGACAATATTGACAAAAAATACTAAACATAAAACATGGGCAGATAGACAGAAAGATACAGACAGACAGACAGGCAAGAGAGACACAGAGGCAGGCCAACAGATAGACAATATTGACAAAAAATACTAAACATAAAACAGAGCCAGACAGGCAAGAGAGACACAGAGGCAGGCCAACAGATAGACAATATTGACAAAAAATACTAAATATAAAACATGGGCAGATAGACAGAAAGATACAGACAGACAGACAGACAAGAGAGACACAGAGGCAGGCCAACAGATAGACAATATTGACAAAAAATACTAAATATAAAACATGGGCAGATAGACAGAAAGATACAGACAGACAGACAGACAGACAGATACAGACAGACAGACAGACAGACAGACAGACAGACAGACAGACAGACAGACAGACAGACAGACAGACAGACAGACAGACAGACAGACAGACAGACAGACAGACAGACAGACAGACAGACAGACAGACAGACAGACAGACAAGAGAGACACAGAGGCAGGCCAACAGATAGACAATATTGACAAAAAATACTAAACATAAAACATGGGCAGATAGAAAGATACAGACAGACAGACAGACAGACAGACAGACAGACAGGCAAGAGAGACACAGAGGCAGGCCAACAGATAGACAATATTGACAAAAAATACTAAACATAAAACAGAGCCAGACAGGCAAGAGAGACACAGAGGCAGGCCAACAGATAGACAATATTGACAAAAAATACTAGACATAAAACATGGGCAGATAGACAGACAGACAGACAGACATGCAAGAGAGACACAGAGGCAGGCCAACAGATAGACAATATTGACAAAAAATACTAAACATAAAACATGGGCAGATAGACAGAAAGATACAGACAGACAGACAGACAGACAGAAAGACAGATACAGACAGACAGACAGACAAGAGAGACACAGAGGCAGGCCAACAGATAGACAATATTGACAAAAAAGACTAGACATAAAACAGAGCCAGACAGGCAAGAGAGACACAGAGGCAGGCCAACAGATAGACAATATTGACAAAAAGACTAGACATAAAACAGAGCCAGACAGGCAAGAGAGACACAGAGGCAGGCCAACAGATAGACAATATTGACAAAAAATACTAAACATAAAACAGAGCCAGACAGGCAAGAGAGACACAGAGGCAGGCCAACAGATAGACAATATTGACAAAAAAGACTAGACATAAAACAGAGCCAGACAGGCAAGAGAGACACAGAGGCAGGCCAACAGATAGACAATATTGACAAAAAATACTAAACATAAAACAGAGCCAGACAGGCAAGAGAGACACAGAGGCAGGCCAACAGATAGACAATATTGACAAAAAAGACTAGACATAAAACAGAGCCAGACAGGCAAGAGAGACACAGAGGCAGGCCAACAGATAGACAATATTGACAAAAAATACTAAACATAAAACAGAGCCAGACAGGCAAGAGAGACACAGAGGCAGGCCAACAGATAGACAATATTGACAAAAAATACTAAACATAAAACATGGGCAGATAGACAGAAAGATACAGACAGACAGACAGACAGACAGATACAGACAGACAGACAGACAGACAGACAGACAGACAGACAGACAGACAGACAGACAGACAGACAGACAGACAGACAGACAGACAGACAGACAAGAGAGACACAGAGGCAGGCCAACAGATAGACAATATTGACAAAAAGACTAGACATAAAACAGAGACAGACAGACAAGAGAGACACAGAGGCAGGCCAACAGATAGACAATATTGACAAAAAATACTAAACATAAAACAGAGCCAGACAGGCAAGAGAGACACAGAGGCAGGCCAACAGATAGACAATATTGACAAAAAAGACTAGACATAAAACAGAGCCAGACAGGCAAGAGAGACACAGAGGCAGGCCAACAGATAGACAATATTGACAAAAAATACTAAACATAAAACAGAGCCAGACAGGCAAGAGAGACACAGAGGCAGGCCAACAGATAGACAATATTGACAAAAAGACTAGACATAAAACAGAGACAGACAGACAAGAGAGACACAGAGGCAGGCCAACAGATAGACAATATTGACAAAAAATACTAAACATAAAACATGGGCAGATAGACAGAAAGATACAGACAGACAGACAGACAGACAGAAAGACAGATACAGACAGACAGACAGACAAGAGAGACACAGAGGCAGGCCAACAGATAGACAATATTGACAAAAAATACTAAACATAAAACATGGGCAGATAGACAGAAAGATACAGACAGACAGACAGACAGACAGACAGACAGGCAAGAGAGACACAGAGGCAGGCCAACAAATAGACAATATTGACAAAAAATACTAAACATAAAACAGAGACAGACAGGCAAGAGAGACACAGAGGCAGGCCAACAGATAGACAATATTGACAAAAAGACTAGACATAAAACAGAGACATACAGGCAAGAGAGACACAGAGGCAGGCCAACAGATAGACAATATTGACAAAAAGACTAAACATAAAACAGAGACAGACAGGCAAGAGAGACACAGAGGCAGGCCAACAGATAGACAATATTGACAAAAAGACTAGACATAAAACAGAGACATACAGGCAAGAGAGACACAGAGGCAGGCCAACAGATAGACAATATTGACAAAAAATACTAGACATAAAACAGAGCCAGACAGGCAAGAGAGACACAGAGGCAGGCCAACAGATAGACAATATTGACAAAAAATACTAAACATAAAACATGGGCAGATAGACAGACAGTAATTCTCTGATGTCATCATTATCAGCTAAATCATACGGTGTCTCTCCCTGTAAAAAAGCAGAGCTGTTAAAGAATAAAAATAATACTTATATTGTTTAAGTCTACATAAACATGTATCTTACTTTATTATCCAGTTGGTATTTATATGTACTAGTTGGACCAATTGATATGAATAAAAAATGTGCAGATATAAACTTGTTTAACTACTGGGATTATAAAAAAATACACTTATAGGGAGGGGATCTGTACCAATTTTAAAATAAAAAACAAACAATGTATTGATACATGAGGGAGTAGGTAAAGCCCCTGGGAATAAAACTTTGCCCTGATAGAAACTTGTTTAATTACTGGGATTATAAAAACATATACTTATAGGGTGGGGATATGTACCGATTTTAAAATAATAAACACTAGATGAATTGAGGGGTAGGGAGAGGCCTCTTTTATAAGTTTGTCTTTCAAGATATTAAGTAATTTTAAAGGGTCGAGGCTTGACCCCTTCCGACCCTCCTATGGTACCAAATGATTCGTCTTATAAGGAGTAAGAATACATATGGTTAAAGGGTGGGGATCCCAATGGTTTTCAAGATATTAAATATAATTTGTGATTTGAGGGGGGTGGGGTAAAAACCCCTCCATCCCTCCCTTAGTACCAAATGATTCGTCTTATCATAAGGAGTAAGAATATATGTGGTTATATATAGGGTGGGGATTTCAATGGTTTTCAAGATATTAAGAAATTTGTTATTTGAGGGGGTGGGGCATGGCCCCCTCGGACCTTACTATGGTACCAAATGTTTTGTCTAATCATAAGGAGTTATAATATATATGGTTATAGGGTAGGAATGTTAACTATTTTAGACATATTCTGTCATTTGAAGGGGCCGGTACTAAATGATTCGTCTTATCATAAGGAATAAGAATATATATGGTTATGGGTGGAGATCCCAATGCTTTTCAAGATATTAAGAGATTTGTCATTTCATGGGGTAAGGCATGATCCCCCTATGGTACCAAATGTTTCCTCTAATCATAAGGAGTAAGAATATATATGGTTATAGGGTGGGGATCCCAATTTATTTCAAAATATTAAATAGTTTGTCATTTGAGGGGGGGTGGGGCAAGACCCCCTCCAACCCTCCCATGGTACTATATGATTTGTTTTATTATAAGGAGTAAGAATATATATATGGTTATAGGGTGGGGATCCCAATGGTTTTCAAGATATAAAGAAATTTGTCAATTGAGGGGGTGGGGCATGACCCCCTCGGACCTCCCTATGGTACCAACTGTTTCCTCTAATAACAAGGAGTAAGAATATATATGGTTATAGGGTGGGGATCCCAATGGTTTTCAAGATATTAAATAATTTGTCATTTAAGGGGGGTGGGCAAGACCCCCTCCAACCATCCCATGGTACTACATTATTCATGTTGCCATAAAGAGTAAGAATATATGTGTTATAGGGTGAGAATGAAAAAAACAAGCACAATATTGTGTGAAGACTTGTATAAATATACAAATCAGAATATGTACATAATCTAGGGGGTGGGGACTGACCGCCAGGGACAACCTACAATGGAGGATTATAGTGGTACAGGGACAGTCATAAAATAAACGGTGATTTATTTTTGTTAGTGATCAATGATAAACACACAAATCAGTTAAGTAAATACATACCTCGTTGTCCTTGGCATTGACATGCCCACCCAGCTCCACCAGCCTGGACACTGTCTCTGTGCGGCCCTTCACTGCTGCCAGATGTAAAGGACTCTGTCCTAACTATACAGGAAATAAACATGTAAACATTCTATGTAAATAAACATTTTATCATCAAATCTTCTCAATGTAAGTAATACACCTACATATAACAGATCAAATGAATGAATGAATATTGAATGAAAGAATTCCATAACTGAATGAATGAATGAATGAATGAATGAATGAATGAATGAATGGCTACACACTTACAATGAAATATTTGTGTGAAATAATCTGACGTCTGCCATACTTAAAGTGTTATTAATGATCTGTGATTGTACACTTTGATCAATATATAAATTACAAAAATGTACACAATTTAGGTGGTGGGGACTGACCCCCGGGGACAACCTACAATGGAGGATTATAGTGGTGCAGGGTCAGTCATAAAATAAATGGTGACTTATTTGTTGTTAGTGATCAATGATAAACACACAAATCAGTTAAGTAAATACATACATTGTCCTTGCCATTAACATCCCCACCCAGCTCCACCAGCCTGGACACTGTCTCTGTGAGGCCGTTCAGTGCTGCCAGATGTAAAGGACTCCATCCTGACTATACAGGAAATAAACATGTAAACATTCTATGTAAATAAACATTTTATCATCAAATCTTCTCAATGTCAGTAATACACCTACATATAACAGATCAAATGAATGAATAAATATTGAATGAAAGAATTCAATAAATGAATGAATGAATGAATGAATGAATGAATGAATGGCTTCACACTTACAATGAAATATTTGTGTGAAATAATCTGACGTCTGCCATACTTAAAGTGTTATTAATGATCTGTGATTGTACACTTTGATCATATATAAATTACAAAAATGTACACAATTTAGGGGGTGGGGACTGACCCCCGGGGACAACCTACAATGGAGGATTATAGTGGTACAGGAACAGTCATAAAATAAATGGTGACTTATTTGTTGTTAGTGATCAATGATAAACACACAAATCAGTTAAGTAAATACATACCTCGTCCTTGCCATTGACATCCCCACCCAGCTCCACCAGCCTGGACACTGTTTCTGTGTGACCCTCCCATGCTGCCAGATGTAAAGGACTCTGTCCTAACTATACAGGAAATAAACATGTAAACATTCTATGTAAATAAACATTTTATCATCAAATCTTCTCAATGTAAGTAATACACCTACATATAACAGATCAAATGAATGAATAAATATTGAATGAAAGAATTCAATAAATGAATGAATGAATGAATGAATGAATGAATGAATGGCTTCACACTTACAATGAAATATTTGTGTGAAATAATCTGACGTCTGCCATAAAGTGTTATTAATGATCTGTGATTGTACACTTTGATCAATATATAAATTACAAAAATGTACACAATTAAGGGGGTGGGGACTGACCCCCGGGGACAACCTACAATGGAGGATTATAGTGGTACAGGAACAGTCATAAAATAAATGGTGACTTATTTGTTGTTAGTGATCAATGATAAACACACAAATCAGTTAAGTAAATACATACATTGGTCTTGCCATTAACATCCCCACCCAGCTCCACCAGCCTGGACACTGTCTCTGTGTGGCCTCTAGCTGCTGCCCGATGTAAAGGACTCTGTCCATAATACTATACAGGAAATAAACATGTAAACATTCTATGTAAATAAACATTTTATCATCAAATCTTCTCAATGTAAGTAATACACCTACATATAACAAAAGTAGTTTTTGTAACGGATCAAATCAAACGCGATATTTTCTGATTCAGGACAAAGATACGAGTTAAATAAATCGTCACACTCGTGGTGATGTCAGCCATGAGTTAAATAAATCGTCACACTCGTGGTGATGTCAGCCATGAGTTAAATAAATCGTCACACTCGTGGTGATGTCAGCCATGAGTTAAATAAATCGTCACACTCGTGGTGATGTCAGCCATGAGTTAAATAAATCGTCACACTTACTGTGAAATATTTAATTTGTGTGACTGATGTCTGTCATGTGTGATGTGTTATTAATGATTTGTTGTCACAGATAAATGTTAAAACACAAGTAACTCACTTCTTCATCTTTACAATTGACATTGGCCCCTCTGGCCACCAGGTCCTCCACAGACTTAGTGTCACCTCTCACAGCAGCCTCCAGAAGTTCCTGAAATGATATTATAACAGTCAATCCACAGTAACAGCAACACAATATATGTAAATGTAGATGTACATTTATTTTAAATTGACCACCATCAAGTCTAATGTTCATTGTCCATTTTGTTAATCTGTCAACACATTTATGTGACCTGCCTTTCATGTTATAAATGTTTTATAAAAATTCAAATTCTATTTAGTCAAACAAAGATGGAGGATTGTAGTAAACAATACATGTTTGTGTTCACACAACAATGGAAAACTATGTTGCTTACGTCTAATTAGACCATTGGACACCATGATAGTTGATACATGTATGGCTGAAAAAAAGATAAAAGTGGCATTAAGCCACAGATCTGTACTTGTACATGTTAACGTATTTACTTCACAATATAAACTTTACTTACACGATTCAATTGTTCTTGGTCCATATTCTTCTAAATCTAAAATGTAAACAATATTTTCTTTGTTATTCATCTTTATTGCTGCTCAGAAAACAAATTGTTTAAGCAGACGACAAAAGTCTGGTATCAACTGGAAAAGATTTAAATAGCTTCATCACACCACCTCAAGGACATCATTAGTGCTGGTGACCCTGGTCACATGACCAAAGTACATAACCTATTTTTATAAGATGAAATGTACATTTTAACAAATATTTTTCAATGTCAATTTATACATAAAATATAATGACATTAATAAATGGAAACTGTCTCTTACAGAAATTTATATTCGAGATTGACTAAAAATTAATAAATGTTTTAATACAAGTATTGATTGATTGATTGATTATTGTTTAACATCCAGCAAGCAATATTTCATCTATATTCAGGACGTTTTAACACATGTATCCTGACATTTAATTTCAATAACCTGTAACAAAAGTCTTCATAAAAAACAAAAACCTGAATCGGAAGAAACAAGTAAAACATTTGACACATTGGTGATTTTGACAAAATAGTTCATGCACTGCTGAAAATAAACATTAAATGTTAAATGTAGTTTTATCTTGAATAAAATCCTGCCATGAAATGTTAAGTAAATTATCATTATTCACATAAAACTTCAATTTGTGGATAAGTTATATTTATAGCACAGTCTTCTGAGTTAGACAGATACACCTTCGAGCGCTTTAGCGCGAGAAGGTGTATTTGTCTAACGAGGAAGGCGGTGCTATAAATGATTTGTAACATGAATAAGCCCCTAGATCCCACCCATTAAAAATTGGTTATAAATAAAGTGGGCGGTGTTTATTATGGTGCGACCGATATTCGACTAATCAAATGAAAAGCTAATATTGGAAGCTCGTGCTATCCTTTTGCTATTTGGCTATTTTCCCTTGAGTTTAACAGGCACACGTGACCTTTCATGCAATATTATACAAGTGTTTTAATTTAGAGCATACCTACTCGTCGTCTTTTGTTTATTCGTAAAAAAGAACAAAGGATTCATGTTACAATTAAAATTAGAATGAATTTGCCACTGGCTAATGAGAATTTTTTGCTATCACTAATATAGTCTAACACAAAAGTAAGGCTGCAATTCAACGCAGACCAGAATATCATTTTAAGCCTTTAAAAGATTTATGACAATATTAAACAGAAAAGGGAAGGGTCATGTCCACTGATAGATGTGATATCGAGGGGACCTGTCCATGGGTACCTGTGATAGGGAGGGGTCCTGTCCATGGGTACCTGTGATAGGGAGGGGTCATGTCAATGGGTACCTGTGATAGGGAGGGGTCATGTCAATGGGTATCGGTGATTGGGAGGGGTCATGTCCATGGGTACCGGTGATAGGGAGGGGTCATGTCAATGGGTACCTGTGATAGGGAGGGGTCATGTCAATGGGTACCTGTGATTGGGAGGGGTCATGTCCATGGGTACCTTTGATAGGGAGGGGTCCTGTCCATGGGTACCTGTGATAGGGAGGGGTCCTGTCCATGGGTACCTGTGATAGGGAGGGGTCCTGTCCATGGGTACCTGTGATAGGGATGCAGGGGTCGCGCTGGGCTTCGCCAATGTCGCCAATTGCGATTTTTTTTTCATTTGGCGACAAAATATTGCGTCTGGCGATTTTTTTGGCGCCAAGGTTTTATAGTGTTAAACGATGCATGCACGTTTTAAATTTATTGGTAATCGGCGATTGCATCATTAAAGATCCTTTGTCGGCTCTTATGGTGGTAAATACACGTGTATTGTTTGTTTGTTTGAATGGTGTTTTAACGCCACTTTCAGCAATTTTTCAGGTATTTCATGGCATCCAGTTTTTATTGGGGGAGGAAGCCGGAGTACCCGGAAAGAACCCCCGACCTGCGGCAGGAAAACTGGCAAATATACACGTGTATTGTGTAGTATCCAGTGACATGTGTGTTATTTGGAGTTATTAAACGGAAATCGGCAATAAATGAATCAACTAAGTTGTATGATGAAAAGCAGCTTTACTGCATCACATTTGAGTAGACGTGTAATAAAACAATTGATGCTGTTAATTAATTTTATAAAAATAACCAAACAAACATATTTTTGTAGTAATATTTTTTTATAATGTAATTAATAAAATACAGGTATGAAAACTGACGTTGTTGTTGAGTGATTTCAGGACCGGATGTCCGTCTTAATTTGGTAATTAGAAAACTCTTACACATGCGTAGTTCTATTTTCAGTATTTCCGGTTTTATGTTCATTCAGGTGTAGGACCACCAAATACCGGGAACCAGTCCAGAGGTTGTACGTAAAAGTAGTACTAGTCAACAGAGCAGTAATGGGAAATTGGCCAATTTTTGCAATTTCATACCAAAGCAAGACATAATTTTGTTTCTTTGTATGCCAGTTTGAACTTTAGTGAGGTTTTTTTTAGTAAGGAATGTTCATTTAACTATTAAGCTTAATGGAATAGTGAACGCATTTAATGAAATTCATAAAATTTTAGTCTCAGTTTAGAAACTATAAATGTACACCTCCAAGTATAGTACAACTGAATATCAATAAATTTAAATTTGAACTCAAAAACTTTCTCAGGATGTACTAGGTGCATAATTAGGACAGTTTCATACTATTTTTCTTAATTGAAATGTATTTCAAGAGATAAAAGTCTTATCCCAACAGTTTGAAGGTACTCAGTATCTCACTTTGTAAAAAGGGGGGGGATGTGAAATTAACTAAAAAAGATGCAAAATTTATGATAAAATTATGTAATTAGTGCCTTTCTATGTGTGAAATAAGTCCATTTGTGTTGGATGTATATTGCCAAGCTTGCAATTTACATCTTCAACTAAGAAATTGAAAAATTAAGGCATAATGCATTTCTTGATCACCAAGCTAATTTTTCATGATAACGCGCATGTGAGGTCTTTGTATGTTTTCATGCATTTCTTGAAAACCGCTGAAAGTAATTCAACAAAATTTTAGAATTTGTTTCGACTAACATAAATCTAAGACCAGGAAAAATTTTATTTAATTTGTTGAACAAAAACAGATGATCTTCTTTAGGTGTAGGACCACCAAATACCGGGAACCAGTCCAGAGGTTGTACGTAAGAGTAGTACTAGTCAACAGACAGGTTCACTCTTGCATCATATAGAATTTGAACCGCACATGATACCAGAATAAATTTGGTATTTTTGGAAAGCTGAATATTCTAGGAAACTTGAGGATAAAGTTTTATTGGTTTTAAATGAACATAAAAATGTTGAGAGTCAATTAGGGACAAGCACTATTTTTGGACTGAAATAGAAAGTGAAAGTAGATTTTTAGACCACATGGACTTCAGGTTGAGCGTTTTTTCTTATATGCAATGAAACATACTGTGAAATTTTGACAGAATGTTCGGCCAGTGCATTTTTATAGGGGACAGAAGTGTCACTTAATTTGAAACAAAGGTAAATTTTCTAGGATAAGTCAAAATTATCAAATTTTAATATAGCCGAAGAGTAAAAAATCTATGGTGGTCCTACACCTTCACGGGAATAGATCTTTCTAATAAATTACTGTAAAATTTTGGTTTTCTGCCAACAAGAAATCACTCACACATCTTTTCATGATTAAAATACAATTAGTGTACGGGCTGCTGGAGAGCAAACTTTTGAAAAATTGAATTAAGAGTCCGGCAAACTTGGATTTCGTCCGACTTTACAGAATATGTCACACATAATATTAAAAAATTTCGCCATGCCATATAGTGATCTAGTGATTTCTAATATGGCGACACTTTTACAAAACTGGCGACGGAAAATTGCAGTTGGCGATTTTTTTGGCGCCAGCTTTTTAGAAGCCAGAGCAGCCCCTGGGGAGGGGTCCTGTCCATGGGTACCTGTGATAGGGATGGGTCCTGTCCATGGGTACCTGTGATAGGGAGGGGTCCTGTCCATGGGTACCTGTGATAGGGAGGGGTCATGTCCATGGGTACCTGTGATAGGGAGGGGTCATGTCCATGGGTACATGTGATAGGGAGTGGTCCTGTCCATGGGTACCTCTGATAGGAAGGGGTCCTGTCCATGGGTACCTGTGATAGGGAGGGGTCTTGTACATGGGTACCTCTGATAGGGAGGGGTCCTTTCCATAAGTGCGTCTGATATTGAGGGATCCTGTTCATGTGTACCTGTGACAAGGAAGGGGTCATGTTCATGTGTACCTGTGATAAGGGAAGCCCTGTCCATAGGAACCTGATAGGTAGGGATCTTGTCCATAGGTACCTATGCATATATCGGCCGGGGTCCTGTCCATGGTAACCTATGATAGGGAGGGGTCCTGTTCATGGTAACCTGCTACATGTATGATAGGGAGGGGTCCTGTCCATGGTAACGTATGAAAGGGAAGGGTCGTGTCCATAGTAACATATGATAGGGAAGGGTCCTGTCCATAGTAACATGATAGGGAGGGGTCCTGTCCATGGTAACCTACATGTATGATAGGGAGGGGTCCTGTCAATGGTAACCTATGATAGGGAGGAGTCCTGTCCATGGTAAGTACCTATGATAGGGAGGGGTCCTGTCCATGGTAACCTATGATAGGGAGGGGTCCTGTCCATATGGTAACCTATGATAGGGAGGAGTCCTGTCCATGGTAACCTATGATAGGGAGGGGTCCTGTCCATGGTAACCTATGATAGGGAGGAGTCCTGTACATGGTAACCTATGATAGGAAGCAGTCCTGTCCATGGTAACCTGTGATAGGGAGGGGTCCTGTCCATGGTAACGTGTGATAGGGAGGGGTCCTGTCCATGGTAACCTATGATAGGGAGGGGTCCTGTGACTCCTGTCCATGGTAACCTATGATAGGGAGGGGTCCTGTCCATGGTAGCCTATGATAGGGAGGGGTCCTGTCCATGGTAACCTATGATAGGGAGGGGTCCTGTCCATGGTAACCTATGATAGGGACGGGTCCTGTCCATGGTAACCTATGGTAGGGAGGAGTCCTGTCCATGGTAACCTATGATAGGGAGGGGTCCTGTCCATGGTAACCTATGATAGGGAGGGGTCCTGTCCATGGTAACGTATGATAGGGAGGGGTCCTGTCCATAGGAACCTGATAGGTAGGGATCTTGTCCATAGGTACCTATGCATATATCGGCTGGGGTCCTGTCCATGGTAACGTATGAAAGGGAAGGGTCGTGTCCATAGTAACATATGATAGAGAGGGGTCCTGTCCATAGGTACCTATGATAGGGAGGGGTCCTGTCCATGGTAACCTACATGTATGATAGGGAGAGATCCTGTCCATAGTAACATATGATAGGGAAGGGTCCTGTCCATAGTAACATGATAGGGAGGGGTCCTGTCCATGGTAACCTACATGTATGATAGGGAGGGGTCCTGTCAATGGTAACCTATGATAGGGAGGAGTCCTGTCCATGGTAAGTACCTATGATAGGGAGGGGTCCTGTCCATGGTAACCTATGATAGGGAGGGGTCCTGTCCATATGGTAACTTATGATAGGGAGGAGCCCTGTCCATGGTAACCTATGATAGGGAGGGGTCCTGTCCATGGTAACCTATGATAGGGAGGAGTCCTGTACATGGTAACCTATGATAGGAAGGAGTCCTGTCCATGGTAACCTGTGATAGGGAGGGGTCCTGTCCATGGTAACGTGTGATAGGGAGGGGTCCTGTCCATGGTAACCTATGATAGGGAGGGGTCCTGTGACTCCTGTCCATGGTAACCTATGATAGGGAGGGGTCCTGTCCATGGTAGCCTATGATAGGGAGGGGTCCTGTCCATGGTAACCTATGATAGGGAGGGGTTCTGTCAATGGTAACCTATGATAGGGAGGGGTCCTGTCCATGGTAACCTATGGTAGGGAGGAGTCCTGTCCATGGTAACCTATGATAGGGAGGGGTCCTGTCCATGGTAACCTATGATAGGGAGGGGTCCTGTCCATGGTAATGTATGATAGGGAGGGGTCCTGTCCATGGTAACCTATGATAGGGAGGGGTCCTGTCCATGGTAACCTATGATAGGGAGGGGTCCTGTCTATGGTAACCTATGATAGAGAGGGGTCCTGTCCATGGTAACCTATGATAGGGAGGGGTCCTGTCCATGGTGAACTATGATAGAGAGGGGTCCTGTCCATGGTAACCTATGATAGGGAGGGGTCCTGTCCATGGTAACCTATGATAGGGAGGGGTCCTGTCCATGGTAACCTATGATAGGGAGGGGTCCTGTCCATGGTAACCTATGATAGGGAGGGGTCCTGTCCATGGTAACCTATGATAGGGAGGGGTCCTGTCCATGGTAACCTATGATAGGGAGGGGTCTTGTCTATAGGTACCTATGATAGGGATATTGTTTGTTTGAATGAAACACGATTTTCAGCAATTGTTCAGCTATACTATGACGACCAGTTTTCGCTGAGGGTGGAAGAGTACCCAGAGAAAACCCAAACATTCGGTAGGGCAATCCTTCATTGTCAATTAAGACTGAGGTGCACCCTTATCCACAGTGAGACTCAAATCCGCAAACTCATCAGTATTGACAGGCCACGTGATCAAAAGTAGACAAACTACCTTAACCACTCGACCACCGAGGCCCTACTTATAAGAATGCTGATTAATCTTTACTTCAATGATGTTCAAGAGAGACAGGATGGCCTTTGTTAAACTACTTTTGTAAAAGAGAAGGCTTATATATAATTGTAGAGATTTGCAACATCAGCTTGAAACATGTTTACAACACGTTTTTATATGGAAGAATGATGAGTAAAACATTTTATTTTATTAAAGCAACACCCCTCCCCAACCCCCATTTTTTCCTGTTTTAAACATTAAACATGCTCTATTGAAATAATCATTTTAATATTTTGTTGATGATGAGTTAGTTCCAGAATAGAGTATAGTGGATGGGAGGTAACTCCTACAGCATGTATAGACTACATGTCTACATGGACTACAGCTGGAATAGACTGAAGTAGATGAGTGGTAACTGCTACATGTATGTATGAACTACAGCTGGAATAGACTATAGTGGATGGATGGGAGGCGACACCTACATGTATCTATGGACTTTGGCTGGAAAAGACTACAGTGGATGGGAGGTACTAGTAACTCCTACATGTATGTATGGACTACGGCTGGAATAGACTATAGTATATGGGAGGTAACTCTTACATGTATGTATGGACTCTTAACTGGAACAGACTATAGTGGATTGGAGGTAACTCCTACATATATGTATGGACTATGGCTGGAATAGACTTTAGTATATGGGAGGTAACTCCTTCATGTATGTATGGACTATGGCTGGAATAGACTATAGTGGATGGGAGGTAACTCCTACATGTATGTATGGACAATGGTTGGAATAGACTACAGTGGATGGGAGGTAACTCCTACATGTATGGACTTTAGCTGGAATACACTATAGTAAATGGGAGGTAACTCCTACATGTATGTATAGACTATGGCTGGACTAGACTATAGTGGATGGGAGGTAACTCCTACATGTATGTATGGACCATGGTTGGAATAGACTATAGTAGATGGGAGGTAACTCCTATATGTATTTATAGACTATGGCTGGAATAGACTATAGTAGATGGGAGGTAACTCCTACATGTATCTATGAACTACAGCTGGAATAGACTATAGTGGATGGATGGGAGGCGACTCCTACATGTATCTATGGACTTTGGCTGGAAAAGACTACAGTGGATGGGAGGTAACTCCTACATGTATGTATGGACTAGGGCTGAAATAGAGTATAGCAGATAGGAGGTAGCTCCTTCATGTATGTATGGACTACAGCTGGAATAGACTATAGTGGATGGGAGGTAACTCCTACATGACTTTTATGTATGGACTAGAGCTGAAATAAAGTATAGTGGATGGGAGGTAACTCCTACAAGTATTAATGGACTATGGCTTGAATAGACTATTTTAGATGGGAGATTATAGCTGTAAATAATACCTTCCGTTAATTAATACCTCGGGTAATGTTTACCTGGACAAGTGAAAACATCTGTGCTCGATAGATCAAATTGCCAGTTACCATTAGATTCATTCATAAATAAATAACCCTACTAACTTAGCTTCTTTAAAGTTCCTATCTCTTCACTTTTAATAGAAAAACGTTAATAAAATTAGTCAATTAAGCTTAATTTTGAATTTCATTCATTCATTTCATGTGGATACTGGATTTAACACTTAAATTCTTTAGGTTCCCTCCACTGCGGATTATACAATGTGCAAAACGGAAATTTTGTTATCCCTCGATGGAGAAAATATTTTTTGTAGTTAACCCTTAAAATTAGCAGGCAGCACATTTGAAACTATTATAAGTCTTCCATACGGTGTGTGTACAAAAATGAATGAGCAGTATATCGAGCTAGCCCATGGGCTTTTCTTGTCAAATTGCAGTTTCTTTGCACGAAACAATTAATGGGAATTAGTAATATACTAGATTTTAAACGGATCATGTTTAATATAAAAATTAAATAAACCTTTCTTCTTCAAACAGCAATTTCATAAAGTATACATGATTCGTGTTCGTCAATATTTGAAAACTCGCATGTGTTTTGGTCGTGTTGGTAAACAACCTCTTGGCCTTTTACAATAGATGGCCACACATTTCAACTTACTAGTACATAACGAGAAAAACTATCAAGAATAAATAGTTATAAAAATACATAAAAAGGGCAGGAAATAAAATTGTGTCAGATTCTACTTTTGAATAATTTGTAAACAAACGGCCCAGACAATGTTTACATAAAAAAATGACAATTTCCAATTATCAATCTTACGCAATCTGTTGATTATATCTGTGTCGCATACATATAATCATGCATCAAAATATACCATTGATCGATTCCTGTATTACTTATAAATTGTTACAATTAATTTAACGATAACGAGGATGTAATTTTACAAAAAAACTTTATCTTGTCAATTTCTCCTAACCTAGTTAAATTAATACTGTTTACACTCTGGCATCAATTATCCATACGTTATATTGGTTTTATAATAAAAACTTTTTTCTCTTTTGTTTCAATCTTTGCGCCAAATTAATCACATATGGTAATTACTAGGAATTAACATGTAATGCTTACATCTCGGAACCCTCTAAGTATGGGAAATTATCTACCTTCAAAAGTTTGAAGTGACTTCCGTCTCGATAAAAATTGTTGTTCGCTTGGATAGACATGATAGAAGAAAACACCACATTTTAATGAAATACAATGTAACATAGTTAAGTGGTAGTTATCAAGAGAATATTAAATGGACAAAGCTGATTCCTGACTGGACACTCGGAATGGTATGCTTTTTAAATAAAATGTGGGGATTCCTGTAAATAAAACTTGAGCTATTTTTAGAACTTGGATAAGATTCCTGCCTTGTTGTTATATAATAAAGAGAAATTTATTATTTTTCTGGGGTCAATATTTCACAATGAGAAATGTCAGACTATAGTAAACTTTATTGCATCTTTCCGACGGGTGTTTGCCTGACAAAATGGAAAACTGCTACCCCATTTGGTCGAGTTTATGATCCTTTTGTAGATCTCAGATTACACTTTTTGAAATGAACAAATATTTTCCACAGTTAATGGGTGTTCTGAAATGCTGCTGAATTTTCATTTTGATACAGCTATTTTCTATACTAAATTTTGACCGTATGTTGAACGGAAGTGTACGTTAGAAAAAGTCCATTGTTGTCTATTCGAAATCCTTCGGGTAACATCGTCTGCAGTTGAGGTGGAAAAAGTCTCGTGGTTTGTCCAAATACCATTGTACGTTACGAAAGCAGAAGAACGTTCGTAAACAACAGTAGACCTCTTTGGAAACAAAAATATCTGACTTCCTAGGCTATGGAAATTGACGACTTTCCAATTTAAAAAAACGCCATCTAGTGCCCACTTCTGGTACTAAAAACTGCGGCTATGGCAGCAGTTTGTTCTGTTGAAAACTTATGAAATGGACAATTACCTTTGATAAATTTTAATGCTTAATGTTAATTACAGGTGTCAAAATCTAATTGAAGATGTTATTAAAACCCCATGCTGCGTAAACATGATTGTTAATTAATTACCCATAATGTTTATTATCCGATTTACCTAATGCTAATCAAAGGTAGAACCCCAGCTGTTTTATAGCTTAATTAAACAAGCCTACCAGTGACATGCATGTTCCAATATTCAAACTCACCTGTTGCCTCTGGCTATAGTAACATCTCCTAATGAGGTTAATTGGATAATTTAATTGGCATAGACGAACAATACAAAAAACAATGCAAAATCTTTATTTCAATATCATAGTCTTTTAGTGATGATAGCCGTAGTTTTTTTAACGAAGTAAAAAGGGAGATAAATCATGTAAAACTGAAAATGGGTCAATTTGATCTATCAAAATGAAAATTCAGCCGCATTTCAAAACGCCATTTAGCTGTGGATAACAAATGATGATTTCAAAAAGTGTAATATGAGATTTACAAAATGCCCATAAACTCGACCAAAACACGGTAGCAGTTTTCAATTTTGACAGGCAAAAACCCGTTGGACAGACACTGTAACGTTTAGTTACCAAACAAGTGAATATACACTGTAAACTCATTTATTGGCAACTTATTCCATAAAAAAATTAACCTGACCCCAGTCCAAGTGCCTGTGGAAGGCATATTTAATATAATTTCATCACAGAAATATCTCTTAACCCCCCCAACCCCCCACCCACGCCTCGTACTCGGCGAGTCTCGTGCGAGAGATTTTGTTATTTCAAAATCGTCAATGGTGATTGTGAGCACATGGCTTGCACTGCGAATATAAATATGGGCAGATAAATTATGACCGATATCAGAAGCTGAACTCGGTCACAGTCTGTGCCATTAAAATCTAGCTGTGACATCGCAGTTAGAAATATTCAGACTTGGTCAATATCGTGGAGTTGGCATTCAACACAAACATTTTCTACATGAATAAAACATTTCTTTACGTTCGTTACCGTTCAAGTCCTTCGCTTCCATTTTTGAAGTTTGTGCGCAGTTTTAGAGATTGTCTTATAAGTCGGAATGCAAGGTAGTGTTCATTAAGAATACTCAGAATAAATTGACTTCTATCAGTCAGAATGCAGGTAGTGTTCATTTAGAATACTCAGAATAAATTGACTTCTTTAAGTCGGAATGCAAGGTAGTGATCATTAAGAATACTCGTATTGACTTCTATAAGTCAGAATGCATATCGAAAATGTAAATGAAGTAGCATGTTCCAAAATATATGTACGTGTATGTAATAATGTAACCCCTTACAATAAATTAAAATATTTATTCAATTACTTAAAATTATACAACTAATTATCCTTGCTACATTCGCTAAAAAACCTTCACTAGTCGGATTAAATTGACTTCTATAAGTCAGAATGTAAATCAAATCACGTGTTTCAATATGCATTGAACCCCTACAATAAATTTAAACATTAATAACATTACTTAAAATAATACAACTAATTATCCTTGCTACATTTGCTAAAATAACCTTTCACAAGTCTCTTTTTTATTACTATTATTATTTTGAATACTCTATTCGCAAAAACCCCCCTTTCCATTCATGCCCAAATCTTACAACTTCGTTTTCCACATTTGACATATATTTCTAACCATTTCTAGATCTTTCTAAAAATTAAAATCAACACGATTATAGCTATAAGAAAGTTATTTTCAGAAAACATGTTTGGGTCATTTATTTTTAGTTTCTAATTATAGAAACACGTGCTTATTTATATAAACATTATCCATCATTCCCACATCCATAACATCGTACAATGAGCTACAAGTACAACGACTGACAGCTGACTGAATAAATTTGCTCAAGAGAGCTCGAGTTATCGCCCCAAAATGTTTTATGAAAAAATTTCTGACTCGAGGACGTCAAAAAATGTTCAAATTGTTGGTACATGTAGGCCTCGCGCCCCGCTTCAGAGGTCACGCGCCCATACTATGTCAACAAAAATGAAAAGAATAAAATTTAAGATCTTCAGGAAAAATACACCCGACAGCCTTAAAAATCGGAAAGCACCCAAACAATTGAAACTTAAATACAGGTAAATTTACCATTTCAATCGGAGATTTAAAGGAAATAATCAATAACAGCTACTCACATACCTCGTCAACAATGTACCACGTGTTTGCAACTATCGAAAAACAACGCGAGACCGATCGATATTTGAGAGTAAACACGGCAAAATTTAAATAAACGTGTATACAATATTGTCAATTGACTCGTTTACGTCAAAACTTGTCTGACTCCTCCAGGTCAGAATTTTTGACGTGAATAAGTCAGATAAAGAAATGACTTCAAAAAGTCAAATTGTAATGACTTGATAAAGTCAAAAAAAGTTCTGACTTGTTTGTGTCAGTCCCCTGACTGATTAAACAAGCCTACCAGTGACATGCATGTTCCAATATTCAAACTCACCTGTTGCCTCTGGCTATAGTAACATCTCCTAATGAGGTTAATTGGATAATTTAATTGGCATAGACGAACAATACAAAAAACGCTTTAGGGACACCTCGGCCATAGTATGACTTCGGCCATGGTCACTTCGTCCATAGACACATCGGCCCTAGCACAGATCGGCCATACTGTAATAGGACATATCGGCCATGGATTGAATACATATATTTTTTAAATAAAGACTTAAAAAAACAAAGGTTGAGTGAAATAAATGATATTACCAATGAAAAATTAAATATTAATCCTAAAATAAAATCATTATATTAGTAATATGTTACTATTTTAATTGTAAATCATTGTCATCTTTGATTTATTAATAAATAAATAAAACGAATGATTAAAAAATAATTATAAGAAATTTAACACCAATTCAATTAGACAAAGAAAAAACCTCTTTGATTTCAATTAACCAAAACAACATTGTTAAATATTAAAGGATGAACCATGCTAAAGAACAAGCCAACTTGACAAGCAAACATGTCTTGTAAAATACGTTATTAATCTCCGGGATTAAACTTATTATTATCATCAGAAACGGCATTTACTTTGATTATTTTACCACACAAAAACGAAGCATCTTTGAAATATTGAAAGATAACTAACTAAATTGTAATCATGTTAATCCCTGTACATACTGAATAAATCAACAATATACCAACATAAATAGTATGGCCGAAATGTCCGGGGACGATGTCTACTGTGGACGACATTTACTATGGACGAAAAAAAGTATGGCCGAAACGTCCAAATACCCAAAAAACAATGCAAAATCTTTATTTCAATATCATAGTCTTTTAGTGATGATAGCCGTAGTTTTTTTAACGAAGTAAAAAGGGAGATAAATCATGTAAAACTGAAAATGGGTCAATTTGATCTATCAAAATGAAAATTCAGCCGCATTTCAAAACGCCATTTAGCTGTGGATAACAAATGATGATTTCAAAAAGTGTAATATGAGATTTACAAAATGCCCATAAACTCGACCAAAACGCGGTAGCAGTTTTCAATTTTGACAGGCAAAAACCCGTTGGACAGACACTGTAACGTTTAGTTACCAAACAAGTGAATATACACTGTAAACTCATTTATTGGCAACTTATTCCATAAAAAAATTAACCTGACCCCAGTCCAAGTGCCTGTGGAAGGCATATTTAATATAATTTCATCACAGAAATATCTCTTAACCCCCCCCCCAACCCCCCACACACACACCCACGCCTCGTACTCGGCGAGTCTCGTGCGAGAGATTTTGTTATTTCAAAATCGTCAATGGTGATTGTGAGCACATGGCTTGCACTGCGAATATAAATATGGGCAGATAAATTATGACCGATATCAGAAGCTGAACTCGGTCACAGTCTGTGCCATTAAAATCTAGCTGTGACATCGCAGTTAGAAATATTCAGACTTGGTCAATATCGTGGAGTTGGCATTCAACACATACATTTTCTACATGAATAAAACATTTCTTTACGTTCGTTACCGTTCAAGTCCTTCGCTTCCATTTTTGAAGTTTGTGAGATTGTCTTATAAACAGTACTGCTGATCCCGTCCTTGTCACAATTGTGTGGTGTTAGCTCACGATTATAAACATGTTTTAAAGTGTATTTATTACCTTTTTTATTTTAACAAAGTAGAATATAATAGAATAGAATATTATATATCCTAATACATACCCGGAGCCAGAAAATTTTAAAAGGGGGGAGGGGGAAATTGACTGGCAAAGCTAGTCTCTCTTCACGGCCGGGGAGAGGAAGCTCTGAAATATTTGCCGCAAAATCCTGAAATCTAGCAATATCATAAGACAGAGAATTGAAGCTGAAAAAAATCACATTTTACACTACTTTATATCTACTTTTATGATTATTTAAAAAAAAATTCACAAAATTAATGAGACTTTATTTCTTCAACATAACTAGAATGCCGACTTTAATAGTGCTTAATCGTTTTCAAAAGGGGGGGGGGGGGTTCGTCCGTACCCCTCGAACCCCGCCTGGCTACGGGTATGGCCTAATTAGAATTAGAATCTTTATTTTCGAACGGGATTTCTTAAAATAAAGTTTGATTCTATGTATTCTAACTAAAATTAATATCTTCTCTTGTTGCTCATAATCCAAACTAAAAGCAAGTTAGAATAAAGATTTTTAAGACTAGGATATGTTGAATACAATTTTTCACAAAATTTCATCCTATCACTTTCATAATAATCGAATAATAGAATTTTCTTAATATATGCCAAAAGAAGTGGTACATGCCAAAAATATTCTGCAATTTGAAGTTAGACTAGGCAAACAATGGGAAAATCGAGAATTAAAATATGACTCTACCAAAGACATCACATTACAAACCAAAACCGGAAGTTACACAAGGACGAACAACAGAGAAGAAGAGATAGACGTGGGCATATAAACATAAAATGTGCCTCATCTTCGATACAGTGTAAAGAGGATTGATTGATTGATTGATTAATGGTGTTTAACGCCCGAGCAGCAATATTTCAGCTATATTCATGCGAAATGTTTTTTTTAGATGTAGATAAAGGGACCAGAGACGCCTCCACTAATGTCCCTACGGTATAAACTGGGCATATAAACATAAAATGTGCCTCATCTTCGATACAGTGTAAAGAGGAAGAGATAGATGTAGATAAAGAGACCAGAGACGCCTCCACTAATGTCCCTACGGCATAAACTGGGTATATAAACATAAAATGTGCCTCATCTTCGATACAGTGTAAAGAGGAAGAGATAGATGTAGATAAAGGGACCAGAGACGCCTCCACTAATGTTCCTACGGTATAAACTGGGCATATAAACATAAAATGTGTCTCATCTTAAATACAGTGTAAAGAGGAAGAGATAGATGTAGATAAAGGGACCAGAGACGCCTCCACTAATGTTCCTACGGTATAAACTGGGCATATAAACATAAAATGTGCCTCATCTTCGATACAGTGTAAAGAGGAAGAGATAGATGTAGATAAAGGGACCAGAGACGCCTCCACTAATGTTCCTACGGTATAAACTGGGCATATAAACATAAAATGTGCCTCATCTTCGATACAGTGTAAAGAGGAAGAGATAGATGTAGATAAAGGGGCCAGAGACGCCTCCACTAATGTTCCTACGGTATAAACTGGGCATATAAACATAAAATGTGCCTCATCTTCGATACAGTGTAAAGAGGAAGAGATAGATGTAGATAAAGGGGCCAGAGACGCCTCCACTAATGTTCCTACGGTATAAACTGGGCATATAAACATAAAATGTGCCTCATCTTCGATACAGTGTAAAGAGGAAGAGATAGATGTAGATAAAGGGACCAGAGACGCCTCCACTAATGTTCCTACGGTATAAACTGGGCATATAAACAAAAAATATGCCTCATCTTCGATACAGTTTAAGGAAGATTTTAGACAGGTTTTTTCGATACGTTGTAAGATTACTTGTTTACACATTTTTGACAGATTCGTTCTCTATGTTGTAAGATTACTTGTTTACCCATTTTGACAGATTCTTTCGATACGTTATAAGATTACTTGTTTACACATTTTTGACAGATTCGTTATCTACGTTGTAAGATTACTTGTTCACCCATTTTGACAGATTCTTTCGATACCTTGTAAGATTATTTGTTCACCCATTTTGACTGATTCTTTCGATACCTTGTAAGATTACTTGTTTACACATTTTGACAGATTCTTTCAATACCTTGTAAGATTACTTGTTTACCCATTTTGACAGATTCTTTCGATACGTTGTAAGATTACTTGTTTACCCATTTTGACAGATTCTTTCGATACCTTGTAAGATTACTTGTTTACCCACTTTGACAGATTCTTTCGATACGTTGTAAGATTACTTGTTTACACATTTTGACAGATTCTTTCGTTACGTTGTAAGATTACTTGTTCACCCATTTTGACAGATTCTTTCGATACATTGTAAGATTACTCGTTTGCACATTTGTTTTGTTGGTCAATACAGCTAGATATATAAGACACTAATTTCATTACAAATTACACACCCGTAAACATGTCACTTTTTATCTTAAAGTAAAAGAACATTCAGCATAATATATACTAGTGAAAACGATCGCATTAATCGACATTATACACGGAAATGTACAAGTTACGAATTTATTGAAAATTAGACAAACGCAATTACTTTATTGTCTAGTCTCATTTTAAAAGCAATTACAGTTTTAATTCCGAAGGTACCAAAATTTGGGTGTTTTTGTATTCGGTCTTCTTTACAAAATGTACTTTGATATAGCTGAAAAAGTGCAGAAAGTGGCGCTAAACACAATCCAACAAGCAAAGAATCTGTTTAGCTTAATTACCGGTGATGGTACGAAACGCCATTGCACATGTGAGGAAAAAATTGCTTTGTTATCGTTGATCAAAATAGAAACAGAAAAAATGAAATAAAAACATAACACGAATAGCCAGTGTGACATCTGATCTGGACGCCTAAAACATAACACGAATAGCCAGTGTGACATCTGATCTGGACGACTAAAACATAACACGAATAGCCAGTGTGACATCTGATCTGACTAAAATCATAATTAGAACTTCGTGCTTGATTAATGTAACGTCGTCGAGGAAAATTTTATAATTTCACTGAATGTATGTACGATTATTTACGTAATAAATATAACGTGTGGTAACATTTTAATTTTTAATGAATTTTAATATAACGGTGTTAAAGATAGCATTTAAGTTTACTGTAACAGTGACGGGGAGCGCCATTACGAAATAAAATTGTCTATAAACGACGCGCTTTAAAATTTAATAAATACAATAAAAAAGAAAACATATTAAAAACGTGTATAACAAAAAGTTACAGGTATGTTGAAATTTATTATGTGTGTAATTTTGAGAGCAGCGCAAAATTGTGTAGTTAAATAATCAAAATTGGATTTTATTTTATTTAAACACAAGATAGCACTTGTATCAGATTGCGAATTTAAAAATTAGTTTTAGCCGCTCACTTATGATAATCTATTGATTAGTCGCCTTCACTAGGTGGCACCTATTGTTAGTTGTCAGACAACAGAGGTCATTCGTTAATTGTTGGTTATTTTAGATTTATTTTAGTCATCGGTCACTAAAAGTCAGCTATTTTCAATCCCCAGGTAATCATGTAGTAGGTCGCAGGTCACTACACGGCATTCATTGCAGACAGTCACTGCATGCAACTATTGGTAGCCGTCGATTACTGTAGACCACTAGTGTCAGCAGTCAATTATTGTAGACCAACTGGTGTTAGACTTCGATTACTGCAGAATTAGTTTTAACCGTCGATTACTGTAGAACAATAAGTGTTAGCCGTCGATTACTGTAGACAAACTAGTGTAAGCCGTCGATTATTGCAGACCAACTAGTGTAAGTGCAGACCAACTTGTGTAAGCCGTCGATTATTGCAGACCAACTAGCGTAAGCCGTCGATTATTGCAGACCAACTAGTGTAAGCCGTCGATTATTGCAGACCAACTAGCGTAAGCCGTCGATTACTGTAAACCAAGTAGTGTCAGCCGTCGATTACTGTAGACCAAGTAGTGTAAGCCGTCGATTACCGTAGACATACTAGTGTAAGCCGTCGATTATTGTAGACCACATGAACTTGTGGTTACCATAAGAGTAATAATCCTATTGCCGTTATAGAAAGGACGTGTTTCAATGGCACTCATGCTGTAGTGTAATGGCATCTTGAACCTATTATAGTTCCATTTGTACATCAGCGTAATCTGATAATTATTAAATGACTTTTTAAACGATATTTGCGTTTGAAACGGGACAAATTAGCGGTAAACTCGTAAAAATACGTATTATACACTACACAATAATTAGAACAAATACTTTTAGGATAATGAAGATTTTCATCAAGCACTGAATGTTAATGGGTGCCTTCCTGAAGTGGCCTTTTACATGTGGCTTTTTTTTAAATGTTGGAATTTTAGATGTTGGAAGAATTTGGAGTAAAATTAGCAAATAAGCCAAACAACTATGATTCATGTAATAGTTTGTTAACGTTTGTTTTAATCACAACTCGTGTATCTCACTTTCCCGTTTTTCGTAGAAAACGCTGAAATTATTGGAATATGTACATCTTAAAGCTCAATGTACTTTACATTTCGTTACATTACATAAAAGACAATTCAAAGGTTAATACACCAGTTAAATATATTAAAATACATACCTTCTTAGTATCTTTCCGTGCTTGTTTTTTTATGGAAGTCCGTTTATAATGTTCTTCAAATCAAGAGTAGACTATGCTTTTCTCAAAGATATTAGTAAAAGTATAATATCTTGATATTTAGAAACGAGTTATACGTTTATATCAGCTTATGTTTTATATCAATCTGCTATAAAAGTAGTAAATGTATGATAGTTAGTCATAATGGTACTTTATATTTAACAGGATGTCAGATATGATAGTCAAAATGGTACTTGATATTTAACAGGATGTCAGATTTGTTAAACGGAAACATATTTCTGTCTGTGTATGTGGAGATAATAATCACACAGTTTCATTTTCCTCATCTGAATTATTATTTTAAATTGTTTACATATAATTTGGTTTATAAAGCGTTTAAGAAATTTGCACTGTATAACCATCTTGTTTTGCATTTAGGTTTTTGCAACTAATAACATTTTTACATTTTTTATAAGTTTCTGTAATATTTGGGGGGGGGGGATATTTTCTGTTAACGTGCTTTGTGGGCATTGTTACATATCTGTATGGGGGTGGGAGATATTTTATGTTAACGTGTTTTGTGGGCATTGTTACATATCTGTATGGGGTGGGGGATATTTTCTGTTAACTTTTTTTGTGGGCATTGTTACATATCTGTAAACTGTTTTTATATAAAGCAACTGTTAATTGTTTTTCAATCATAAGCTGTTATCTGTTGACATTTACGTCATTATTAACTGTTACACTGAAAATAAAAACCCCGTTTGCTGTTACCCTTTTTACAGATTTGTTCTATGTTATCTGTTAGTTCATTTTATTCACCACTTTTTACTGTAACTGAGTCTTCTTATAAAAAACGGGCAGGGGGGGGGGGCCACATAAGACGAGATATTACTACGGAAACATCGATTAATGTAAGATTCTGGTGTTAACTTTGTACTATTTTTGAAATCGCTGTTTTCTATTTGCTCATGTAAATTGTTGCTATCTCTTAGGTCAGGTCCACACCGACCAGGTCCACACCGGTAAGGTCCACACCGTTCAGGTACACACAGGTCAGGCCCACACCGGTCAGTCCACACAGGTCAGTTCCCCACCCGGTTAGGTCCTCAGCATCCACACCGTCAAGGTCTACAACGATCAGGTCAGGTCCAAACCTTTCAGGTCCATAACGTTCAGACCACATCGGTCAGGTCCAAACCGGTAAGGTCCACACCGGTCAGGTCCACAAGCGGTAAGGCCCACACCCATCAGGTCCACAACGGTCAGTTCCACGTGGTCAGATCCACACCCGGTCAGGTCTCCACACCGGTCAGGTCCACACCGTCCACCGGTCAGTCCACATCAGTCACAACGATCAGACCGGTAGGTGCACACCCGATCAGAGCCACACCGGCTAAGTCCACACCATTCAGGTCTACACCGTCAGGTCCACACCAGTCAGGTCTACACCGTCATGCACACATCGGTACGGTCCACACTGGTTAGGTCTACAACCGGTTACAGAGTGGTCCAATCAGTTTGTCATATCATAATCAATGCCGGGTCTCGGTGACGGAATTGTCCAGTTAGTTAGTCATATCGTAATCAAAAGATGAACGCTGAGATCGTGCTTTCAGCATGACCGCGGCACGATGTGACTACAATCTTAGTTCACAAGGATTGCCTCCCACGCACCTGAGAAACAAATTAACGTCAAACGCAACAAGAAATGTCCGTTATATCAGATAGTTTCATATTGTTATATGTTGAGAGTACAATGTTTTCAAGTACGGCCTCAGCAGACAGGATAAAGATGGAAACGAAAAGGAAAAAAAGATTTTCTTCAGTTGATAATTTTTGCGTCTTATGTCTGCCATGCGCAATGACAAAGACAAAACTATACACATACTTATGTCTGCCATGCGCAATGACAAGGACAAAACTGTACGCATACTTATGTCTGCCATGCGCAATGACAAGGACAAAACTGTACACATACTTATGTCTGACATGCGCAATGTCAAGGACAAAACAGTACACATACTTATGTCTGACATGCGCAATGTCAAGGACAAAACAGTACACATACTTATGTCTGCCCTGCACAATGACAAGGACAAAACAGTACACATACTTATGTCTGCCATGCACAATGACAAGGACAAAACTGTATATATACTTATGTCTTCCATGTACAATGGCAAGGACAAAACTGTACACATACTTATGTCTGCCATGCACAATGTCAAGGACAAAACTGTACACATACTTATGTCTGCCATGAACAATGACAATGACAAAACTGTATATATACTTATGTCTTCCATGTACAATGGCAAGGACAAAACTGTACACATACTTATGTCTGCCATGCACAATGTCAAGGACAAAACTGTACACATACTTATGTCTGCCATGCGCAATGTCAAGGACAAAACAGTACACATACTTATGTCTGCCATGCACAATGACAAGGACAAAACTGTACACATACTTATGTCTTCCCTGTACAATGGCAAGGACAAAACTGTACACATACTTATGTCTGCCATGCACAATGTCAAGGACAAAACTGTACACATACTTATGTCTGCCATGCGCAATGTCAAGGACAAAACAGTACACATACTTATGTCTGCCATGCACAATGTCAAGGACAAAACAGTACACATACTTATGTCTGCCATGCACAATGGCAAGGACAAAACAGTACACATACTTATGTCTGCCATGCGCAATATCAACGACAAAACTGTACACATACTTATGTCTGCCATGCGCAATGTCAAGGACAAAACTGTACACATACTTATGTCTGCCATGCACAATGTCAAGGACAAAACTGTACACATACTTATGTCTGCCATGCACAATGACAAAGACAAAACTGCACGCATACTTATGTCTGCCATGCGCAATGACAAGACCAAAACTGTACGCATACTTATGTCTGCCATGCGCAATGTCAAGGACAAAACTGTACACATACTTATAGCTGCCATGCACAATGTCAAGGACAAAACAGTACACATACTTATGTCTGCCATGCGCAATGGCAAAGACAAATCAGTATACATACTTATGTCTGCCATGCACAATGTCAAGTACAAAACAGTACACATACTTATGTCTGCCATGCACAATGTCAAGGACAAAACAGTACACATACTTATGTCTGCCATGCACAATGGCAAGGACAAAACTGTACGCATACTTATGTATGTCATGCACAATATCAAGGACAAAGCTGTACACATACTTATGTCTGCCATGCACAATGTCAAAGACAAAACAGTACACATACTTATGTCTGCCATGCACAATGTCAAAGACAAAACAGTACACATACTTATGTCTGCCATGCACAATGACAAGGACAAAAAAGTACACATACTTATGTCTGCCATGCACGATGACAAGGACAAAACTGTACACATACTTATGTCTGCCATGCACAATGTCAAAGACAAAACAGTACACATACTTATGTCTGCCATGCACAATGACAAGGACAAAAAAGTACACATACTTATGTCTGCCATGCACAATGTCAAGGACAAAACTGTACACATACTTATGTCTGCCATGCACAATGTCAAGGACAAAACTGTACACATACTTATGTCTTCCCTGTACAATGGCAAGGACAAAACTGTACACATACTTATGTCTGCCATGCACAATGTCAAAGACAAAACAGTACACATACTTATGTCTGCCATGCACAATGTCAAAGACAAAACAGTACACATACTTATGTCTGCCATGCACAATGTCAAAGACAAAACAGTACACATACTTATGTCTGCCATGCACAATGTCAAAGACAAAACTGTACACATACTTATGTCTGCCATGCACAATGTCAAAGACAAAACAGTACACATACTTATGTCTGCCATGCACAATGTCAAAGACAAAACAGTACACATACTTATGTCTGCCATGCACAATGACAAGGACAAAAAAGTACACATACTTATGTCTGTCATGCACAATGTCAAGGACAAAACTGTACACATACTTATGTCTGCCATGCACAATGGCAAGGACAAAACAGTACACATACTTATGTCTGCCATGCACAATGACAAGGACAAAACTGTACACATACTTATGTCTTCCCTGTACAATGACAAGGACAAAACTGTACACATACTTATGTCTGCCATGCACAATGGCAAGGACAAAACTGTACACATACTTATGTCTTCCCTGTACAATGACAAGGACAAAACTGTACACATACTTATGTCTGCCATGTACAATGGCAAGGACAAAACTGTACACATACTTATGTCTGCCATGCACAATGACAAGGACAAAACTGTACACATACTTATGTCTGCCATGCACAATGACAAGGACAAAACTGTACACATACTTATGTCTGCCATGCACAATGGCAAGGACAAAACAGTACACATACTTATGTCTGCCATGCACAATGACAAGGACAAAACTGTACACATACTTATGTCTGCCATGCACAATGTCAAAGACAAAACTGTACACATACTTATGTCTGCCATGCACAATGTCAAGGACAAAACTGTACACATACTTATGTCTGCCATGCACAATGACAAGGACAAAACTGTACACATACTTATGTCTGCCATGCACAATGACAAGGACAAAACTGTACACATACTTATGTCTGCCATGCACAATGTCAAAGACAAAACAGTACACATACTTATGTCTGCCATGCACAATGGCAAGGACAAAACTGTACACATACTTATGTCTGCCATGCACAATGGCAAGGACAAAACTGCACGCATACTTATGTCTGCCATGCGCAATGACAAGACCAAAACTGTACGCATACTTATGTCTGCCATGCGCAATGTCAAGGACAAAACTGTACACATACTTATAGCTGCCATGCACAATGTCAAGGACAAAACAGTACACATACTTATGTCTGCCATGCGCAATGGCAAAGACAAATCAGTATACATACTTATGTCTGCCATGCACAATGTCAAGTACAAAACAGTACACATACTTATGTCTGCCATGCACAATGTCAAGGACAAAACAGTACACAAACTTATGTCTGCCATGCACAATGGCAAGGACAAAACTGTACGCATACTTATGTATGTCATGCACAATATCAAGGACAAAGCTGTACACATACTTATGTCTGCCATGCACAATGTCAAAGACAAAACAGTACACATACTTATGTCTGCCATGCACAATGTCAAAGACAAAACAGTACACATACTTATGTCTGCCATGCACAATGACAAGGACAAAAAAGTACACATACTTATGTCTGCCATGCACGATGACAAGGACAAAACTGTACACATACTTATGTCTGCCATGCACAATGTCAAAGACAAAACAGTACACATACTTATGTCTGCCATGCACAATGACAAGGACAAAAAAGTACACATACTTATGTCTGCCATGCACAATGTCAAGGACAAAACTGTACACATACTTATGTCTGCCATGCACAATGTCAAGGACAAAACTGTACACATACTTATGTCTTCCCTGTACAATGGCAAGGACAAAACTGTACACATACTTATGTCTGCCATGCACAATGTCAAAGACAAAACAGTACACATACTTATGTCTGCCATGCACAATGTCAAAGACAAAACAGTACACATACTTATGTCTGCCATGCACAATGTCAAAGACAAAACAGTACACATACTTATGTCTGCCATGCACAATGTCAAAGACAAAACTGTACACATACTTATGTCTGCCATGCACAATGTCAAAGACAAAACAGTACACATACTTATGTCTGCCATGCACAATGTCAAAGACAAAACAGTACACATACTTATGTCTGCCATGCACAATGACAAGGACAAAAAAGTACACATACTTATGTCTGTCATGCACAATGTCAAGGACAAAACTGTACACATACTTATGTCTGCCATGCACAATGGCAAGGACAAAACAGTACACATACTTATGTCTGCCATGCACAATGACAAGGACAAAACTGTACACATACTTATGTCTGCCATGCACAATGACAAGGACAAAACTGTACACATACTTATGTCTGCCATGCACAATGACAAGGACAAAACTGTACACATACTTATGTCTGCCATGCACAATGGCAAGGACAAAACAGTACACATACTTATGTCTTCCCTGTACAATGACAAGGACAAAACTGTACACATACTTATGTCTGCCATGCACAATGGCAAGGACAAAACTGTACACATACTTATGTCTGCCATGCACAATGACAAGGACAAAACTGTACACATACTTATGTCTGCCATGCACAATGACAAGGACAAAACAGTACACATACTTATGTCTGCCATGCGCAATGTCAAGGACAAAACAGTACACATACTTATGTCTGCCCTGCACAATGACAAGGACAAAACAGTACACATACTTATGTCTGCCATGCACAATGTCAAGGACAAAACAGTACACATACTTATGTCTGCCATGCACAATGTCAAGGACAAAACAGTACACATACTTATGTCTGCCATGCACAATGTCAAGGACAAAACTGTACACATACTTATGTCTGCCATGCACAATGTCAAAGACAAAACTGTACACATACTTATGTCTGCCATGCACAATGACAAGGACAAAACTGTACACATACTTATGTCTGCCATG
Organism: Limnoperna fortunei; assembly: GCA_944474755.1. NCBI lineage: Eukaryota > Metazoa > Mollusca > Bivalvia > Mytilida > Modiolidae > Limnoperna > Limnoperna fortunei. The sequence continues at coordinate 6,331,715 of OX104112.1, forward strand.
CACAATGACAAGGACAAAACTGTACACATACTTATGTCTGCCATGCACAATGTCAAGGACAAAACTGTACACATACTTATGTCTGCCATGCACAATGTCAAAGACAAAACTGTACACATACTTATGTCTGCCATGCACAATGACAAGGACAAAACTGTACACATACTTATGTCTGCCATGCACAATGACAAGGACAAAACTGTACACATACTTATGTCTGCCATGCACAATGACAAGGACAAAACTGTACACATACTTATGTCTGCCATGCACAATGTCAAAGACAAAACTGTACACATACTTATGTCTTCCCTGTACAATGGCAAGGACAAAACTGTACACATACTTATGTCTGCCATGCACAATGTCAAAGACAAAACAGTACACATACTTATGTCTGCCATGCACAATGACAAGGACAAAACTGTACACATACTTATGTCTGCCATGCACAATGTCAAAGACAAAACAGTACACATACTTATGTCTGCCATGCACAATGGCAAGGACAAAACTGTACACATACTTATGTCTGCCATGCACAATGACAAGGACAAAAACTGTACACATACTTATGTCTGCCATGCACAATGGCAAGGACAAAACAGTACACATACTTATGTCTGCCATGCACAATGGCAAGGACAAAACTGTACACATACTTATGTCTGCCATGCACAATGGCAAGGACAAAACAGTACACATACTTATGTCTGCCATGCACGATGACAAGGACAAAACTGTACACATACTTCTGTCTTCCCTGTACAATGGCAAGGACAAAACTGTACACATACTTATGTCTGCCATGCACAATGGCAAGGACAAAACAGTACACATACTTATGTCTTCCCTGTACAATGGCAAGGACAAAACTGTACACATACTTATGTCTGCCATGCACAATGGCAAGGACAAAACAGTACACATACTTATGTCTTCCCTGTACAATGGCAAGGACAAAACAGTACACATACTTATGTCTGCCATGCACAATGGCAAGGACAAAACTGTACACATACTTATGTCTGCCATGCACAATGGCAAGGACAAAACAGTTCACATACTTATGTCTTCCCTGTAAAATGGCAAGGACAAAACTGTACACATACTTATGTCTGCCATGCACAATGGCAAGGACAAAACAGTACACATACTTATGTCTTCCCTGTACAATGGCAAGGACAAAACAGTTCACATACTTATGTCTTCCCTGTAAAATGGCAAGGACAAAACTGTACACATACTTATGTCTGCCATGCGCAATGTCAAAGACAAAACAGTACACATACTTATGTCTTCCCTGTACAATGGCAAGGACAAAACTGTACACATACTTATGTCTTCCCTGTACAATGGCAAGGACAAAACAGTACACATACTTATGTCTGCCATGCACAATGTCAAGGACAAAACTGTACACATACTTATGTCTGCCATGCACAATGTCAAGGACAAAACAGTACACATACTTCTGTCTTCCCTGTACAATGGCAAGGACAAAACAGTTCACATACTTATGTCTTCCCTGTAAAATGGCAAGGACAAAACTGTACACATACTTATGTCTGCCATGCGCAATGTCAAAGACAAAACAGTACACATACTTATGTCTTCCCTGTAAAATGGCAAGGACAAAACTGTACACATACTTATGTCTGCCATGCACAATGACAAGGACAAAACTGTACACATACTTATGTCTGCCATGCACAATGACAAGGACAAAACTGTACACATACTTATGTCTGCCATGCGCAATGTCAGCCCAAGTTAGCTAAAAGAACAACAAATCACCCATACCATACATAGCGTCAGCTCAGTTATCTAGGATAACAGTTAATCACCCATACCATATCGCGTCAGCTAAAGTTAGCTAGAAGAACAGTTAATCACCCATACCATACATAGTGTCAGCTCAAGTTAGCTAAAAGAACAACAAATCACCCATACCATACATAGCGTCAGCTCAAGTTAGATAAGAGAGTAATATATCAGCCGTACCACAGCGAGGACGACCTCACGCAAACATGTGTCTTCCTCGCACAGTACCAACTATGTAAAGTGTCATAGCGTCAGCTAGTCTAATTAAAATTAGCCAATGCGTGTTTACTATTTACGTTGTGTCGCAAGCCTGCGACACAACGTAAATAGTAAACACGCATGGGCTAATTTTAATTAGACTGAGCGTCAGCTCAAGTAAGCTAGGATTACAGTTTATCACCCATACCATAGCGTCAGGTCAAGTTAGCTAGGAGAACAGTTCATCACCCATACCGTAGCGTCAGCTCAAGTTAGCTAGGAGAACAGTTCATCACCCATACTATACTTAGCGTCAGCTCGTTAGCTAGGAGAATAGTTAATCACCCATACCATACATAGCGTCAGTTCAAGTTAGCTAGGAGAACAGTAATCACCCATAACATACAAAGCGTCAGCTCAGGTAAGCTAGGAGAACAGTTAATCACCCATACCATACATAGCGTCAGCTCAAGTTAGCTAGGAGAACAGTTAATCACCCATACCATACATAGCGTCAGCTCAAGTTAGCCAGGAGAACAGTTAATCACCAATACCATAAGCTAATCTATTTCTTGATTTTTATAGTGTTAACACCAAGGCAGCATATAATCAGTTATACCAAAGCAAGGATACAGCTGGATGCAAAAATTCTTTGCACAATGCGTGTGCTCGACTAACAAGCTGGCGTGAATATTCATACTGAAATAAATGTTGACATTTCACATTCTCTTTTATGTTTACATCCCGATCAATCTTAGATTACTTTAATATGTAATGCTGCTGACGGAACATTTTATCTCTCAACTTACTGGTATCCTGTCCTGTATATTAACATGGTTTTCATAACCTGTTTCTGACTTGGTACAACTAGTTAATTACCAGTAATAATGATAAAATGTTAAAACAGTCGAGCGGTCTCTTAGTGCCAGTTACCTGTAACATGTTGAGAGAGAAACCCCAGTCGAACGGAATCCTAGAGCCAGTTACCTGTTATAAGGCTAGATAGAATCCCAGTGGAACGGTCTCCTATGGCCAGTTACCTGCAGGGTAGATAGAACCCCAGTGGAACGGTCTCCTATGGACAGTTACCTGCAGGCTAGATAGAACCCCAGTGGAACGGTCTCCTATGGCCAGTTACCTGCAGGCTAGATAGAACCCCAGTGGAACGGTCTCTTATGGCCAGTTACCTGTAATAAGGCTACATAGAAACCCCAGTCGAACGGTCTCCTATGGACAGTTACCTGCAGGCTAGATAGAACCCCAGTGGAACGGTCTCTTATGGCCAGTTACCTGTAATAAGGCTACATAGAAACCCCAGTCGAACGGTCTCCTATGGACAGTTACCTGTAATACTGCTAGATAGAACCCCAGTCGAACGGTCTCCTATGGACAGTTACGTGTAATTCTGCTAGATAGAACCCCAGTCGAACGGTCTCCTATGGACAGTTACCTGCAGGCTAGATAGAACCCCAGTCTAACGGTTGCCTATGGACAGTTACCTGCAGGCTAGATAAAACCCCAGTCGAACGGTCTCCTAGAACCAGTTACCTGTAATACTGCTAGACAGAAACTCTATAGTGAAGGTTGAATAAGTTACATCTCCTAGCATACGTTACATGTAGCAAACATATCTATGGATGAATGGATTCTTAGCCGCATGTAATTACCTGTTATCTGTCTCTATAGAATCCGCGGTCGAACGGCCGACCAATGTCAGTTACCTGTACTTACTCTTGATAAAATCTACGGTCCAACGGCTGAAAACAATACTAGTTACATGTTCTGAATGTTGTAAAAAACATACGGACGAACGGCAGACCCGTATCGGTTACATGTACTCAATAGAATATACGGACGAACAGCCGACCATTACCTGTACTTAATAGAATCTACGGACGAACAACTGATCATTACCGGTTACATGTACTTAATAGAATCTTCGGACGAACAGCCGACTATTACCGATTACATGTACTTAATAAGTTGAATCTACGGACAGCCGACCATTACCACTACCTGTACTTAATAGAATCTACGGACGAACAGCCGACCTTTACCTGCATGTATTTAATACAATCTACGGACGAACGATAGACCATTACCTGTGCTTAATAGAATCTACGGACGAACAGCCGACCATTGCTTGTACTAAACAGAATCTACGGCCGAACAGCCGACCATTACCTGTACTTAATAGAATCTACGGACGGACAGCCGACCATTACCTGTACTTAATAGAATCTACGGACGAACGGCAGACCATTACCTGTACTTAATAGAATCTACGGACGAACATCCGACCATTACCTGTACTTAATAGGATCTACGGACGGACAGCCGACCATTATCTGTACTTAATAGAATCTACGGACGAATAGCCGACCTTTACCTGCATGTACTTAATAGAATCTACGGACGAACAGACGACCATTACGTGTACTTAATAGAATCTACGGACGGACAGCTGGCCATTACCTAAACTTATGAGAATCTACGGACGAACAGCCGACCATTGCCATTTACATGTACTTAATAGAATCTACGGACGGACAGCCGACACATATCGGTTACCTGTCCTTAATAGAATCTACGGATGAACAGCCGACCATTACCTGTACTAAATAGAATCTACGGACGGACAGCCGACCATTACCTGTACTTAATAGAATCTTCGGACGGACAGCCGATCATTACCCGTACTTAATAGAATCTACGGACGGACAGCCGACCAATACCAATTACATGTACTTAGTCTTGATAAAATCTACTGTAGAACGGCATACATGTTTCAGTTACATGTGAATCTATGATATCATGTATTCCAACTTATGAAAGGTCATACATTGTCAAGAATAAAAACTTCAGATATTGTTGAATAAGAGTAGATTTTATTCTGCCTCTATTCATTTTATGTTGACATGCCAGTTATTATGTACCAAAACGATGTGGCATGCCGGTCACTTATAGGCTACCCGACTAAGATTAAAATGTTCTTTCATACTCTTTGGGACAGACCGGTTGATCTTTAACGAGTGATAAAAATTTTATGTCTTTTCGCGAGTGGAGCGCAGGGGAACGAGCCAAAAGACATACAAATTTCTATCACGAGTGAACGATTACACGAGCTTTCCCAAAAGCGCAGATAGTACCTATTTCTTCCGTAAACCAACAACTTTCACATCGCTATATACTACAGACTCTCCATTGTTTTAGACTCCATGGTCTCTGACATCCAATCAGAACGCCGGAAACAAGAACGTCACACAAGAACGTTGTTATGCTTCCATACCAACGTTCCTGTTTCTGGCGTTTTGATTGGATGACGCAGCAAGTACAGATGTGTGCGCGTGAGCTCATCTGAACTGGGTCATCTGTACCAGAAATCAGCCATTTACGGAAGAATATCCTGGTACTATCTGCCAGATAGGCTTCGTGTATGAGATTAATATAAAGCAGATTAACATGGAACCAGCTGACAGATAGTCCACCTGTGTTATATTATCCTGGACCCATATGACTTAAAGGCTGCTTTTCCTGATTGTCCTGCCTATAAGTAGAAACTGCTAAATCCCGTATTGCTCTCCCCTCCCACTTTCCTTCTGATAACAATTGTATCAGCATTTCACTGAATATAGACGTATTTATTTTACTGTTGATTTAAACCTTTACATTAAATTTCTTTTTTCTACTTCAAGAGTGCTGTCAGCTAATTGACAGGTTCACGTGGAGTGCAGGAAATCATAAATCTGATCCGCAGTTTAGTCATACCAATTACTTTAAAGTTGGTCTACCGATAACGCACAATAAGGGATGGATAAAAGTTGGACGGCTCGGTGTCGGGATATTATTACAATAAAGTTGGTCGGCTCGGTGTCAGGATATTATTACAATAAAGTTGGTCTACTGATAACGGAAAATAAGGGATGGATAAAAGTTGGACGGCTCGGTGTCAGGATATTATTACAATAAAGTTGGTCTACTGATAACGGACAGTAAGGGATGGATAAAAGTTGGACGGCTCGGTGTCGGGATATTATTACAATAAAGTTGGTCGGCACGGTGTCGGGATATTATTACAATAAAGTTGGTCTACCGATAACGGACAATAAGGGATGGATAAAAGTTGGACGGCTCGGTGTCGGGATATTATTACAATAAAGTTGGTAGTCACGGTGTCAGGATATTATTACAATAAATGTTGGTCGGCACGGTGTCAGGATATTATTACAATAAAGTTGGTCGGCACGGTGTCGGGATATTATTACAATAAAGTTGGTCTACCGATAACGGACAATAAGGGATGGATAAAAGTTGGACGGCTCGGTGTCGGGATATTATTACAATAAAGTTGGTCGGCACGGTGTCTGGATATTATTACAATAAAGTTGGTCTACCGATAACGGACAATAAGGGATGGATAAAAGTTGGACGGCTCGGTGTCGGGATATTATTACAATAAAGTTGGTAGTCACGGTGTCAGGATATTATTACAATAAAAGTTGGTCGGCACGGTGTCAGGATATTATTACAATAAAGTTGGTCTGCTGATAACGGACAATAAGGGATGAATAAAAGTTGGTCGGCACGGTGTCAGGATATTATTACAATAAAGTTGGTCGGCACGGTGTCGGGATATTATTACAATAAAGTTGGTCTACCGATAACGGACAATAAGGGATGGATAAAAGTTGGACGGCTCGGTGTAGGGATATTATTACAATAAAGTTGGTCGGCACGGTGTCGGTATATTATTACAATAAAGTTGGTCTACCGATAACGGACAATAAGGGATGGATAAAAGTTGGACGGCTCGGTGTCGGGATATTATTACAATAAAGTTGGTCGGCACGGTGTCGGGATATTATTACAATAAAGTTGGTCTACCGATAACGGACAATAAGGGGTTGGATAAAAGTTGGACGGCTCGGTGTCGGGATATTATTACAATAAAGTTGGTAGTCACGGTGTCAGGATATTATTACAATAAAAGTTGGTCGGCACGGTGTCAGGATATTATTACAATAAAGTTGGTCTGCTGATAACGGACAATAAGGGATGAATAAAAGTTGGTCGGCACGGTGTCAGGATATTATTGCAATAAAGTTGGTCTACTGATAACGCACAATAAGGGATGGATAAAAGTTGGTCGGCACGGTGTCAGGATATTATTACAATAAAGTTGGTCTACTGATAACGCACAATAAGGGATGGATAAAAGTTGGTCGGCACGGTGTCAGGATATTATTACAATAAAGTTGGTCGGCTCGGTGTCGGGATATTATTACAATAAAGTTGGTCGGCACGGTGTCAGGATATTATTACAATAAAGTTGGTCTACTGATATCGGACAATAAGGGATGGATAAAAGTTGGTCGGCACGGTGTCAGGATATTATTACAATAAAGTTGGTCTACTGATAACGCACAATAAGGGATGGATAAAAGTTGGTCGGCACGGTGTCAGGATATTATTACAATAAAGTTGGTCTACTGATAACGGACAATAAGGGATGGATAAAAGTTGGTCGGCACGGTGTCAGGATATAATTATTCAATAAAGTTGGTCGGCTCAGTGTCAGGATATTATTACAATAAAGACCACACTAGGAGCATATTAATAAATGGCTCATCAGTGCATGAAAAAATAGAAAACTCACTGTTATATACATGTATGAATACGACGGAAAGAAATGTCTCTTAAAATGGGCATAATAACACATGTGGTAAGACCAATCAGAACAAGTGGGCATAATAACACATATGGTAAGACCAATCAGAACAAATGGGCATAATAACACATGTGGTAAGACCATTCAGAACAAATGGGCATAATAACACATGTAGTAAGACCAATCAGAACAAATGGGCATAATAACACATGTGGTAAGACCAATCAGAACAAATGGGCATAATAACACATGTGGTAAGACCAATCAGAACAAATGGGCATAATGACACATGTGGTTAGACCAATCAGAACAAATGGGCATAATGACACATGTGGTGAGACCAATCAGAACAAATGGGCATAATGACACATGTGGTAAGTGGTAAGACCAATCAGAACAAATGGGCATAATAACACATGTGGTAAGACCAATCAGAACAAATGGGCATAATAACACACGTGGTAAGACCAATCAGAACAAATGGGCATAATGACACATGTGGTAAGACCAATCAGAACAAATGGGCATAATAACACATGTGGTAAGACCAATCAGAACAAATGGGCATAAAAACACATGTGGTAAGACTAATCAGAACAAATGGGCATAATGACACATGTGGTAAGACCAATCAGAACAAATGGGCATAATGACACATGTGGTAAGACCAATCAGAACAAATGGGCATAATAACACATGTGGTTAGACCAATTAGAACAAATGGGCATAATAACACATTTGGTAAGACCAATCAGAACAAATGGGCATAATAACACATGTGGTAAGACCAATCAGAACAAATCGGCATAAAAACACATGTGGTAAGACCAATCAGAACAAATGGGCATAATAACCCATGTGGTAAGACCAATCAGAACAAATGGGCATAATAACACATGTGGTAAGACCAATCAGAACAAATGGGCATAATTACCCATGTGGTAAGACCAATCAGAACAAATGGGCATAATAACACATGTGGTAAGACCAATCAGAACAAATGGGCATAATAACACATGTGGTAAGACCAATCAGAACAAATGGGCATAATAACACATGTGGTAAGACCAATCAGAACAAATGGGCATAATAGCACATGTGGTAAGACCAATCAGAACAAATGGGCATAATAACACATGTGGTAAGACCAATCAGAACAAACGGACATAATGACACATGTGGTAAGACCAATCAGAACAAATGGGCATAATAACACATGTGGTAAGACCAATCAGAACAAACCTGTACTGTTTAACTACATAGCTAATTGTATTTGGTAGAAGATAGTTAACTTTGGTGAGAATTTACAACGTTCTTTCGTAAAGACATGTATAGTCTAACACATATTGGAACTACTCTCCTACTCAGAAAAGAAAGCTTTAATCTCAAACAAACAAAGAAACAATTAAGAACGCTTCCCATGCTTACAAAATATATTGTAAAGCACTCTTTACTTATATTGTAACTAGTCATTCGGTATGATTGTACATTAAGGCTGACATCGGTCACACCTTGTCTGTAGTGAGGCTCGAACTTACAAATCCATTGTTTACACGCCTGTGATCATTAAACAGGCTTCATCACATAAACCGATTGTCGACACGCATGTAATCATTAGTCGGGCTCAAACTCACAAACCCATTGTTCACACGTCTGTCATCAGTAGATGTCTAAATATCTAGACCATTCTGCCAACAAGGCTGCCACGTAAAAAAAAGGAGGCAACTTCTTGACGGCCTATATCATTCCGGGCAACGAGGCACCCGCGAAATAAAGGGTCACAACTCCTAAACGATCTGGAAGTTCGTACAACGAGGCTCCCACGTATTAAAAGGGAGACAATTCCTTAACTACCAAACAAATCGGACAAATTAGGATCCCACGAAAAGAAAGGAAAAAAAACTCCTTAACTACCAAGACCTATAATTAGGCCATCGAGGCTCACGAAATAAAGGGAAACACTCCTTACTACCAATAATTAGGCCAACGAGGCTCACGACATAAAGGAAGACTTCGTTTTTATTCCCAGTTTGTAGATGACAAAGAGTATGTACAAAATCATTTATATAAAGAATAAAAATGTAGATGTATAATGAAAATGTCGCAGTGAAATTGGCTATGCTTGTTACTGCTATAAACAAACTCGTCTGGTTTCTATATTATAATATATTCGGCAAATATAATATTAACACACATTCAGGAACATAAGCCTGACAAAAAACTGTACATCAAGTAGTCTGATATTATTCATTATACAATATTTATGTAAATCCCGCTGAAAGCTAATGCTATAAATGATTAAAAATAATATTCTGGGATTAATAAATTTTGTATTACTTAAATTCCAAATATTATAATGTAACTTTGTAAAAGATTTATCCGAAAAGCACATGATATTAATAAGAATATATTTCTTTCTTAAACATGCACGGAAGTATTAAAAATAATTAACTCCCTTAGGCCACCAATAGGCTAAAACTCTGGGTAGGCTGCATGTACTTTTTTATTTGTTCGACGTTCCAATGCGCGCCAAATATGAAAAGGGGAAATGACTAGTGATTATCCGAGGTGCAAAAGCATGCCAAATTTAGAGTTACTCAGTTATGAATGCACAGTTCCCCTGTTCTTGTTCAAACGACTGTTTAACTCACTTAGGCCACCTATAGGCTGAAACTATGGGTAGGCTGCATGTACTTTGTTATTGCACAGTTCCCCTGTTCTTGTTCAGTTGCGTAGCTACCATTTACGCAAACGAATCGGTAATATTTTTCATATAAAAAAGAAAGGACAATGGAAGAGAAGGAGATTCTGGATAGTTGTCAGTCCGAAAATTCTTCAACCATACTCATTTTACTTCTCTGGGTAATACTTATACAGTCCAAAAATTATCCAGCCATACTACTTCTCTGGGTAGTATACAGTCCAAAAATTATCCAGCCATACTCATTCTACTTCTCTGGGTAGTATTCAGTCCGAGAATTCTCCAACCATACTCATTCTACTTCTCTGGGTAGTATTCAGTCCGAGAATTCTCCAACCATACTCATTCTACTTCTCTGGGTAGTATTCAGTCCGAGAATTCTCCAACCATACTCATTCTACTTCTCTGGGTAGTATTCAGTCCGAGAATTCTCCAACCATGCTCATTCTACTTCTCTGGGTAGTATTCAGTCCGAGAATTCTCCAACCATACTCATTCTACTTCTCTGGGTAGTATTCAGTCCGAGAATTCTCCAACCATACTCATTCTACTTCTCTGGGTAGTATTCAGTCCGAGAATTCTCCAACCATACTCATTCTACTTCTCTGGGTAGTATTCAGTCCGAGAATTCTCCAACCATACTCATTCTACTTCTCTGGGTAGTATTCAGTCCGAGAATTCTCCAACCATACTCATTCTACTTCTCTGGGTAGTTTTCAGTCCAAAAATTATCCAGCCATACTCATTCTACTTCTCTGGGTAGTATTCAGTCCGAGAATTCTCCAGCCATACTCATTCTACTTCTCTGGGTAGTATTCAGTCCGAGAATTCTCCAACCATACTCATTCTAATTCTCTGGGTAGTATTCAGTCCGAGAATTCTCCAACCATACTCATTCTACTTCTCTGGGTAGTATTCAGTCCGAGAATTCTCCAACTATACTCATTCTACTTCTCTGGGTAGTATTCAGTCCGAGAATTCTCCAACCATACTCATTCTACTTCTCTGGGTAGTATTCAGTCCGAGAATTCTCCAACCATACTCATTCTACTTCTCTGGGTAGTATTCAGTCCGAGAATTCTCCAACCATACTCATTCTACTTCTCTGGGTAGTATTCAGTCCGAGAATTCTCCAACTATACTCATTCTACTTCTCTGGGTAGTATTCAGTCCGAGAATTCTCCAACCATACTCATTCTAATTCTCTGGGTAGTATTCAGTCCGAGAATTCTCCAACCATACTCATTCTACTTCTCTGGGTAGTATTCAGTCCGTGAATTCTCCAACCATACTCATTCTACTTCTCTGGGTAGTATTCAGTCCGAGAATTCTCCAACCATACTCATTCTACTTCTCTGGGTAGTATTCAGTCCGAGAATTCTCCAACCATACTCATTCTACTTCTCTGGGTAGTATTCAGTCCGAGAATTCTCCAACTATACTCATTCTACTTCTCTGGGTAGTATTCAGTCCGAGAATTCTCCAACCATACTCATTCTAATTCTCTGGGTAGTATTCAGTCCGAGAATTCTCCAACCATACTCATTCTACTTCTCTGGGTAGTATTCAGTCCAAAAATTATCCAACCATACTCATTCTACTTCTCTGGGTAGTATTCAGTCCGAGAATTCTCCAACCATACTCATTCTACTTCTCTGGGTAGTATTCAGTCCGAGAATTCTCCAACCATACTCATTCTACTTCTCTGGGTAGTATTCTGTCCAAAAATTTTCCAGCCATACTCATTCTACTTCTCTGAGTAGTATTCAGTCCGGATATTTTCCAACTCATGTGGTCCCATGTTGCTACATTACGTAATTCTGCATCATACAAAATGAAGAAGGCAGCTGAATCGTGTCGAAAAATGTGATTGAAATAAAAGTTTTTGAATGCTCGTGACTGGGTCGATTTCACTGGAAAAGTAAGCTTCCATACACTTAAAATTTAATTCTAAAAGGTTATAACCGCGGACCTTCCAGTGCCCTTGACCCGCTGGTGTAAGTTTTGCGTGCACTACAATCAGAACCTAGCTAGTCCACTGTTGTTTGTGTCCTTGACCCGCTGGCGTGCACTACAATCAGAGCCTAGCTAGTCCACTGTTGTTTGTGTCCTTGACCCGCTGGCGTGCACTACAATCAGAACCTAGCTAGTCCACTGTTGTTTGTGTTTAGTTCAGTATAATTATACAGTTATGGCTTTTAATTTACTTCAGGTAATATCCATTTATTAAATCTGCGCACCTCGGAAAAAAAATCCTTTATTGATTTAATAATTATGTATATTACCTTGGTTAAAGGTCATAATTGTGTATTATTATTATTATTATTATTATTACACGTTTGGATTTATTACAAAAGACTTCGCAAATCGACCGCTTTAATAGCTTTAAATAATCGTCTACCCAAAAACTGACAAAAAAGGATCTTGAAAAGGAATTAATATAAAAAAAACTTTCTTCTGTGTTGTAAATGGCAGTAAGTTTATTCGGACAATAAAAGAGCATGCTTATTGTGTCGTTTTTAACACGCAGGTCTTACAAACGTTACCCATAATGCCTCCGGTGTCTTTTAAATAATATTCCAGAAATATACAGAGCAGTGACACTTCGTATGGTGAAACGCCGAATCGTTCATATAATTACAGATTAGTACAAATTATAGGATGAAAGCTGCATTGATCTGCAATCAAGCTTCAGATTTCGCTTGCATGTCTATTGTTCTGCAAATCCGTCAAGTCAGGGTGTCTTCATCGACGTCCGAGTGAATATATCCTATTCTATTTACTGCGGGGTGGCTTGACACTAGTACGGTTTTAAGATTGATTGATTGAATGCTTGATTTAAGTCCATCGAACAGTATTGTTGATAAAAAAATATTAAAAAAGGAAATCAATTCGGAAATGAGATGAATTAAAGAAAAGACAAATTTGCTTTATGAATAAATTCAGAAATGAGATGGAAAGTTTGCTTGTCAGCGGAATGATATAGTGTATTAAGTAGACGAAAATTGTAGACTTAAACTACACTGAGCCTACTTCGTTTGAAAGCTAGAAAAGTGGATGTGTCGTCTAAGGAGGTGAAATGGTTACCTACCTAGTTACATACCTGATGTCGACAAGTGTAATTGTTACCTAGCTGATGTCGACAAGTGTAATGGTTACCTACCTGATGTCGACAAGTTTAATAGTTACCTACCTGATGTCGACAAGTGTAATAGTTACCTACCTGATGTCGACAAGTGTAATAGTTACCTACCTGATGTCGACGGGTGTAATAGTTACCTATCTGATGTCGACAAGTGTAATTGTTACCTAACTGATGTCGACAAGTGTAATAGTTACCTACCTGATGTCGACAAGTGTAATCGTTTACTACACAAGTGTACAAGTGTAATAGTTGCCTACCTGATTTCGACAAGTGTAATCGTTTGCTACACATGTGTACAAGTGTAATAGTTACCTGCCTGATGTTGACAAGTGTAGTCGTTTGCTACACATGTGTACAAGTGTAACAGTTACCTGCCTGATGTTGACAAGTGTAATCGTTTACTACACGTGTACCTGTGTGATAGTTACCTACCTGATTTCGACACGTGTAATCGTTTACTACACAAGTGTACAAGTGCAATATAGCTACCTTCCTGATGTCCAAATGTGTTAGTTTGCTACGCATGTGGAAATATTGAAAGAGTTACATAACCAGTGTCGACAGGTGTAATGCCTCAATTTGTAATTGTTTGCTACATATGAAAACAACCATTACAGTTACCTACATGATGTCGACAAGTGTAATTTGTAACCTACGTTACCAACCCGATTTCGACAAGTAACATTTACCTACGTGATGTCGATAATAGTTATCGTTTCCTAACCGATGTCAACATGTAGAATCGCTACTGCAGACGAGAACAAGTTTAATACTGTTTACAGCGCATTTAAGATTAAAGATATTTAACTGCAATCAATTCAAAATTGACCTTTCACTCTTGAGCAATTAATATATATATTATTAACACCTTATCCTTAATTCGGTGGTTCTTCATTTTCGGAAATTTATATAAATATTATTATGTTAATAAATTGAAACGTTAAATGTATTTAATGGGAGATAACTAGTAAATTCTTTCATAACATGCTGTCAAGTTAACGGAGTTATCTCCCGCGATCTTTACACTTTTCATTACAAATCATCACTTAGTAAAACACGTGATTTTCTTCCTAATTTATTGGTAAACCGGTAATAAGTCCTTAAATAAATATTGTTTCCCTCAATTTAATCTTTTAATAAAGATTGTCTCCCCAATTTAGCGTTCAATAAATTTTGCTCGCTGCACGCTACGTAACGTTAGTTTTTAACGGCTTCCGCAATATTTTATTTTATTTTATATCTTTTCATCAGCTGATTATTGAATATATCGTTATAAAAGCAATTCAGCTGGTTGCATAAATTTACTGGTCAATACAGAAATAAACCTGGGCGCCGTAATGTATCTGTAAATGAAGAAATATATCATACAACTATTCAAAAAAGAGATATGGTGCTAGCTAACAGTAATATGTGATGGAAAGGCAGGGTGCTGGCTAACAGTAATATGAGGGGGAGGAGCATGGTGTTAGCTAACAGTAATATGAGGGGGAAAGGCATGGTGCTGGTTAACAGTAATATGAGGGGGAGGAGCATGGTGTGTGCTAACAGTAATATGAGGGGGAAGGGCATGGTGCTATCTAACAGTAATATGAGGGGGAGGAGCATGATGTAAGCTAACAGTAATATGAGGGGAAGGGCATGGTGCTGGCTAACAGTAATATGAGGGGGAAGGACATGGTGCTGGCTAACCGTAATATGAGGAAGAGGGGAATGGTGCTGGCTAACAGTAATATGAGGGTAAAGGGCATGGTCCTGGCTAACCGCAATATGAGGGAGAGGGGAATGGTGCTGGCTAAATCTTTGACAACATTTTTTTTTTGGATAATCATTGTAAATATAGATTAAATATAGCAAAATGAGACCAAGAGATCGTATAAAATCGGTACAATGTGTCGTACAAATTAGGGGTGTCACATGGAAATCTCATTAAACTTATTTCATATCTTTAACTTCTGTTATGTGTACTGAGCATGCTAAATGGAAAGGGGAAGGTAACGCTAAGGAAGTATGACAGGTGACACACAAGAAGGTAACGTTAAGGAAGTATGACAGGTGACACACAAGAAGGTAACGCTAAGGAAGTATGACAGGTGACACACAAGAAGGTAACGGTAAGGAAGTATGACAGGTGACACACAAGAAGGTAACGCTAAGGAAGTATGACAGGTGACACACAAGAAGGTAACGGTAAGGAAGTATGACAGGTGACACACAAGAAGGTAACGGTAAGGAAGTATGACAGGTGACACACAAGAAGGTAACGGTAAGGAAGTATGACAGGTGACACACAAGAAGGTAACGGTAAGGAAGTAAGACAGGTGACACACAAGAAGGTAACGGTAAGGAAGTAAGACAGGTGACACACAAGAAGGTAACGGTAAGGAAGTATGACAGGTGACACACAAGAAGGTAACGGTAAGGAAGTAAGACAGGTGACACACAAGAAGGTAACGGTAAGGAAGTATGACAGGTGACACACAAGAAGGTAACGGTAAGGAAGCATGACATGTGACACACAAGAAGGTAACGGTAAGGAAGTAAGACAGGTGACACACAAGAAGGTAACGGTAAGGAAGTATGACAGGTGACACACAAGAAGGTAACGGTAAGGAAGTATGACAGGTGACACACAAGAAGGTAACGGTAAGGAAGTAAGACAGGTGACACACAAGAAGGTAACGGTAAGGAAGTATGACAGGTGACACACAAGAAGGTAACGTTAAGGAAGCATGACATGTGACACACAAGAAGGTAACGGTAAGGAAGTATGACAGGTGACACACAAGAAGGTAACGGTAAGGAAGTATGACAGGTGACACACAAGAAGGTAACGGTAAGGAAGCATGACAGGTGACACACAAGAAGGTAACGGTAAGGAAGTATGACAGGTGACACACAAGAAGGAAACGGTAAGGAAGTAAGACAGGTGACACACAAGAAGGTAACAGTAAGGAAGTATGACAGGTGACACACAAGAAGGTAACGGTAAGGAAGTATGACAGGTGACACACAAGAAGGTAACGGTAAGGAAGTATGACAGGTGACACACAAGAAGGTAACGGTAAGGAAGTAAGACAGGTGACACACAAGAAGGTAACGGTAAGGAAGTATGACAGGTTACACACAAGAAGGTAACGGTAAGGAAGTATGACAGGTGACACACAAGAAGGTAACGGTAAGGAAGTAAGACAGGTGACACACAAGAAGGTAACGGTAAGGAAGTAAGACAGGTGACATACAAGAAGGTAACGGTAAGGAAGTAAGACAGGTGACACACAAGAAGGTAACGGTAAGGAAGTATGACAGGTGACACACAAGAAGGTAACGGTAAGGAAGTAAGACAGGTGACACACAAGAAGGTAACGGTAAGGAAGTATGACAGGTGACACACAAGAAGGTAACGTTAAGGAAGTAAGACAGGTGACACACAAGAAGGTAACGGTAAGGAAGTATGACAGGTGACACACAACAAGGTAACGGTAAGGAAGTATGACAGGTGACACACAAGAAGGTAACGGTAAGGAAGTAAGACAGGTGACACACAAGAAGGTAACGGTAAGGAAGTATGACAGGTGGCACACAAGAAGGTAACGGTAAGGAAGTATGACAGGTGACACACAAGAAGGTAACGGTAAGGAAGTAAGACAGGTGACACACAAGAAGGTAACGGTAAGGAAGTATGACATGTGACACACAAGAAGGTAACGTTAAGGAAGCATGACATGTGACACACAAGAAGGTAACGGTAAGGAAGTATGACAGGTGACACACAAGAAGGTAACGGTAAGGAAGTATGACAGGTGACACACAAGAAGGTAACGGTAAGGAAGCATGACAGGTGACACACAAGAAGGTAACGGTAAGGAAGTATGACAGGTGACACACAAGAAGGTAACGGTTAGGAAGTAAGACAGGTGACACACAAGAAGGTAACAGTAAGGAAGTATGACAGGTGACACACAAGAAGGTAACGCTAAGGAAGTATGACAGGTGACACACAAGAAGGTAACAGTAAGGAAGTATGACAGGTGACACACAAGAAGGTAACGGTAAGGAAGTATGACAGGTGACACACAGGAAGGTAACGGTAAGGAAGTTTGACAGGTGACACACAAGAAGGTAACGGTAAGGAAGTATGACAGGTGACACACAAGAAGGTAACGGTAAGGAAGTATGACAGGTGACACACAAGAAGGTAACGGTAAGGAAGTATGACAGGTGACACACATGAAGGTAACGGTAAGGAAGTATGACAGGTGACACACAAGAAGGCAACGGTAAGGAAGTATGACAGGTGACACACAGGAAGGTAACGGTAAGGAAGTATGACAGGTGACACACAAGAAGGTAACGGTAAGGAAGTATGACAGGTGACACACAAGAAGGTAACGGTAAGGAAGTATGACAGGTGACACACAAGAAGGTAACGGTAAGGAAGTATGACAGGTGACACACAAGAAGGTTACAGTAAGGAAGCATGACAGGTGACACACAAGAAGGTAACGGTAAGGAAGCATGACAGGTGACACACAAGAAGGTAACGGTAAGGAAGTATGACAGGTGACACACAAGAAGGTAACGGTAAGGAAGTATGACAGGTGACACACAAGAAGGTAACGGTAAGGAAGTATGACAGGTGACACACAAGAAGGTAACGGTAAGGAAGTATGACAGGTGACACACAAGAAGGTAACGGTAAGGAAGTATGACAGGTGACACACAGGAAGGTAACGGTAAGGAGGTATGACAGGTGACACACAAGAAGGTAACGGTAAGGAAGTATGACAGGTGACACACAAGAAGGTAACGGTAAGGAAGTATGACAGGTGACACACAAGAAGGTAACGGTAAGGAAGCATGACAGGTGACACACAAGAAGGTAACAGTAAGGAAGTATGACAGGTGACACACAAGAAGGTAACGGTAAGGAAGTATGACAGGTGACACACAGGAAGGTAACGGTAAGGAAGTATGACAGGTGACACACAAGAAGGTAACGGTAAGGAAGTATGACAGGTGACACACAAGAAGGTAACGGTAAGGAAGTATGACAGGTGACACACAAGAAGGTAACGGCAAGGAAGTATGACAGGTGACACACAAGAACGTAACGGTGAGGAAGTATGACAGGTGACACACAAGAAGGTAACGGTAAGGAAGTATGACAGGTGACACACAAGAAGGTAACGGTAAGGAAGTATGACAGGTGACACACAAGAAGGTAACGGCAAGGAAGTATGACAGGTGACACACAAGAAGGTAACGGTGAGGAAGTATGACAGGTGACACACAAGAAGGTAACGGTAAGGAAGTATGACAGGTGACACACAAGAAGGTAACGGTAAGGAAATATGACAGTTAACACACAAGAAGGTAACGGTAAGGAAGTATGACAGGTGACACACAAGAAGGTAACGGTAAGGAAGTATGACAGGTGACACACAAGAAGGTAACGGTAAGGAAGTATCACAGGTGACACACAAGAAGGTAACGGTAAGGAAGTAAGACAGGTGACACACAAGAAAGTAAAGGTAAGGAAGTTTGACAGGTGACACACAAGAAGGTAACGGTAAGGAAGTATGACAGGTGACACACAAGAAGGTAACGGTAAGGAAGTATGACAGGTGACACACAAGAAGGTAACGGTAAGGAAGTATGACAGGTGACACACAAGAAGGTAACGGTGAGGAAGTATGACAGGTGACACACAAGAAGGTAGCGGTAAGGAAGTATGACAGGTGAGACACAAGAAGGTAACGGTAAGGAAGTATGACAGGTGACACACAAGAAGGTAACGGTAAGGAAGTATGACAGGTGACACACAAGAAGGTAACAGTAAGGAAGTATGACAGGTGACACACAAGAAGGTAACGGTAAGGAAGTATGACAGGTGACACACAGGAAGGTAACGGTAAGGAAGTATGACAGGTGACACACAAGAAGGTAACGGTAAGGAAGTATGACAGGTGACACACAAGAAGGTAACGGTAAGGAAGTATGACAGGTGACACACAAGAAGGTAACGGTAAGGAAGTATGACAGGTGACACACAAGAAGGTAACGGTGAGGAAGTATTACAGGTGACACACAAGAAGGTAACGGTAAGGAAGAATGACAGGTGACACACAAGAAGGTAACGGTAAGGAAGTATGACAGGTGACACACAAGAAGGTAACGGTAAGGAAGTATGACAGGTGACACACAAGAAGGTAACGGTAAGGAAGTATGACAGGTGACACACAAGAAGGTAGCGGTAAGGAAGTATGACAGGTGACACACAAGAAGGTAACGGTAAGGAAGTATGACAGGTGACACACAAGAAGGTAACGGTAAGGAAGTATGACAGGTGACACACAAGAAGGTAACGGTAAGGAAGTATGACATGTGACACACAAGAAGGTGACGGTAAGGAAGTATGACAGGTGACACACAAGAAGGTAACGGTAAGGAAGTATAACAGGTGACACACAAGAAGGTAACGGTAAGGAAGTATGACAGGTGACACACAAGAAGGTAACGGTAAGGAAGTATAACAGGTGACACACAAGAAGGTAAAGGTAAGGAAGTAAGACAGGTGACACACAAGAAAGTAACGGTAAGGAAGTATGACAGGTGACACACAAGAAGGTAACGGTAAGGAAGTATGACAGGTGACACACAAGAAGGTAAAGGTAAGGAAGTAAGACAGGTGACACACAAGAAAGTAACGGTAAGGAAGTATGACAGGTGACACACAAGAAAGTAACGGTAAGGAAGTATAACAGGTGACACACAAGAAGGTAACGGTAAGGAAGTATGACAGGTGACACACAAGAAGGTAACGGTAAGGAAGTATAACAGGTGACACACAAGAAGGTAAAGGTAAGGAAGTAAGACAGGTGACACACAAGAAAGTAACGGTAAGGAAGTATGACAGGTGACACACAAGAAGGTAACGGTAAGGAAGTATGACAGGTGACACACAAGAAGGTAACGGTAAGGAAGTATGACAGGTAACACACAAGAAGGTAACGGTAAGGAAGTATGACAGGTGACACACAAGAAGGTAACGGTAAGGAAGTATGACAGGTGACACACAAGAAGGTAACTGTAAGGAAGTATGACAGGTGACACACGAGAAGGTGCCGGTAAGGAAGTATGACAGGTGACACACAAGAAGGTAACGGTAAGGAAGTATGACAGGTGACACACAAGAAGGTAACGGTGAGGAAGTATGACAGGTGACACACAAGAAGGTAACGGTAAGGAAGTATGACAGGTGACACACAAGAAGGTAACGGTAAGGAAGTATAACAGGTGACACACAAGAAGGTAACGGTAAGGAAGTATGACAGGTGACACACAAGAAGGTAACGGTAAGGAAGTATGACAGGTGACACACAAGAAGGTAACGGTAAGGAAGTATGACAGGTGACACACAAGAAGGTAACGGTAAGGAAGTATGACAGGTGACACACAAGAAGGTAACGGTAAGGAAGTATGACAGGTGACACACGAGAAGGTGCCGGTAAGGAAGTATGACAGGTGACACACAAGAAGGTAACGGTAAGGAAGTATGACAGGTGACACACAAGAAGGTAACGGTGAGGAAGTATGACAGGTGACACACAGGAAGGTAACGGTAAGGAAGTATGACAGGTGACACACAAGAAGGTAACGGTAAGGAAGTATGACAGGTGACACACAAGAAGGTAACGGTGAGGAAGTATGACAGGTGACACACAAGAAGGTAACGGTAAGGAAGTATAACAGGTGACACACAAGAAGGTAACGGTAAGGAAGTATGACAGGTGACACACAAGAATGTAACGGTAAGGAAGTAAGACAGGTGACACACAAGAAGGTAACGGTAAGGAAGTATGACAGGTGACACACAAGGTAACGGTAAGGAAGTAAGACAGGTGACACACAAGAAGGTAACGGTAAGGAAGTATGACAGGTGACACACAAGAAGGTAACGGTAAGGAAGTATAACAGGTGACACACAAGAAGGTAACGGTAAGGAAGTATGACAGGTGACACACAAGAAGGTAACGGTAAGGAAGTATAACAGGTGACACACAAGAAGGTAACGGTAAGGAAGTAAGACAGGTGACACACAAGAAAGTAACGGTAAGGAAGTTTGACAGGTGACACACAAGAAGGTAACGGTAAGGAAGTATGACAGGTGACACACAAGAAGGTAACGGTAAGGAAGTATGACAGGTAACACACAAGAAGGTAACGGTAAGGAAGTATGACAGGTGACACACAAGAAGGTAACGGTAAGGAAGTATGACAGGTGACACACAAGAAGGTAACTGTAAGGAAGTATGACAGGTGACACACGAGAAGGTGCCGGTAAGGAAGTATGACAGGTGACACACAAGAAGGTAACGGTAAGGAAGTATGACAGGTGACACACAAGAAGGTAACGGTGAGGAAGTATGACAGGTGACACACAAGAAGGTAACGGTAAGGAAGTATGACAGGTGACACACAAGAAGGTAACGGTAAGGAAGTATAACAGGTGACACACAAGAAGGTAACGGTAAGGAAGTATGACAGGTGACACACAAGAAGGTAACGGTAAGGAAGTATGACAGGTGACACACAAGAAGGTAACGGTAAGGAAGTATGACAGGTGACACACAAGAAGGTAACGGTAAGGAAGTATGACAGGTGACACACAAGAAGGTAACGGTAAGGAAGTATGACAGGTGACACACGAGAAGGTGCCGGTAAGGAAGTATGACAGGTGACACACAAGAAGGTAACGGTAAGGAAGTATGACAGGTGACACACAAGAAGGTAACGGTGAGGAAGTATGACAGGTGACACACAGGAAGGTAACGGTAAGGAAGTATGACAGGTGACACACAAGAAGGTAACGGTAAGGAAGTATGACAGGTGACACACAAGAAGGTAACGGTGAGGAAGTATGACAGGTGACACACAGGAAGGTAACGGTAAGGAAGTATGACAGGTGACACACAAGAAGGTAACGGTAAGGAAGTATGACAGGTGACACACAAGAATGTAACGGTAAGGAAGTAAGACAGGTGACACACAAGAAGGTAACGGTAAGGAAGTATGACAGGTGACACACAAGGTAACGGTAAGGAAGTAAGACAGGTGACACACAAGAAGGTAACGGTAAGGAAGTATGACAGGTGACACACAAGAAGGTAACGGTAAGGAAGTATAACAGGTGACACACAAGAAGGTAACGGTAAGGAAGTATGACAGGTGACACACAAGAAGGTAACGGTAAGGAAGTATAACAGGTGACACACAAGAAGGTAACGGTAAGGAAGTAAGACAGGTGACACACAAGAAAGTAACGGTAAGGAAGTTTGACAGGTGACACACAAGAAGGTAACGGTAAGGAAGTATGACAGGTGACACACAAGAAGGTAACGGTAAGGAAGTATGACAGGTGACACACAAGAAGGTAACGGTAAGGAAGTATGACAGGTGACACACAAGAAGGTGCCGGTAAGGAAGTATGACAGGTGACACACAAGAAGGTAACGGTAAGGAAGTATGACAGGTGACACACAAGAAGGTAACGGTGAGGAAGTATGACAGGTGACACACAAGAAGGTAGCGGTAAGGAAGTATGACAGGTGACACACAAGAAGGTAACGGTAAGGAAGTATGACAGGTGACACACAAGAAGGTAACGGTAAGGAAGTATGACAGGTGACACACAAGAAAGTTACTATTTCTAGATGACGTCACAAAAATCAATATGACTACGAGTCTGTTGTTGTACACTTCAAGAACAAGTCTACAGTTCCTCCGATGACATAGGAGCATATCGTACACACATTTTGCAGCACTGTTTACGACCAATGTGGATAATTTGTTTTAGAACATTCACTTTACAAATCAATCAAATCAATCAAATCAATCAAATCAATCAAACAATCAATCAGTTCAACAAACAATTCAATCAATATGACCTCGCATAGTTTATTAGCAGACTTATTTATTTTCCATATTACAAAAAGTTATTTCTGTTGTATACTTATACATGCTACTGACCTAACACAGACAGATAGATATAGGGGGGCGGGGGTAGGATGATCATGAAATACATTTACAATATGTTTATACTGACCTTACACAGACAGATAGATATAGGGGGGTAGGATGATCATGAAATACATTTACAATATGTATATACTGACCTTACACAGACAGACAGATATAGGTGGGTAGGATGATCATGAGATACATTTACAATACGTACACGTAAAGAAAGAGGAGCTGGTTCGACCGTCAAGAAAACACAGATACATTAAACGACAAATATACTATTAATGATGCTGATTTTAACACCGGTTGGCTCATACTGCCCACATTATATCCCTCGCATACGTTTAACGTAAAATATTTGACATAAATGACCAACCCGTGGTAAAATCAGTATCTATTCGTGCCACAACGAAATATTGTAGCAAATCCCGCGAGGTGATAAATTAAATTGAACAGACATATGTACTAATGTGTGCGTCGTAGCTTACGGCATGTGAATATTCCCTCGTGAGTGAAATATTGAAGTCTTGAAGCTGGTCTATTTTCGTACAGTAACGAGCTTTTCCACCATCATACTTACCTAAAGTATGAGCCGGATCTACATCACACTTACCTACAGTATAAGCCGGTAATCCATCACACTTACCTACAGTATAAGCCGGTCTTCCATCACACTTACCTACAGTATAGGCCGGTCTTCCATCACACCTACCTACAGAATGAGCCGGTAATCCATCACACTTACCTACAGTATGAGCCGGTCCTCGTTCACACTTACATAAAGTATGAGCTGGTCTTCCATCACACTTGCCTACAGTAATATCCGGTTTTCCATCGTATTGACCTACATGTACAGTATGAGACGGTCAAACTTAGCTACAATATGAAACGGTCCTCCATTACACTTACCTACAGAATGAGCCGATCCTCCATTACACTTACATACAGAATGAGAAGTTCCTCCATCACACTTACCTACAATATGAGCCGGTTCTCCATCCCCTTTACATATAGTATTAGCCGACTCCATCACACTTTCCTACAGTATGAGTCGGTCCTCCATCACACTTACCTACAGTATGAGTCGGTTCTCCATCCCCCTTACCTATAGTATTAGCCGACTCCATCACACTTACCTACAGTATGAGCCGGTCCTACATTACACTTACCTACAGTATGAGTGGGTCCTCCATCACACTTCCCTACAGTATGTGTCGGTTCTCCATCGCAATTACCTACATTAGAGTCGGTCCTCCATCATACTTCCCTACAGTATGAGTCGGTCCTCCATCACACTTACCTACAGAATAAGCCGATAATCCATCCCACTTACCTACAGTATGAGTCGGTTCTCCATCACACTTACCTACAGTATGAGTCGGTTCTCCATCACACTTACCTACAATATGAGTCGGCTCTCCATCCCCCTTACCTACAGTATTAGTCGGTTCTCCATCACATTTACATAAAGTATGATCCGGTCCTCCATCACACTTACCTACAGTAGGAGTCGGTTCGCCATCACACTTACCTTCAAAATTATTCATTAATAGATTTTTGTTAATATCTTTATTCTCAAAAGTTATGACGATTTATATATAGAAAATAAGAAGAGTATATTTAGTCACATGAGTGTCTGCGTATATAGCTTTGTAAAGCTAATAAGTGTTTCCCGTCAAAAATCCGACAATTAAATGTTAATTACCTGAACAAATACTTTAAGAGAAGAAAATTCAACTTACTTTCACATGTTGTTAGTTAACCGGATGTTGATGTAAACGACCTTCCACGGAGATACCCCACTTTATGAATGAAATAAAGCAACTAATTTAGGAATTTACTAAACTACGGAGCACAAACTCAAATAACAAACAAACAAACAAACAAACAAACAGCTTTGTACAACAAAGACAAACGACAGGTAAACGAAATTATCTTATTATATTAACTACTTTCTCTAAACATGCTAAAGCAAGGATTATACTATTTTTAGAACAAGAATCAATATGACCTTTTTAAAAGATTTATTTCAACTGCTCTGCACCATATTTGTCACATTTAACTTGTTATTAAGAGTATATTTCGTCACATGAGTGTGTGCGTATATAGCTCTTCCAAGCTAATTAGTGTTTCCATTCACAAATCCGAGCAATTTAAATGTTAATTACTTGAACAAGTGGAAACTTCAACTTACTGTCACATTGCTGTCAGTTAACCGGATGTTGATGTAAACGCGGCCTTCCACGAAGACACTCGACTTTATGAATGAAATAAAGCAATACACATCTTCTCAGGAATTTACTACATTCTTTTGAACAAAGAGGTGGAAAAAGGAAAAAGTTATATACACACAGACTCTAAGAATATACTTTGTTGAATAAGAAAGACAAAAACAGGTAAACGACATTTAGTAACTATAAATATAAAAGCTTTGTACATCAATGAATTACACATATTTTTTTCAAGGGTTTTTTACTTAGTATCCCGGAGTGTTTTAGTGTGTGATGGAGTTTTAGGAATTGTCGCTCGTTGAGGTACAGGAGTTTTGTTTGCCTTTTCACGTTCCTTCTGCATGCCGAGAGTTTTCTCAAGAAAACATAACCATACTTATTTTTACATATATTCCTCATTTTAAATTGTATCAGTAGATCGTTTTGTGTGCAGCCAAAAATATACTAATTATATGTTTCGCGAACTGCTAGCACATTACGTTGTCGTCAAGAGGTTCCCCGATATCAGTGTTAAGTGCCCTGGTCGTATAACAATAAAAGTCTTTCTTGTTTCAGTTCATGAAAAAGTGTCTAAGAATATCCAGCATAAATACCCCGCATACGAAGACGACGACCTGGGGACAAAAAGTTTCACTAAACGGGATAATGTTGTCAGTCCAGAAGAACTGGTTGCAGCTGGCTTCTTCTATTCAGGCATATTTTTGCATTTACATATCACTATATATTTATAAGTCACAACGATGGGAGTTCGAATCCCGCTGAGGGTAATCAAAAATTTGACTGTTAAAATTTAATTCTAACAGTGTTGGACTTAATTTGAAGACGTATATACAAATTGAGCCCAACACTGTTAGAATTAGATTTTTAACGCTGTCAGATTTTTACTTACCCCCAGCGGGATTCGAACTCATAATTGTTCGTAAATTTCAAAACTGATAGTGGCTGATTGGTTATAGTTAGTCTAATATTAATAACTATTAAACACTGGGATTGCGGGTTCAAGTCTCAGTACGGACAGGGTGCACTGGACTTCAATCTTAATTGCAGAGAATCGTCATTTTTCCCACCGCAGGTCGGGATTTTTCCCGGGTACTTCATATCTCTATCCCCAAAAGACGGCATGATATAGCTAAACTGCTTAAGTTGTCGTCAAACAACATTCAAACAAACAAATAAACAAAACGTATACTACGAACACAATCGTTATTTCAGTTACTAAAGACTTTTAAGTTTGTTTTTTTTAATTTACATCTGCACTCGTTAACGCTCGTGGCAATATATTCATTAATATGATGCATACCATTATTTAAATAATCCATAAAATTGTGGCAGCCATGAATTATTTCTTAAATATATCGTAAGTGCTGACGTCACAATGGTTTCTCTTTTTCTTCCAACACTTACGATACATTTTACACTTTCGACTTTTTGTGAAATCAACTACTGGTTAGGAAAATGTGTGAGTGGAATGGCATAGGACTGATCAGTTCTGCGTCTGACAAATGTCCAAGTGAAATGACAACGAATTGTTCTCGCTGTGCTACTATACTAACCTTGTAGATATTTACTCGTTTTCGTCAACAATCATTAATTTTAATTAGCCAATGGGTACGACGTCTATTGGTTTAAACTATTTTTATTTGCTGTAAACTATCGCCGTAAGTACAAGCAAAACAATCAAAATGGGACATCCTAAATATACATAAAAGGAGAAAATATATACAAGTGTACCCACGGTCGGTGGACGTAGCAAAGCAAGAACACGCCGGGCGTGGGTTTCCGATTTTGATGGGGACATATCGGATCCGAACCATGTCGGTCTAATGTGTGAGTAGTGTGCTGGTTCCAAGTCATAATAATAAGTAAGTGATTTAGTTAACCAAATTCATTCATTCTATGCATCATATGAAAATCAAACTTTTTATATGGAAACTAATTCTCTCCATCAATGTGGCTCCTCCACTAATCGGAAATAAGCCCTGAGACCACTTTGTCTGCTCAACCTATCGGAAACAAGCTCTGGAACCACTGTGCCTCCTCAACCAATCAGAAATAAACTCAGAGACCACTGTGTCTGCTCAACCAATCGGAAATAACCTTTGACATCACTTTGTCTGTTCAACCAATCGGAACTAATTCTGAGATCTCTATGTATGCTCAACAAATCAGAAAAAAGCTCTGAGACAAATTGCGTGAGGCGCAAACAAAAAGTGTTGGGCGGTAGAAGAGTATAGGAATACTCAAAAAGATGCTCAGTTTAAAACACAACATATCCCTTACCTAAGGCATAACTTGGTTCAATTATATAAGATAGTTTAACAACATTATCAAGAGGCTATAGAGGGCGAGGAAGCCTCACCTGTCTTAGGCTCTTGACCCTAACATAAACTTCAATAAATTGACAATAAAAAATTAAGTTTACATTTGTTAGTTTCTTTTTCAGTTATTGTTTTCAAGCACATCTGTGGTGAACAAGTAAATCTCTGAGCCCATCTGTGGTGAACAAGTAAATCTCTTAGCACATCTGTGGTGAACAAGTAAATCTCTGAGCCCATATGTGGTGAACAAGTAAATATCTGAGCCCATCTCTGGTGAACAAGTAAATCTCTGAGCCCATCTGTGGTTAACAAGTAAATCTCTGAGCACATATGTGGTGAACAAGTAAATCTCTGAGCACATCTGTGGTGAACAAGTAAATCTCTTAGCACGTCTGTGGTGAAGAAGTAAATCTCTGAGCCCATCTGTGGTGAACAAGTAAATCTCTGAGCCCATCTGTGGTTAACAAGTAAATCTCTGAGCACATATGTGGTGAACAAGTAAATATCTGAGCCCATCTGTGGTGAAGAAGTAAATTTCTGAGCCCATCTGTGGTGAACAAGTAAATCTCTGAGCACATCTGTGGTGAACAAGTAAATCTCTGAGCACATCTGTGGTGAAAAAGTAAATCTCTGAGCACATATGTGGTGAACAAGTAAATCTCAGAGCACGTCTGTGATGAACAAGTAAATTTCTGAGCCAAAGCTTACTAGTGATACTCCTGCTTTTCCGTGTGACGATACTACGAACCTACGGACGGACACGGGAAAAGCAGGATACCACTTCTTCTTTGAAGGTGTAATTACATAAAATGTGCAAGATAAGTCCTCAAACTTGAAGTGTTACCCATTCAACATGAATCAGGAACTTATAATAATTATAAGAGTTAAGCTTAGACTTATTGATCTGCATGTAATCAGACGTTTTGCCTCATAACAACGCAGTATCACGACACAATGACAAAGTATCATCTTATAATGAAAAAGTATCGTCACATAATGAAAAAGTATCGTCACATAATGAAAAAGTCTCATCATATAATGAAAAAGTATCATCATATAATGACAAAGTATCATCATATAATGACAAAGTATCATCATATAATGAAAAAGTATCATCATATAATGAAAAAGTATCATCATATAATGAAAAAGTATCATCACATAATGGAAAAGTATCATCACATAATGACACGTTATCATCATATAATGAAAAAAGTATCATCACATAATGACAAAGTATCATCACTTAATGAAAAACGTCTTCTTAGGCAGCTATTGTATTGCATAGGTCTTGGTAAAATTGATTACTGGCTTATAAGGTCGAGCCTGACCTAGAGCAAAGTGACCAGCTAATTGAAAAGGATTGAATTTATGCTGAAATTCCGGTATTCTCAATATTCGAATGAGAAAAGAATAGGATTCTCATTAGGTACTCATGATTCCCTCCAAACAAAAACAAAAAATAGACAAACTAGAAATTGTTTATATGAAATTGTTTGAAACTGGGAAAGGAGTCACACATGCGAAAACAAATTTACTTCAGAGAGATATGCAAAAGGACCAAAAACGCGTATTCATCAAGGAAAAATGGGTAAAGTTTTGTACGCTACCTAGTTTTGATACATTTTGTTGACGACTTGTCGAATGCTTTAATTTCCCTTTAAGACAACATTTCTTGACCCGGGTCGTTAATGGCCGAATTGTAAATTCAGTTATATTGTTACTCATTGGTGTGTAAATACTGAGGCTGGGAGTTGTTCACATCTTACTTCAGGCCAGCAGTGATCGACTCCTACCCGATTTGATAAGGATTGCTTAACTTTCTTTTAAAGGTCTGCGTTTTCTCCGGGCACAACGGATTCCTACACCAATACAAACGTGGACACGTTGAAACAGATGGCAAATTGTGGAATGTAATGTGAATCTGACAAACTGGCAGTTTGTAATAGACTAACGTTCTGCTTTAGATTTTATAGCAAGGGCATAAGGTCAGTATATAGTTTTACGTATCATTTACCTTTACATATGTTTTTTTTCAGACTACAAGCATCGGTATATTAATAAACAGGGACACATTTAGTTAAGAAAGGCGAGTATGAAGTTAATAAAAGTCTTGTATCGATTAAAAAAGTAGAGTTTAAAGTAAAACTGGCAATTAATTTTAGTATCAATTCAAACAAGATGGGTATCAAGTCCGCAAACCCGGATATCAGAACTGACGAGATAATTATATGCAATGCTATCGTGTCTGTAAGCTGGTTTTTTTTTTGGCTGACCGCGTTTGGTGCTGCTAATGCTCCTGTTGTAGATCCACAAATGTGTGAATTGATTTCTTTTCCAAAATTATTAAGCGTTTTGAAATTCGGCGGATTTTTTTTTCATTTTGACATAGAAATTTTCTAAATTAACGTCTGACCTTAATTACAACTGAAGTGTATGTTTGGAGAAGTCGATTGTTGTCCTTCGGGTAATGTCGTCTGCAATTAAGGCGGAAAAAGTCTCGCGGTGTGTCCGAATACCATTAAATGCTACGAAAGCAGACGATCTGGTTTTTAAACCAACGCAAAATTCCCGTAGCAAACGTCAAGAATGATTTCTGACATGTCAACAACAAAGGCATAATATAAAATATGAACTTGTTCTCGTGTAGAATTTTTTCAAATTAGATTTTAGCACTATAAAGGTACTGTAGGGAATAATAAAAAAAAATGCAAGCAAAATGCTGAGTGATGGGGGTGCAACTTTGAGTATAGAAATGTTTTAAACATTGTATTGAAGTAACCATTGTCTGTACACGCACTATGGGGATTTGCGGTGTCAACTAAATTCGATTTCTGTTCTGTTATTAGTCTGATTTATGGTTAAAAAAATTCCATTACTCTTTTGTTCCAATGGTATTCCAGCACGTCATTTTTACACACTACTAAACACTCATTTTAACAATTCTCTGATGCCACTTTATCTCAACATATTATTAATTGAAACACGCTGAAATCGATTATGTAATTAGGAATATTGAACTGGACAATTTAGATAAAATTTAAAATAAAGAAATCATATCTTAAAAATTATAGCAAAACACTCTGCATGAAGAATGTCAAATATAAGTGTTAGAATGTGGAACGAATAAAGAATATTGAAACTCCAAGCATAACCAATTTAGAATGTAGAAGTATGAGTTTTGAGTCTGATTGTTTTCCTAGTCGAAGTACGTTCAGTTTTTGAAATTTCAGTCCCG
The DNA here is from genome assembly GCA_944474755.1 of Limnoperna fortunei. Taxonomy (NCBI): domain Eukaryota; kingdom Metazoa; phylum Mollusca; class Bivalvia; order Mytilida; family Modiolidae; genus Limnoperna; species Limnoperna fortunei. The sequence goes on from OX104112.1 coordinate 6,363,061, forward strand.
CGGGTAATTACCTCCTAACCTCCCTTTACCACTAATAAACATTAGTATGTCATATTGTTTGTTAATCATGTATATTAGTGAATTGTGATGTCATAAAAACCGTACGATTTTCCTTGCTCGGATAAAGAGTTATCTATTGTGACAGAAAGCAGGCTATAATTGGTATTGAAAATTGACTGGTTTTGTGCACCACGTACTGATAATTAATTAGTTTAGTGCACCACGTATTGATAATTAGGGTTTGGTATTGACAATTGAGCACTGATTGGTTTTGTGTTCTTATTGAACATTGTCTGGTTTAGTGTACTACGTATTGATAATTAGGGTTTGGTATTGACAATTGAGCACTGATTGGTTTTGTGTTCTTATTGAACATTGTCTGGTTTAGTGTACTACGTATTGATAATTAGGGTTTGGTATTGACAATTGAGCACTGATTGGTTTTGTGTTCTACTTATTGAACATTGTCTGGTTTAGTGCACCACGTATTGATAATTAGGGTTTGGTATTGACAATTGAGCACTGATTGGTTTTGTGTTCTACTTATTGAACATTGTCTGGTTTAGTGTACTACGTATTGAGAATTTACTGACTTGGTATACAACGTATTGAGAATTTACTGGCTTGGTGTACTACGTATTGAGAATTTACTGGCTTGGTATACTACGTATTGAGAATTTACTGGCTTCGTATACTACGTATTGAGAATTTACTGGCTTCGTATACTACGTATTGAGAATTTACTGGCTTGGTGTACTACGTATTGAGAATTTACTGTCTTGGTGTACTACGTATTTAGAATTTACTGGCTTGGTATACTACGTATTGAGAATTTACTGGCTTGGTATACTACGTATTGAGAATTTACTATCTTGGTGTACTACGTATTGAGAATTTACTGACTTGGTATACAACGTATTGAGAATTTACTATCTTGGTGTACTACGTATTTAGAATTTACTGACTTGGTATACTACGTATTGAGAATTTACTATCTTGGTGTACTACGTATTTAGAATTTACTGACTTGGTATACAACGTATTGAGAATTTACTGGCTTGGTGTACTACGTATTGAGAATTTACTGGCTTGGTATACTACGTATTGAGAATTTACTGGCTTCGTATACTACGTATTGAGAATTTACTGGCTTCGTATACTACGTATTGAGAATTTACTGGCTTGGTGTACTACGTATTGAGAATTTACTGTCTTGGTGTACTACGTATTTAGAATTTACTGTCTTGGTGTACTACGTATTTAGAATTTACTGGCTTGGTATACTACGTATTGGGGATTTACTGGTTTAGTGTCCTACGTATTAAACAATTGACTGGCCTGTTGCACTACGTATTGAAAATTAACTTGTTTTGTGTACTTCATATTGAGAATTAACAGGGATTTGGTGTTCTACGTACTGAAAATTTACTGGTTTAGCGTATAACGTATGGAGAATTTACTGGTTTTGTGTACTACATATTAAGAATTTACTGGTTTAGCGTACACTGTATTTGAGAATTAGCTGGTGTGATGAACTACGTGAACTAAGTACTGCACATTATATCCACAAATTACAATTTGACTAATCAGTATTTTTTAATCAAACAGTTTGTTACTATTTTGATTGATTGGCTTGGGGAGTACCGCGTATTACAACATATAAAATTACGTAGTTGAAACGTTATAATGTCGACACAAAATCAAATTAGTTCAAATTCGTGTTTTGCGTACTGTAAAATTATAAATCCCATTTCAGAAGAGTATTCAAAAGCAGAATCAACGCATGTAAACTATTTGAAGAACATGATGCCTTGATAATTACTCCGATCCCCGCACGTGTTTACATCTAACATTGTCTTCTGTACAAACTTCCAACCCACTGCCACCATTGACTGTTATACAATCTTCCCATCCTCGCCTGTGTTTACATCAAGCATCAACAGCCGCACAATGTTCCCACCTACCCCCCACCACCGCCCAAGGTAACATATACCATTGTCTGCTATTCAAGTTTCCCGCCCACTCCCACCCCGGCCATGTTTACACTCGTGTTTACATCTACCATAGCCAGCTGTAAACCTTCGCACCCACCCTATCATTGTCCTTCTTTACATCTACAATCGTCAGCTATACAATCTTCCTTCCTAATCCCATCTCGCCCAATTTTTCATCTACCATCGTCAGCTGTACAACCTTCCCAACGACTCCCACCCCTGCCCTTGTTTACATCTACCATCGTCAAATGTACAGTCTTCCCACCCACTCTTATGCCGCCAGTGTTTACATCTACCTTCGTTAGTTGTAAACCTTCCCACCCGCTCCAGCTTCTACCCGTGTTTACATCTACCAATGTCTCTTATACAATTCCTCACGCACTTCCACCCCCGCTCCTATTTGCAAATATATTTTTTTTTCATCTGCATGTTTGTACTAACTTAAACGCTATGTTTAATTCTGAAATTCGTTTCTTGCTATATACTTAACGTACATGGTATTAATACAATAGAGAAAGGACTATACAGAGTCTGAATATCGGTTACATGTCTAATTCATCAACACAAAACGACTAAAAATCAAATAGATCTGTTCTGAGTTAGTCATTGTAGATATTTTTAGTAAAAAAGACAAAGCAACATCATTTGCCGAACATCAACTCTAGGCTAATCAATACGGCTTGACTCTGGATAAATATCTTCGACTTTTAAAATACATTTTGTTGCGCAATAAAAAATTGTACTTTAAACCAATAAATTAGAATGCCATTCGCATTTTTAGTTTTATTAAGAGCCAGGGATATCAGAACAGTTTCAAACCAGCCAGCCTAGCAAAGTATCGTCTGCACATATAGAAACTTGTGTAGTCTTACAGCGGACGAACGAATTTAAGTTGTTTTACATAAAGCCCAGCCAAAATAAAATCTTGTTGACAACGGTTGTTTTAATTCATGACTTGCTTAGTAGTTCGTCGTACCGTTATAATGTCTGCACGTACCGTTATAATGTAGAGTTTGTGTCGGTCTTAATTCCCAATTATTGTCACGAAGCTTTCCTGCTGAAATTCTTAATTCTCAGCTGCAAATCCAGCTTAACGATACAATAAAGATGAACACCAGGATATAGCACAAAAAGGCAATACCCAAATAAACATAAATGATATAAAACAAATAAGTTTCATTTTGTGGAATATACATGTACCAAGACCACAAGTTATATGGGAAAAGGTGCGCAATGTTTGGATGGGTGGGGGTGGGGGGGAGGTGGGGTTCGGACGGCTGCGATTATAATTGTACTTATTACTGACAGTGATATATGATACCCGTCCATTGTAAGGTTTGGATGTGTGGGGGTGGGGGGAAGTGGGGCTCGGAGGGCTGCGATTATAATTGTACTTATTACTGACTAGTGATATATGATACCCGTCCATTGTAAGGTTTGGATGGGTGGGGGTGGGGGGAGGTGGGGTTCGGAGGGCTGCGATTATAATTGTACTTATTACTGACTAGTGATATATGATACCCGTCCATTGTAAGGTTTGGATGGGTGGGGGTGGGGGGAGGTGGGGCTCGGAGGGCTGCGATTATAATTGTACTTATTACTGACTAGTGATATATGATACCCGTCCATTGTAATGTTTGGATGGGTGGGGGTGGGGGGAGGTGGGGCTCGGAGGGCTGCGATTATAATTGTACTTATTACTGACTAGTGATATATGATACCCGTCCATTGCAATGTTTGGATGGGTGGGGGTGGGGGGAGGTGGGGCTCGGAGGGCTGCGATTATAATTGTACTTATTACTGACTAGTGATATATGATACCCGTCCATTGCAATGTTTGGATGGGTGGGGGTGGGGGGAGGTGGGGTTCGGAGGGCTGCGATTATAATTGTACTTATTACTGACTAGTGATATATGATACCCGTCCATTGTAAGGTTTGGATGGGTGGGGGTGGGGGGAGGTGGGGTTCGGACGGCTGCGATTATAATTGTACTTATTACTGACAGTGATATATGATACCCGTCCATTGTAATGTTTGGATGGGTGGGGGTGGGGGGAGGTGGAGTTCGGAGGGCTGCGATTATAATTGTACTTATTACTGACTAGTGATATATGATACCCGTCCATTGTAAGGTTTGGATGGGTGGGGGTGGGGGGAGGTGGGGTTCGGAGGGCTGCGATTATAATTGTACTTATTACTGACAGTGATATATGATACCCATCCATTTTCATTTACAAAACAACTCACGAACTAGCGATGGAACCTGGAAGATTGGCATACCATAAAACCTGGTTTAACCCACCATTTGTTTTAAATGCCTGTACCAAGTCAGGACCATTGCTGTCGTTGCTATATTTTTCTGATTGTTGGTTGTCGAGTTTGCCTGCGTCTTGGATTTGATTTATGGATTGTCTTTATTGACAGTTTCAGTGTTTGTTATAATCTTCACTCAATCTAATCAAGTTTTAAAGAAACATTCGAAATGGAAAAATAAATTCACATTATACGAATGAAGTTTAGCTTGGTACATATAGGACTAACGATACCAAGGATACAAAATGGAGAAATAAATGTAAAAGATGTTATACAGACGAATAATATATAAATTCCTTTCATTCTGCATTAATTTTAGTGTAAACGTTTTGCTTTATTTGGTTAATTTTCGAATAGTCTTCCCTTACTTTGCAACGATATGTAGTATTCCTCGCTTGGTAACCTTATCTTACCTTGCAACGATATTTAGTATTTCTCTCACGGTAACCTTATCTTACCTTCCAACGATGTTTAGTACTCTTTTCCTGGTACCTTATCTTACCATCCAACGCTATTTAGTATTCCTCGCCTGGTAACCTCATCTTACCTTCCAGCGATATTTAGTATTACTCTTCTGGTAACCTTATCTTACCATCCAACGATATTTAGTATTCCTCGCTTAGTAAATTTATCTTACCTTCCAGCAATATTTAGTATTCCTCTCCTGGTACACTTATCTTACCTTCCAACGATATTTAGTATTACTCGCCTAGTAACATTATCTTACCATCCAGCGATATTTAGTATTCCTCGCATAGTAACCTTATCTTACCTTCCAACGATATTTAGTATTCCTCGCCGTGTAACCTTATCTTACCTTCCAGCGATATTTAGTATTCCTCGTCTAGTAAAATTATCATAATTTCCAACGATGTTTAGTATTCTTTTCCTGGTACCTTATCTTACCATCCAACGCTATTTAGTATTCCTCGCCTGGTAACCTCATCTTACCTTCCAGCGATATTTAGTATTACTCTTCTGGTAACCTTATCTTACCATCCAACGATATTTAGTATTCCTCGCTTAGTAAATTTATCTTACCTTCCAGCAATATTTAGTATTCCTCTCCTGGTACACTTATCTTACCTTCCAACGATATTTAGTATTACTCGCCTAGTAACATTATCTAACCATCCAGCGATATTTAGTATTCCTCGCATAGTAACCTTATCTTACCTTCCAACGATATTTAGTATTCCTCGCCTAGTAACCTTATCTTACCTTACAGCGATATTTAGTATTCCTCGCCTAGTAACCTTATCTTACCTTCCAGCGATATTTAGTATTACTGTCCTGGTAACCTTATCTTACCATCCAACGATATTTAGTATTCCTTGCCTAGTTAGTTTATCTTACCTTCCAGCGATATTTGGTATTCCTCTCCTGGTACACTTATCTTACCTTCCAACGATATTTAGTATTCCTCGACTAGTAACCTTATCTAACCTTCCAGCGATATTTAGTATTCCTCTCCTGGTACACTTATTCTACCTTCCAACGATATTTAGTATTCCTCGCCTAGTAACCTTATCTTATCATCCAACGATATTTAGTATTCCTCGTCTGGTAACCTTATCTTACATTCCAGCGATATTTAGTATTACTCTCCTGGTAACGTTATCTTACCATCCAACGATATTTAGTATTCCTCGCATAGTAACCTTATCTTACCTTCCAACGATATTTAGTATTCCTCGCCGTGTAACCTTATCTTACCTTCCAGCGATATTTAGTATTCCTCGTATAGTAACCTTATCATACCTTCCAACGATGTTTTATTCTTTTCCTGGTACCTTATCTTACCATCCAATGATATGTAGTATTCCTCACCTGGTAACCTTATCTTACCTTCCAGCGATATTTAGTATTACTGTCCTGGTAACCTTATCTTACCATCCAACGATATTTAGTATTCCTTGCCTAGTTAATTTATCTTACCTTCCAGCGATATTTGGTATTCCTCTCCTGGTACACTTATCTTACCTTCCAACGATATTTAGTATTCCTCGACTAGTAACCTTATCTAACCTTCCAGCGATATTTAGTATTCCTCTCCTGGTAACCTTATCTTACCATCCAACGATATTTAGTATTCCTCGCCTGGTAACCTTATCTTACCTTCCAACGATATTTAGTATTCCTCGCCGTGTAACCTTATCTTACCTTCCAACGATATTTAGTATTCCTCGCCGTGTAACCTTATCTTACCTTCCAGCGATATTTAGTATTCCTCGTATAGTAACCTTATCATACCTTACAAAGATGTTTTATTCTTTTCCTAGTACCTTATCTTACCATCCAATGATATGTAGTATTCCTCACCTGGTAACCTTATCTTACTTTCCAGCGATATTTAGTATTACTGTCCTGGTAACCTTATCTTACCATCCAACGATATTTAGTATTCCTTGCCTAGTTAGTTTATCTTACCTTCCAGCGATATTTGGTATTCCTCTCCTGGTACACTTATCTTACCTTCCAACGATATTTAGTATTCCTCGACTAGTAACCTTATCTAACCTTCCAGCGATATTTAGTATTCCTCTCCTGGTACACTTATCTTACCTTCCAACGATATTTAGTATTACTCGTCTAGTAACCTTATCTTACCTTCCAACGATATTTAGTATTCCTCGCCGTGTAACCTTATCTTACCTTCCAGCGATATTTAGTATTCCTCGTCTAGTAAAATTATCATACCTTCCAACGATGTTTAGTATTCTTTTCCTGGTACCTTATCTTACCATCCAACGCTATTTAGTATTCCTCGCCTGGTAACCTCATCTTACCTTCCAGCGATATTTAGTATTACTCTTCTGGTAACCTTATCTTACCATCCAACGATATTTAGTATTCCTCGCTTAGTAAATTTATCTTACCTTCCAGCAATATTTAGTATTCCTCTCCTGGTACACTTATCTTACCTTCCAACGATATTTAGTATTACTCGCCTAGTAACATTATCTTACCATCCAGCGATATTTAGTATTCCTCGCATAGTAACCTTATCTTACCTTCCAACGATATTTAGTATTCCTCGCCTAGTAACCTTATCTTACCTTCCAGCGATATTTAGTATTCCTCGCCTAGTAACCTTATCTTACCTTCCAGCGATATTTAGTATTACTGTCCTGGTAACCTTATCTTACCATCCAACGATATTTAGTATTCCTTGCCTAGTTAGTTTATCTTACCTTCCAGCGATATTTGGTATTCCTCTCCTGGTACACTTATCTTACCTTCCAACGATATTTAGTATTCCTCGACTAGTAACCTTATCTAACCTTCCAGCGATATTTAGTATTCCTCTCCTGGTACACTTATTCTACCTTCCAACGATATTTAGTATTCCTCGCCTAGTAACCTTATCTTATCATCCAACGATATTTAGTATTCCTCGCCTAGTAACCTTATCTTACATTCCAGCGATATTTAGTATTACTCTCCTGGTAACGTTATCTTACCATCCAACGATATTTAGTATTCCTCGCATAGTAACCTTATCTTACCTTCCAACGATATTTAGTATTCCTCGCCGTGTAACCTTATCTTACCTTCCAGCGATATTTAGTATTCCTCGTATAGTAACCTTATCATACCTTCCAACGATGTTTTATTCTTTTCCTGGTACCTTATCTTACCATCCAATGATATGTAGTATTCCTCACCTGGTAACCTTATCTTACCTTCCAGCGATATTTAGTATTACTGTCCTGGTAACCTTATCTTACCATCCAACGATATTTAGTATTCCTTGCCTAGTTAATTTATCTTACCTTCCAGCGATATTTGGTATTCCTCTCCTGGTACACTTATCTTACCTTCCAACGATATTTAGTATTCCTCGACTAGTAACCTTATCTAACCTTCCAGCGATATTTAGTATTCCTCTCCTGGTACACTTATCTTACCTTCCAACGATATTTAGTATTACTCGCCTAGTAACCTTATCTTACCTTCCAACGATATTTAGTATTCCTCGCCGTGTAACCTTATCTTACCTTCCAGCGATATTTAGTATTCCTCGTCTAGTAAAATTATCATACCTTCCAACGATGTTTAGTATTCTTTTCCTGGTACCTTATCTTACCATCCAACGCTATTTAGTATTCCTCGCCTGGTAACCTCATCTTACCTTCCAGCGATATTTAGTATTCCTCTTCTGGTAACCTTATCTTACCTTCCAACGATATTTAGTATTCCTCGCTTAGTAAATTTATCTTACCTTCCAGCAATATTTAGTATTCCTCTCCTGGTACACTTATCTTACCTTCCAACGATATTTAGTATTACTCGCCTAGTAACATTATCTAACCATCCAGCGATATTTAGTATTCCTCGCATAGTAACCTTATCTTACCTTCCAACGATATTTAGTATTCCTCGCCTAGTAACCTTATCTTACCTTCCAGCGATATTTAGTATTCCTCGCCTAGTAACCTTATCTTACCTTCCAGCGATATTTAGTATTACTGTCCTGGTAACCTTATCTTACCATCCAACGATATTTAGTATTCCTTGCCTAGTTAGTTTATCTTACCTTCCAGCGATATTTGGTATTCATCTACTGGTACACTTATCTTACCTTCCAACGATATTTAGTATTCCTCGACTAGTAACCTTATCTAACCTTCCAGCGATATTTAGTATTCCTCTCCTGGTACACTTATTCTACCTTCCAACGATATTTAGTATTCCTCGCCTAGTAACCTTATCTTATCATCCAACGATATTTAGTATTCCTCGTCTGGTAACCTTATCTTACATTCCAGCGATATTTAGTATTACTCTCCTGGTAACGTTATCTTACCATCCAACGATATTTAGTATTCCTCGCATAGTAACCTTATCTTACCTTCCAACGATATTTAGTATTCCTCGCCGTGTAACCTTATCTTACCTTCCAGCGATATTTAGTATTCCTCGTATAGTAACCTTATCATACCTTCCAACGATGTTTTATTCTTTTCCTGGTACCTTATCTTACCATCCAATGATATGTAGTATTCCTCACCTGGTAACCTTATCTTACCTTCCAGCGATATTTAGTATTACTGTCCTGGTAACCTTATCTTACCATCCAACGATATTTAGTATTCCTTGCCTAGTTAATTTATCTTACCTTCCAGCGATATTTGGTATTCCTCTCCTGGTACACTTATCTTACCTTCCAACGATATTTAGTATTCCTCGACTAGTAACCTTATCTAACCTTCCAGCGATATTTAGTATTACTCTCCTGGTAACGTTATCTTACCATCCAACGATATTTAGTATTCCTCGCCTGGTAACCTTATCTTACCTTCCAACGATATTTAGTATTCCTCGCCGTGTAACCTTATCTTACCTTCCAACGATATTTAGTATTCCTCGCCGTGTAACCTTATCTTACCTTCCAGCGATATTTAGTATTCCTCGTATAGTAACCTTATCATACCTTACAAAGATGTTTTATTCTTTTCCTAGTACCTTATCTTACCATCCAATGATATGTAGTATTCCTCACCTGGTAACCTTATCTTACTTTCCAACGATATTTAGTATTACTGTCCTGGTAACCTTATCTTACCATCCAACGATATTTAGTATTCCTTGCCTAGTTAATTTATCTTACCTTCCAGCGATATTTGGTATTCCTCTCCTGGTACACTTATCTTACCTTCCAACGATATTTAGTATTCCTCGACTAGTAACCTTATCTAACCTTCCAGCGATATTTAGTATTCCTCTCCTGGTACACTTATCTTACCTTCCAACGATATTTAGTATTACTCGTCTAGTAACCTTATCTTACCTTCCAACGATATTTAGTATTCCTCGCCGTGTAACCTTGTCTTACCTTCCAGCGATATTTAGTATTCCTCGTCTAGTAAAATTATCATACCTTCCAACGATGTTTAGTATTCTTTTCCTGGTACCTTATCTTACCATCCAACGCTATTTAGTATTCCTCGCCTGGTAACCTCATCTTAACTTCCAGCGATATTTAGTATTACTCTTCTGGTAACCTTATCTTACCATCCAACGATATTTAGTATTCCTCGCTTAGTAAATTTATCTTACCTTCCAGCAATATTTAGTATTCCTCTCCTGGTACACTTATCTTACCTTCCAACGATATTTAGTATTACTCGCCTAGTAACATTATCTAACCATCCAGCGATATTTAGTATTCCTCGCATAGTAACCTTATCTTACCTTCCAACGATATTTAGTATTCCTCGCCTAGTAACCTTATCTTACCTTCCAGCGATATTTAGTATTCCTCGCCTAGTAACCTTATCTTACCTTCCAGCGATATTTAGTATTACTGTCCTGGTAACCTTATCTTACCATCCAACGATATTTAGTATTCCTTGCCTAGTTAGTTTATCTTACCTTCCAGCGATATTTGGTATTCCTCTCCTGGTACACTTATCTTACCTTCCAACGATATTTAGTATTCCTCTCCTGGTACACTTATCTTACCTTCCAACGATATTTAGTATTACTCGTCTAGTAACCTTATCTTACCTTCCAACGATATTTAGTATTCCTCGCCGTGTAACCTTGTCTTACCTTCCAGCGATATTTAGTATTCCTCGTCTAGTAAAATTATCATACCTTCCAACGATGTTTAGTATTCTTTTCCTGGTACCTTATCTTACCATCCAACGCTATTTAGTATTCCTCGCCTGGTAACCTCATCTTAACTTCCAGCGATATTTAGTATTACTCTTCTGGTAACCTTATCTTACCATCCAACGATATTTAGTATTCCTCGCTTAGTAAATTTATCTTACCTTCCAGCAATATTTAGTATTCCTCTCCTGGTACACTTATCTTACCTTCCAACGATATTTAGTATTACTCGCCTAGTAACATTATCTAACCATCCAGCGATATTTAGTATTCCTCGCATAGTAACCTTATCTTACCTTCCAACGATATTTAGTATTCCTCGCCTAGTAACCTTATCTTACCTTCCAGCGATATTTAGTATTCCTCGCCTAGTAACCTTATCTTACCTTCCAGCGATATTTAGTATTACTGTCCTGGTAACCTTATCTTACCATCCAACGATATTTAGTATTCCTTGCCTAGTTAGTTTATCTTACCTTCCAGCGATATTTGGTATTCATCTACTGGTACACTTATCTTACCTTCCAACGATATTTAGTATTCCTCGACTAGTAACCTTATCTAACCTTCCAGCGATATTTAGTATTCCTCTCCTGGTACACTTATTCTACCTTCCAACGATATTTAGTATTCCTCGCCTAGTAACCTTATCTTATCATCCAACGATATTTAGTATTCCTCGTCTGGTAACCTTATCTTACATTCCAGCGATATTTAGTATTACTCTCCTGGTAACGTTATCTTACCATCCAACGATATTTAGTATTCCTCGCATAGTAACCTTATCTTACCTTCCAACGATATTTAGTATTCCTCGCCGTGTAACCTTATCTTACCTTCCAGCGATATTTAGTATTCCTCGTATAGTAACCTTATCATACCTTCCAACGATGTTTTATTCTTTTCCTGGTACCTTATCTTACCATCCAATGATATGTAGTATTCCTCACCTGGTAACCTTATCTTACCTTCCAGCGATATTTAGTATTACTGTCCTGGTAACCTTATCTTACCATCCAACGATATTTAGTATTCCTTGCCTAGTTAATTTATCTTACCTTCCAGCGATATTTGGTATTCCTCTCCTGGTACACTTATCTTACCTTCCAACGATATTTAGTATTCCTCGACTAGTAACCTTATCTAACCTTCCAGCGATATTTAGTATTACTCTCCTGGTAACGTTATCTTACCATCCAACGATATTTAGTATTCCTCGCCTGGTAACCTTATCTTACCTTCCAACGATATTTAGTATTCCTCGCCGTGTAACCTTATCTTACCTTCCAACGATATTTAGTATTCCTCGCCGTGTAACCTTATCTTACCTTCCAGCGATATTTAGTATTCCTCGTATAGTAACCTTATCATACCTTACAAAGATGTTTTATTCTTTTCCTAGTACCTTATCTTACCATCCAATGATATGTAGTATTCCTCACCTGGTAACCTTATCTTACTTTCCAGCGATATTTAGTATTACTGTCCTGGTAACCTTATCTTACCATCCAACGATATTTAGTATTCCTTGCCTAGTTAATTTATCTTACCTTCCAGCGATATTTGGTATTCCTCTCCTGGTACACTTATCTTACCTTCCAACGATATTTAGTATTCCTCGCCTAGTAACCTTATCTAACCTTCCAGCGATATTTAGTATTCCTCTCCTGGTACACTTATCTTACCTTCCAACGATATTTAGTATTACTCGTCTAGTAACCTTATCTTACCTTCCAACGATATTTAGTATTCCTCGCCGTGTAACCTTGTCTTACCTTCCAGCGATATTTAGTATTCCTCGTCTAGTAAAATTATCATACCTTCCAACGATGTTTAGTATTCTTTTCCTGGTACCTTATCTTACCATCCAACGCTATTTAGTATTCCTCGCCTGGTAACCTCATCTTAACTTCCAGCGATATTTAGTATTACTCTTCTGGTAACCTTATCTTACCATCCAACGATATTTAGTATTCCTCGCTTAGTAAATTTATCTTACCTTCCAGCAATATTTAGTATTCCTCTCCTGGTACACTTATCTTACCTTCCAACGATATTTAGTATTACTCGCCTAGTAACATTATCTAACCATCCAGCGATATTTAGTATTCCTCGCATAGTAACCTTATCTTACCTTCCAACGATATTTAGTATTCCTCGCCTAGTAACCTTATCTTACCTTCCAGCGATATTTAGTATTCCTCGCCTAGTAACCTTATCTTACCTTCCAGCGATATTTAGTATTACTGTCCTGGTAACCTTATCTTACCATCCAACGATATTTAGTATTCCTTGCCTAGTTAGTTTATCTTACCTTCCAGCGATATTTAGTATTCCTCTCCTGGTACACTTATCTTACCATCCAACGATATTTAGTATTCCTCGACTAGTAACCTTATCTAACCTTCCAGCGATATTTAGTATTCCTCTCCTGGTACACTTATTCTACCTTCCAACGATATTTAGTATTCCTCGCCTAGTAACCTTATCTTATCATCCAACGATATTTAGTATTCCTCGTCTGGTAACCTTATCTTACATTCCAGCGATATTTAGTATTACTCTCCTGGTAACGTTATCTTACCATCCAACGATATTTAGTATTCCTCGCATAGTAACCTTATCTTACCTTCCAACGATATTTAGTATTCCTCGCCGTGTAACCTTATCTTACCTTCCAGCGATATTTAGTATTCCTCGTATAGTAACCTTATCATACCTTCCAACGATGTTTTATTCTTTTCCTGGTACCTTATCTTACCATCCAATGATATGTAGTATTCCTCACCTGGTAACCTTATCTTACCTTCCAGCGATATTTAGTATTACTGTCCTGGTAACCTTATCTTACCATCCAACGATATTTAGTATTCCTTGCCTAGTTAATTTATCTTACCTTCCAGCGATATTTGGTATTCCTCTCCTGGTACACTTATCTTACCTTCCAACGATATTTAGTATTCCTCGACTAGTAACCTTATCTAACCTTCCAGCGATATTTAGTATTCCTCTCCTGGTACACTTATCTTACCTTCCAACGATATTTAGTATTACTCGCCTAGTAACCTTATCTTACCTTCCAACGATATTTAGTATTCCTCGCCGTGTAACCTTATCTTACCTTCCAGCGATATTTAGTATTCCTCGTCTAGTAAAATTATCATACCTTCCAACGATGTTTAGTATTCTTTTCCTGGTACCTTATCTTACCATCCAACGCTATTTAGTATTCCTCGCCTGGTAACCTCATCTTACCTTCCAGCGATATTTAGTATTACTCTTCTGGTAACCTTATCTTACCATCCAACGATATTTAGTATTCCTCGCTTAGTAAATTTATCTTACCTTCCAGCAATATTTAGTATTCCTCTACTGGTACACTTATCTTACCTTCCAACGATATTTGGTATTACTCGCCTAGTAACATTATCTAACCATCCAGCGATATTTAGTATTCCTCGCATAGTAACCTTATCTTACCTTCCAACGATATTTAGTATTCCTCGCCTAGTAACCTTATCTTACCTTCCAGCGATATTTAGTATTCCTCGCCTAGTAACCTTATCTTACCTTCCAGCGATATTTAGTATTACTGTCCTGGTAACCTTATCTTACCATCCAACGATATTTAGTATTCCTTGCCTAGTTAGTTTATCTTACCTTCCAGCGATATTTGGTATTCCTCTCCTGGTACACTTATCTTACCTTCCAACGATATTTAGTATTCCTCGACTAGTAACCTTATCTAACCTTCCAGCGATATTTAGTATTCCTCTCCTGGTACACTTATTCTACCTTCCAACGATATTTAGTATTCCTCGCCTAGTAACCTTATCTTATCATCCAACGATATTTAGTATTCCTCGTCTGGTAACCTTATCTTACATTCCAGCGATATTTAGTATTACTCTCCTGGTAACGTTATCTTACCATCCAACGATATTTAGTATTCCTCGCATAGTAACCTTATCTTACCTTCCAACGATATTTAGTATTCCTCGCCGTGTAACCTTATCTTACCTTCCAGCGATATTTAGTATTCCTCGTATAGTAACCTTATCATACCTTCCAACGATGTTTTATTCTTTTCCTGGTACCTTATCTTACCATCCAATGATATGTAGTATTCCTCACCTGGTAACCTTATCTTACCTTCCAGCGATATTTAGTATTACTGTCCTGGTAACCTTATCTTACCATCCAACGATATTTAGTATTCCTTGCCTAGTTAATTTATCTTACCTTCCAGCGATATTTGGTATTCCTCTCCTGGTATACTTATCTTACCTTCCAACGATATTTAGTATTCCTCGACTAGTAACCTTATCTAACCTTCCAGCGATATTTAGTATTACTCTCCTGGTAACGTTATCTTACCATCCAACGATATTTAGTATTCCTCGCCTGGTAACCTTATCTTACCTTCCAACGATATTTAGTATTCCTCGCCGTGTAACCTTATCTTACCTTCCAGCGATATTTAGTATTCCTCGTATAGTAACCTTATCATACCTTCCAACGATGTTTAGTATTCTTTTCCTGGTACCTTATCTTACCATCCAATGATATGTAGTATTCCTCACCTGGTAACCTTATCTTACCTTCCAGCGATATTTAGTATTACTGTCCTGGTAACCTTATCTTACCATCCAACGATATTTAGTATTCCTTGCCTAGTTAATTTATCTTACCTTCCAGCGATATTTGGTATTCCTCTCCTGGTACACTTATCTTACCTTCCAACGATATTTAGTATTCCTCGACTAGTAACCTTATCTAACCTTCCAGCGATATTTAGTATTCCTCTCCTGGTACACTTATCTTACCTTCCAACGATATTTAGTATTCCTCGCCTAGTAACCTTATCTTATCATCCAATGATATTTAGTATTCCTCGCCTGGTAACCTTATCTTACCTTCCAGCGATATTTAGTATTACTCTCCCGGTAACGTTATCTTACCATTCAACGATATTTATTATTCCTCGCTTAGTAACCTTATCTTACCTTCCAGCGATATTTAGTATTCCTCTCCTGGTACACTTATCTTACCTTCCAACGATATTAAGTATTCCTCTCCTAGTAACCTTATTTTACCTTCCAACGATATTTAGTATTCCTCTCCTGGTACACTTATCTTACCTTCCAACGATTTTTGGTATTCCTCGCCTAGTAACCTTATCTTACCTTCCAGCGATATTTAGTATTCCTCTCCTGGTACACTTATCCTACCTTCCAACGATATTTAGTATTCATCGCCTAGTAACTTATCTTATAATCCAACGATATTTAGTATTCCTCGCCTGGTAACCTTATCTTACCTTCCAACGATATTTAGTATTCATCGCCTAGTAACCTTATCTTACCATCCAACGATATTTAGTATTCCTCGCATAGTAACCTCATCTTACCTTCCAGCGATATTTAGTATTCCTCGCCTAGTAACCTTATCTTACCTTCCAGCGATATTTAGTATTCCTCGCCTAGTAACCTTCTCTTACCTTCCAGCGATATTTAGTATTTCTCGCCAAGTAACCTTATCTTACCTTCCAACGATGTTTAGTATTCTTTTCCTGGTACCATATCGTACCATCCAACGGTATTTAGTATTCCTCGCCTGGTAACCTTATCTTACCTTCCAGCGATATTTAATATTACTCTCCCGGTAACCTTACCTTACCACCCAACGATATTTAGTATTCCTCGCCTAGTAAATTTATCTTTTCTTCCAGCGATATATATTAATTATTAGTATTTTTTTCGCGAGAAAAGGATTATCAGCAGCCATATTCTCAAAAAATCGTAAAATTACACTTGCGTGTAAAGATAAGATAGTCGTAACTCTACGTTTACGTCTACGATTGATCGTATTCTCGAAAGTAATCGCAGTTTTGCACGTAAAACATCCTCACAAGTCTGGGTCTCTGTGTCCACATGATGCACGTAAAGTAGCAATCGTAAATCTTACGTTTTGCACGTAGCGTTATCACGCATGCTCAGTTGCTTCTTTCACTTTGATGTAAACATCAAAGTTTACGATTGCTTCAAAAATGGACGTGGGAAAAAAAAGAATAGAAAGCCAAATTTTAGTGATGACGAAATGAATGTACTGGTTGAAAGTGTGGAGGATAACTACAAAATAATAACAGGGAAGTTTCCCCTGTTATTACTAATGACAGGAAAAAAATAAAGCCCGACAGGAAATAACAGAAAAGTAAGATTCATACAGAGCAGTTCTCGCTATTAAAATGACAGAAGCAATCCTCTCTCTATGGAAATACCTTCATTTTATAGATTCACTACCTTCTATCAAAAAATTAATAACGTTTATAACTTTTAGGATGGAAATATTTCACAGAAAATGTCAAAAGATCGGAAGGGGAGAATTACTTTCCGCGACGCGAGAACTACTCTGTGACCAGTAATGCAGTATGGATTGTGTTTTGTTATGCATTGTTTGTTTTGTTTTTTCAATACATCTATGTATTTATTTAACTGTGTTACTCCATTCATTTAATTTTAATTTGTTTAAATTAAACTCCCCTTCACTCTTACCTAAAATTATCACAAATTATAGTGAATACATTTTTAAGTATATTTAACTCTTTTACTTTAGATGAAAGAACAAAAAAGAGAGTAGAGGAAGCCGATCCAAGTTGGATTATAATTGGACTAGAAAAGGAAAAACTAGCAATGAAGAAAAGAAGATTAGAAATCGAAGAAGAAAGATTAGAAGTTGAAAATGATGACTATTCTATTACACCTGTCATTACTATTTTTAATGAAATATGACATTTGTTTAACATTTAAAATCTTCTGATTAAATGTGATCTTATATCTGCAGCTTCTTCATTTATGTCAGTTACATTGTGATTATGATGAAGATTCACAATATCCTGGTCAATTGGAGCTTGCAACTTTTCATCCACTGCCTTATTGTGCAATCGAAAGCAGCATTCTACTATACGCACACACTTCTACGGTTTATATGACATGGCTCCACCAGTTTTATGGAGACATCTAAAAAATTGATTAAAATTTATGTTAAAATTTTTTATTATGAACTAATTTGCTTTCTCATACAATTCTGCAAATATTTTATCCGTTTATTAAAGTATACTTACCTTTGGCCATTTCTGTAATTTCTATTTATCCTATAACCATTACATTAACTGTACAACAAAGTTTTTTTTGCTTTATCAGCAAATCTTTGGACAGTTTATTGGTACCCTTTTCCTCACTTTTTAAGAAAATATAAAGCTTATTTCTACTCCATGCGAAACCTGTTTCAACGCCTCGCACAAATAAATTTTAAGTTTTATGATAATGTAGAAATATTGTACATGTATAAGTGGTGTCATTAGCCATGTCTTCAATGGGTATCCACTATCCCCTTGTAACCAGCCTCCATTTGGTAGAATTTGCATTATATTTTCTATATTGGACTGGGAAAGAATGTATGCATCATGTGTTGCCCCTCCATATTTGCATACAATATTAGTAAATCTATGCATAAAAAAGAATGCAACTTATCAATAATAAAGTATAAAACATATCTATAATGTACTCCATATTCATAAATAAAAGAACACTGAATGTGCTGAACATATTTAAGGTCTGTTGTTTCCACCCTTGGTACTGTTTATTATGCACATTACACATTTACTATTGCAATGCTACTGCAGGTCCGGGGTTTTATTCATGTACTCCGGCTTCCTCCCTAATAAAAACTGGACGCCATGATATAGCTGAAAGTGGCGTTAAACACCATCAAACAAACAAATAACTATTCAAATGCAACACTTTATGTAACGTCAATTCTGATTGGATAATGTAGATAATTCCTTGGCATCAATCACACTATTGCTGCTGTCAGAAGTTGAAATATGATTTGCTGTCATCAATTAGTGATTTAATAGTCGGAAATATAAATTTACTGGCTACGCCTATGTGTCACTAGTAAACCTATTTTGCCACCGTCTAATCAAGTAAATGTTCAATTACAATATAGTTGTCTATAAATTAGAATGATATCTCATTGTACTTGATTCTACTTAACAATTAGTACCCTTGTTATTTTTAATTTGATGCTTTCATATATTGAAATAGAAGTCATTCATAAACACAAGGATATTTAATTTATTTGTAATGAAGGTAAGACTATCAATGTGTCATGCATGTACAAAATATGGTTTTTTTTACAACAGTTTTGCTAAAATAATAATTATAATTAAATGCACCGCATGTCTTTAACATTAATTTACCTCAAACTGGCATCAACTACAGCTTGTACATTTAGAGCATGGAATCCTTTCCTGCAAACAAATAAATGCTCTTCTTCGTTTGTCATTCCCTGAATTGGAATAAGGGTCCATCAATGGCACCAACAACATTAGGGAAGTTGGCAACCCTATTAAAATCTTCCTTTATTTTAGACAGACTTTGTCGATCTGTAGGAAAAGTAATATTTCTTAGGTTTCTGTTGATTGCATCTACCACTGGCATCACGCATTTGCTTATTGTTGACTGACAGACACCATGCAAATCACCTAGTTCTGATTGGTAATCCCCTTTTGTAAGGTATCTCAAGGCTGACAGTACCTGATAATATAGATACAAACTTGTATGTACATGTATACGAAAAAGCAGTAAAATGAAAGTATACGAAAAAGCAGTAAAATGAATAGCATTTAATATTAGATGAATATGATGAAATAGGAAGATTTTATTTTGATACGTGTATCTCAAAAAATATTTTTTTAATATTATTAATTGATAATTTTGCTGTAATTGTATTTGTCGAAAGTCTACCACGTGATATTTTGTCTTTTGGCGGATTGACTGATTTATTGCGGATTGATTTTTGCGAATTGCACGGCTACTAAAAATAAAACACATATTTCCAAAAGTCGTGTGACGTTTTTGGAAAAGATAAATAAACACAATAAGCTTAGAAAATAACTAAATCTAGAAGATAACTAAATCTAGAAGAGTTCCTAAATCTGACCAAATGAAAAACAAATATTATTTAAATTTTACTAAATACAGTATTTAAAGAAAATGGAACGTCCACTGCGTTTTATAAAAACGAGTAAGTTATTATATATAAGGTGGAACTATTTGACATATATTTAAGCAGTTTACTGTGACAAATTCAATACCGAAGGACTCTTTAATAAGGGTAATATAACTAACAAAGATACATGTTTATTTTTTTTCAGGTCATGAAACACGTGTTTCTAAATGTTTTTATTGCGGCTACAATAGACTTTGGCTTGAAGGAGATGATCCTCTAGACAAAACCTTGCATAAAGACTGTGTATATCAAAAATTAATAATTAAGGTAGTTTGAAGGAACATTTATAGTCAAATCAAAAGTAATCAACAGAATCGAATCAATAAAGTGATAAGGCATAGTCACATTATTATTGTATGATACGTTAATTTTTAATAAACGAACAACTCGACTTAGCTTTTCATGCATGTGTACACATTTGTATCAATAGATTTTGATATATTTTGTGCTGATATATTATTTTTCCTTACAGTCGAGGAACCGGTTATCGAGCGTCCGTAATTTCGGTATTACTTAAAAAAATATATTGTTAATTTAACCGTCCTTAGACAAATTGTGGTCTTCATGTTGCATTTTCGGACAGTTTAATTATGCAGCGTATTTTTTTAACGATCGTTTCTTACATATCATAAAAAGCTAACATGAAAGACACGATTTGTGAAACTTCAATCAATCTGGGGTATATCAATGACTGTTAGATTTCTTTTATTGTAAACATTTGATTTTTTTTCATTTTTTAACTTTAGAATTTTCTTAATTCAATCCCACATTGATTTTTTATGCACATGCGCGATATAACCAGACATACCATTGTTTACATAAAATCAGGTCATGCAGAACGAAATGACAAAATTAAATACTTTGCCGCCGAACAAATTGGGTTGTATGTTTTAAAAGCCATATATTCAAAGATAAAAACATATATATTTTTACAACTTAATATTTTTTCTGAAACTGAAAAAAATGCAAAAATGCCTTTGATGCGCTGTATTTGTTTTATATTTTCACTTGTCTTTTGTGTATTAAGTTTCAATAACTGTGAGAACATTTTTGTATCTTTTGTTTATTTTTATTCATACCATTCAATGAATAAAAGTTAAAGCAAGCAGAAAACTTGCAACTTTATTTTACCTTTTGCAGTACTAATTATTTGTCTCTTTTTTTAAATTTACAGATTCAAAATGACGGTCCTAAAGAAACGGTGTCAGTGTCTTCGTTATAGAAGATGAGTTACTGTTATATAAGAAATGTGTGTCCTACACAATGTCATTACTGTAAACAGAAAATCAGTGCATTATTGGATGGCTGAGACCATACTTTGAGGTTTCCTAGTGCTCGAGATGGCAAGTATGTCCCCACCTGGTTTATTGGGATGCCATCTTGTTGGTGGGTTCTAATACGGAAAGACAGCTGTCCATAGTGGGTGACATGTTTGAAGAATGTTACCATCCTTGCACTCAAAATACCCCTTTTGTAAATTTTCTTGTGAGTAGGCTGTCGCTCTTGTAAAAATTTCAAAAGATTAAATGTTTGTCATACCTAATATGCCATATATTTCACAATTTCCGCCCATGTGGTTTTTTCTTACTCGTGATGTTTGTCTACTTTTTCTGTCCCATCAATAAATGTTGGGGACATAGCTTTTCAGTTTGTTTGTTCGTTCGTCCGTTTCCACCTTAGGTTTCCCTTTTCCTCGATGCTTTTTATGAAGATAACTTCACATCTTCGTGAAACTTGGTACACAGTTACAACATAATGAGACGTGCAAATTTCTAAGAGCTGTGCTAAATATTTCACGGTTGAGTGAATTTAGAAAAAGGGGGTGTTTACCAATACTTGCCAAGTCGGTGAAGCAGAAACACATTTTCATGTCACAGACCTAAAGATAATATTGCTGGTTCGATGTTAAGAAAACTTTTTAATCAATCAGTTGCTATAAGAGGGATTAAATGCATGTGATCGGATATTATAATGTAAAATCTGAATAAAGGAATATCTATCATTTCGTGTAAAATCATGTGTATTGTAAATGTATCATAATCATTATATCATGACCGCTTGCGAGATCAAGTAAATTAAATTTGTATGCACCAAGTACACTGTTTTCTACAAAATTGGATCGTGGTAACGTAAACTAATTACGAGATATAGAGTGTTTTATTCCGCAAAGCTGGTCATATAGTAGTACACATGTTTTATTTCATGTTTGATATAAATTTTAATCATTTACCATGTAGCGTTATACTGTCCATATTTTAATGGCATCGTGCCCAAGATCTATGATAATGTTTTCAAGTAATGATTTGATCATAAAAAATTAGGAGGATTCAGGACACTTGCACCGACAATAATTTGCAAAATATTTTTTTTCAAACTTTAAAAATTTTTTGTCACCTAATCATAATTCAGATATTTAAAAAGTGGTTGAAGAGGTCATTTCAACACTCTTTAGCACTTAAATTAGAGACTACTTGATCAAAAGTACACAAATTGTTGTAACATTGGAACATGTATTACGTCCATTTCTAAAATGTAGTTTTACTTGTTTAAGTGAAACTCATTTATGCTATAATTTAGTATTTTAGCCCAAAATAATTGAATGTGATATAATTTTAAATTCGAGTTAAAGAGCTACAAATTAAACAAACTAATCTAAGTTTTATAATTGTGATGTCTGATTTTCAGAAACAGCGCTGGATGCTGTCATGAATCCTTTAAACATCTTTACCAAATGTGTATTTCCTTAATGCAAATTATGTATTCACTATTTATGGTTGCATCTATTTACTCAGTTTTCATTAAAAAATAATGATAGAATTGTGTTTCTTTAAAAATACTACAAAATTGCCAATTAACTGTGTAACATAAACGTATACACATTATATTCTTACTCCAATGACTTTCACAAAATGGACAGAGTGTCACATGATATCCGTTTTAACGGGCAGGCAAGCAAAGTGCTAGAGTTCAATAAAGATTAAAAAGTCAGGTTTTACTCGATTGTTGGCGGCATACAATTGAGCTATCCTGAGTTAAATCTATGCAAATGTCTGACTTGTGATCATGATCTTCAACAATACCACTTAACATTACAACTGGTGGAACAACTAAACCATTAGATTGGAGTGCCTTTTTACATTTCTAGAGATCCCATCTTTTCATACATAAAGTTATACCTTCATTTACCATATTTCGTCGATACAAGTGCACTTCTGAACTTTGTCTATTACTATTGCAGACACATCTATCGTTTAGCAAAAGTATAAATTTTTAATAGATCGAGATTGTTTCCACCTTTATTCTTAAATTGTGTTTTATCACAAACCTTACACACCAGTGATTTTTACCGGCCTAAATTTCTTGATTTTATCTAAAAATGTGCCATAGAATGAAGCTTGGGAGTACATTTATCTCGGCATAAAATGACTTTTTTGCTATCTGTTGTGTTTTATTTAAGAAATAGTTCATGGCTGCCCCAATTTTATGGATTATTTAAATATGGGTAGGCATTATATTGATGAATATTTTGCCATGAGCGTTAGCGAATGGTAAAATATCATGAATATAATGCTTACCCATATTTAAATAATCCATAAAATTGGGGCAGCCATGAATTATTTCGATTCTGATAGGAAAATACAGAAATTTTACATTTCGCGACTACCTAGGTAAAGGTTTATTTTGGCTGTTCCAATTTCCGAGAACCTCCCTTGTTTCGAAATTATTATATTTCTCGTGTAAAACTTAGTAGAAAAAAACGAAGAAATATATATTAAAAACAAACAAACATATTTATTAACATTTACAATAAAATTTAACAATCAAAACAAAGAACGACAAAATTAAATGCTTCATTACATCAGTCGCCGTGTGGCGTGTCTGGGACTGTTCATGTGTTGCTGTGTTTGCGTGAGAAATGAAAACCGCTTACCGCATTTGGTCGATCTTATGCTCCTGTTTTAGATCCACAATGGTGCAAATTTAAATCGACAGTTATTTTCCACGATTAATCAACATTTCATTTTGAAATTCGGTTGCGTTTTCATTTTGATACGTAACGGTAAATTCGTTTTTGGTGGGGGCGGGAAAAGTCTCGCGGTTTGCATTGAACGTAATTGTAAACAACGCAACGTCCCTTGAAACACAACGTAGCTAAAGTCAAGGAAGACTTGTAACATGTAAACAATAAAGGCATAGAATAGAAAATGGACTTGTTATCGTGAAAACATGTTATCTATTGGATTTTCTTACAAAGGTACAAAATAAAATAAATTTTAAAGCAAAAACATCAACACACGGGGGTTTTTGAAATGGCTGGAACAGCCGTATTTTGTTGAATATTTAAATAGAAGTGTGTTTCCAAAGCGTTTGAAGGACGTCATATTAGAATTCTTAACTATGATATGTAACGTAGATTTTCATATAAATACTTTCATATAGCATCAGCCGCAACTCCTTTGCAACAATTCCATCGAATAAAACATGCATACAATATATTTAGGATCTTACATTGGTACGAGTGGATTATCGGATTTCTCAAACATAGTTGAATTATTTGGAATTTTAAGATCGAGCCTTAAATAGGACTTAAAATTCCTTAATATAACTCTCGAGATTGTAAAAATCAGATAATCCAAGAATACTATTGTAAGACTCTGTTTCTCTAATTTTAAAAGTAGTAACTTTTAAAAATGTAATACAAATTCTCCCAACCCAAATTGTGTGTCCATGACTTGAATACACGTTAAATATAAGTTGTTTTGTTTATGACGTTATTACTTTTAATCAATCAACAAATGAGAAATACATTTTTACATTTTAACGCCATGATCAGAAATAATGACGTCATCCATTGTCGATAGTCCATGGCTCGGACTTTAAATACCATAATTTAACTATCTCGATTGGAGAAGTCTTATAATACACCAATGTAAGATCCTATATGCTTCCAATGTGTATAGGTATAGTTTTATGTTGAGATATATCATATGTACACGTCTTTAGAAACGCGTTAAAATTCTAAACGTGTTAAGAATTAACAGTGTTAAAAGGCATTGTTTTTTTTTATTTTAAACACTTATCTAAACACTTTCCGACGTAAACATGTTGAGGATGTGTTTTAACCCTAATTATATTTGTATAGTAAATATTTGTAGGATAATCAATTGCGCAGGGTGAATATTGAAAATATGATCACGAGTGCCGTAGAACGCATCAGAATAAACAAGTGCGAGGAACTTGTTCTGCGCACGAGTTTAATCTAGATGTGTTTCAGCATGAGTGGCCATATTTTCAATATTCACGATGCGTTATTGATTGTCTTGTTTATTACATTGGCGAATATTTAATATGTTTCCTAGAACTTTGAGGAAAGTGTGTGTTGTGAATGTTCTTGAGCGTAAATGTTTACTAGCGACGTTGTTAAGGACATTCATTGTGGCGTCACTTCAGGGAATGATAGAACTCAATTTATTTCACATGCGATTTAAAAGAATTTATTTCACTGAGAAATATAGGATCTTACTTTAGTACGAGTGGATTATAGGATTTCTCCAATCGAGACAGTTAAATTAAGGAATTTTGAGTGCGTACCTTGGAGTGGACTTAAATTCCCATAATTTAACAATCAAGAGTGGAGAAGTCTGATAATCCAAGAGTGCTTATGTAATATTGCGCGGGTATGTTAAGGCTGCCTACGAGAAATATACAACAAATACATGCATTAAAGAAATCAATCTTCCAAGACACAAAACATTCAAACAACGAGAATATTTTCGATTTTGACAATAACAGCTTAAAGGGTGGTACTTTTTTTATGAATTTTGACCTACTTTCATTTTGCAAGGATTTCCCTTGATGATCACGTGACAAGGTTTTATTTATAGCTTCTCTGTATTTTAAACGCAATGGCCCTACCTTTTATGCACATTTCTGCTGCACGAAATTTTGCCAATATATGTATATATGTGTCTTTTTTCAGATAAACACTGGCGATAGTCACATGGGATGCTTAAAAGAAGGAAATCTGTTAAAATTTATAGTACCAAAACAGTACGTTGGGAACCTCGCATTCTTCAACAAAATATTACAGTACAAATACCTACAAGGCTCTATCGCCACGTAAAAAATTATTCCTGGTGGTTTTCCGAACAGAATGATATAATGGTGCATTCAAAATTATGCGGACAAAAGGTAGGGCCAAGCCAATTTATGTTGACGTCTACAGGGCGACAAATCCCGACCATTGTTTACAAACGTTTTTGCGATTCAGTGTCAGGGAAGATAACTGCTCTAGTTCATAGCGCGCCAATTTTGAACAGTGAAGAACCATTGTTTTTCGTCATTGTAAAATTTTTGTCTTGCATTTATGTGTATTTTATGAAATAAATTTTCTCATAATTATGTATATGGTGCTTTAAATACATTCCAATTTATATGTACTCCATAAGTTTCCTTACACAAGAGCCTTGCAGAAAAAG
Organism: Limnoperna fortunei; assembly: GCA_944474755.1. Lineage (NCBI taxonomy): Eukaryota > Metazoa > Mollusca > Bivalvia > Mytilida > Modiolidae > Limnoperna > Limnoperna fortunei. Next base: position 6,389,545 of record OX104112.1, read on the forward strand.
GGGGGTAGGGTTACACATCGACATTGTTTTGCCGTTTAGTATACTATTAAGATTCCAGTTCACTTGGTAAGGGGTCCATAACAAGAAAATAAAATCATATAAATTATACGAAAACTTTAAAGTTTTTAGTTATTCCTTTTGTCAATCCATATATAGCTTTTATTATAAAAGAATAACATCTACATAATGCACACCACGACATATTTATCTGGTTCAGAACCCCTTCCACTCAAAAATATAATAAATTGTCCACTAAATTTCTAGGATAGGAAACAGTTGCATACATGCCAATTTATTTCTTATTATGCTTTTATTTGTGTTTTGGCTTAACTCATTTATGTTGGTCACCTACATAAAAATGCACAAAAAATATTTTTACTTACCTTTTAAACACTTTTACGTATAGAATAAGTTTATTTGATAATGTATCTTACCACTGATCTTACAACTACCAACTTCACAATTACATTTATTTATTCCAATTTATTCTGCATTTACTGCAGAACATTTATGTTCCTCCATGCTAGATAATCTGTGCAAGAAGAACAACAAGAACAATCCACTTTTATCAGTCTTTATTGGAAACATCAATCAAGTAGTAACATCCAACATCATCATCAAACAACATAAAAATTAATTTCTATTGTTTAAAGCTAATTTTACAAACATACAATGAATATCTGCAACTTTGTGAAAGTAATAATTTCAAGGTCGACAAAAGATACCACTGCTATTAACTATTTCAACAATCCACCATCTAGCAGTGCACAAGAACAAACACCAATGTATAATTCATCCCTATCTTTAAAGCAGCGTTTTGACAACTATTCAACATTCATGCAAAATTATCCATCTCTGCAAATTCAGGATTTCAAAACATTTTGTAAAAAGGTAGACAAGATACAGGACTATGTGTACAACAAAAAGTACTACAAAAATGCAGGTAAAACTGGTGAGAGAGAAGTTTTCTTGTCCCATTTCAACCTAATAAAATGGTTGCAACTCTCAGGAAATGAAAGAAAACAACATACATTTGAAAACTGCCTCCCATGCAACACAGTACATCTAGAAACATCTAAAATTCACCAATCCATTGCCAAGAGTTCAGTTCAAGTTGCAAACATGAGCGAGGTATTAGTTCAAAACATGTCAACTCTGATACAACCATCAACAGCCAATGTGAAAGCTAACCGGACAGCAACAGCATTGATCAATGTCTTGAATCCACTTTTCGAAAAGGAATTCAAAAAATCATTTGAAAAATGTGTGGCCGATTCTCTTCACTTAACACCAAGAGAAACACCATCAGATAAGAACAAACAAATAGTTACACTGTTAAAAGAAAATAAAAACAAGATCTGTGAAGCATCAACAATCAACAACGCCGACATTGAAAACTTTCTATCCTCTGGAAAATCATACCAACAACACGACCGCGAGAGAATGCTACTATTTAACACCCGTAATGAAGCAGAGCAACAAAAAAATGAGCAATTAGAAAAGGAAAAAATGGGAATGCTTGCCCCTAAGAAACACCATGGAAAATTCGAGAACTACAGTTTCAACAAGGAAGATTTTCTTCTTGAAATTCAATCATTAATTCCAAACGGCATAATTAATTGGACCCGACTAGGTAAGAAATATAACGTCACACATAAGGTTACAGGAAACTCCCCACACAACGCTGGCCAGATACTTTTTATGTTTGCAAAGTCCAACGGAATTGACGTCACATCTGTAAACAAGCACAAGATAGTTTCAGGTAGAGATATTCTTCACCGTATACGACGTTCTAAAAAAAGGGTAATGAAAAGAATTACAATCCCAACTCCCAGATCTTCGAAGAAAATAAAAGAAGTAGTTCAACAAAAAATATCAGACGGAACATTTTATCTAGGCACAAAAATAGCACCAAAAACAGTTATTGCCAACATTTTGGGTACGGACGGCAGCTTAATTGAAAAACGGACCGAAGTACATGGCAGAAAAATCAACCTACGAAGAATAATTTTATCTGAATTATCCCGATTGCATCAAGCCGGAGTTCTTCTTCTTCATGACGACATGCACTACGACACCCTTTCGACGAACAGGTCAAATCACGTTTAATGACTTTAGGAGAAAATATAACTCTACCGTCCAATGACATGCGAGAGAAGTTAAAGAAATTTGAAAGAACATTCCATCTAAAAATGTGGCATGACCATTCCGATATTCTCAACCACACATACATCAACTTTATGACAAACATCTTGTATGACCATGCAAACTTTCTGACTGACGAGGAGTACCAGACAAGCAAAAAGTTGGCAAAAAACATCAGTGTCCAATCAATAGTTGAAAAGCCTCAACTGTACATATTTGGACAATCAGGTATACAATTTTATGACTAATATAATATATGTTTATAATACATGTATAAACATAACAACCATAAGCCATGTAAATATATATTCTAATTTAAATTCTTTCAGAGAGACGAGAAGTGATGGCACAACCTGGCCCTATACAACTAACATATTTTAATGGCTACAAAGTTTTAACATTAGATACATCTTTCTCTTGGACAAGAAACCAAAGATTGTCAACTGCATAAAAATATAAAAATGATGACATTGCATAAAAATAATAAAATGACATTTTTGTTTCAAGTTTAAAACTCCACCTATCAGCATCCACAACAATTCATGTTTTATAAAGGGCTAACATTTGTGTTAAACTCTACCATCTACATAGTAGTTACATATATAAATTTTGATTGATGATTGGACATCAACTGTAGGACCACTATATACACCCCCCCCCTCAACCCCACTCTGGTGAGTGTGGGAAGAAAATACGAATTCCTTAATAATACATGTATACACAATTCCATGCATTGTGTGGATCTAATATATGGTTTGTATTTTAATATATTCATTCTGCCAATACAATTGCCAGTCCCTTGGGTACATTAAACCGTTGAACTATGTTGACTTGCAAATGAATACATCTGTTAAATATAAAGAATTAATATTATCAACACACAACAGTCGAATCGATAAAATTTCTTTGTAAATATACTCTTATTGTACAATTTCAAATCCTATAAAAATTGGATAAAAAACTGTTACAAAATTTAGGCTTTTTCAATTACAATTGTATTGTACAAAGTAAATAAAACATATGACATATGTACTGACACTAACATTAACAAAATATACTGAATTATAACATTATTACATAAATAGAATTTTGAGTGTTTTTAATTGGTCTAAAAACAACTTTTGGGTCACGTTTGAACACAACAGTAGTAAAATTACATAAAAACGGGCATCAACTGGTCACAACCAGGTGAATATTAGATTCAGCTTGACTACTGTGCAGCAGAATTCAATATTGACCTGATATTTACCAGTTTAAGCCTGTCTTTCATTACTGTTCCAACACAACATCCTCACAAGTCAGGGTTTCTTTGTCCACAAAACCCTGACAAACTTAGCTAAGACATTCCTGGGCAAGAAGATTTTCGTATGGCGTCAATTCTTCAAAATGTCAATCAATGAAATTGCTTGAAAGAAGCAAGTGTTTCGCAGTAGTCATTCTTACTCATTCTTGAGTTGGAAGAAAATGTAACACAACTAATAAATAATGCTGTAATAACAAGCTATTAACACTACTTTACAAAATACACAGATTTGCACATGGTCTATGCAACACATCTGTTTGGTTTATTTACAATCGACATCGGGATATCCCCTAACCAAGTCGTGAATAAAAGCGAGCTTTTGATTGGCTACATTAAGGTATGATGTAGCTAATCAAAATAGCGCCTTCTAGATCGGGAATTTCCTAGATAAGTTTGTCAGGGTTTCGTGGACACAGAAACCCTTACATGTACTTGTGAGGATGACAACTATAAATTTGAATTTTAGTGGTCATTTAATCATCTGCTATAATAAAATACACAAATGTATACTGCTAAGAGATGTTAGAATAAAATAACCGATTTTTTATTGTTTTCCATATATTTTGAAATCTGATGAAACTGAACTTTCAGGAATATCAGCAAAACAAAATCAAAATAAAGTGTTAACAGAAAATATTCAGAGTAACCAGCATTACAACAATTACAAAATGTAAGCAGCCTCTGTTTTTTTCTGATAAAGAAATATGGTAATTTTATTCATGTAATAAAACAATTACTGACTGATATACGGTTGCTATCAGGATTTCTCGGCCCTCAAAAATGTTTATTCAATATTACATTTTCTCTAGATGATATATCCCGATAGCGACCTATATCAAAGTCATTAATTGTATACTATAACTAATATTTAGAAATTTGATACTGATGGAATGCACAATCTTAGGCCATAATAAAAAAAAATCTTGCTCCAATTTCAACCCATACTTTTTTAAATTTCTAAAATCATTTTTGGAAAGATACTGTCCATGTTAATTCAGGATATATCTCATATCTAATCTGAATTCAGTTCTGTGATAATCAATTTACGGGCAACTTTAGATTCAAGATTTATAAAAGGAAAACATGGTCGTAGCAATTACTCCCTGCAAAAATGACCCAAAACTTAAAAAAATATAATGCACCCCTTCCCCAAATTAGAGCAATGTAGTTTTTTTTAAATTTATTATGGCCTTCCATATTACCAAAATGAAATTCTTCAAACATAAATTCTTTTATACAATAGTGTCATATTTTCATTTTTCTATTCACAGCCAGCAAGGACAAAGAACAAGTGACATACACGGAAACCAGGACAGAGGACATTAGACAGTTAATTGACAAAATCTGTTTCCAGGACATACAACTTGAATTCAAATTGCGACTCAAGCAGGCCAACAGCGCGGAGGGAATTACAGCTGTATATGTGGCATAGAGGCCAAAAATCACGTTAATTTGGAGGCCTGCTTTAAAATAATACCACTTGACATAGAAGACCGTAGACAACTTGTCATTAAAGGATCAGCTTTTAACACAATAAAGGATGGCAACATCAATCCATTTCAAAATTTAAAGAAAGATCAGCTGATAGATGAGCTTGAAGATCGAGGTATTGATACTTTCCAGCTTAACTCTAAATCGGATTTACAGGAAGAATTGACATCTACTCTTCATGTGGTATGCAGACCACCAGCATTATTTATTAATTCTCCAGATAAAACAGCAGCTGAAATGAATCTTGACAGTTACGAGATAATGTCATGTGAACCCCTACATGATATTTGTAATGTTGTTCAAAACATCATAACTGAACTTCCATACCATGTAGACAACAGGCAGGCAACAACCGAATTAGAGAAGTTCTGCTCCAGTACCATCGGAGATAAAAACCAAATAAAGGGATCCGACGCCAGGCTTTTCGCAATTAAATTGGCCAAATTTATTGGAAATTTGCATGAAGAAAACAAGGTTTCAACAGACGTTAAAGATTTGATTTATGCCCTGGTCGAAATTATTAACATCGCGTACAGTTCTGAGGACAAGAGATCACCAAAACAAATACTTCGTCTTTACAATCTTACATTTCTTTTTGGCATCTTAACCAAATCTGTAATAGGAACACCGATCAAAATGACTTCCCGGAAACTGTATGGTAATCACTTTCACAGTCTAGTCACACACCTACCAGAAATTTACCGAATTATTAACACCAAATCCATATTAACGGAACAGGAAGAAAGATCATTTGGAACTTTAAGAAAACTAGCAGAAACAACAACTAACAGAAAACCTGGCTGGATTATAGACCAATCCATTCTACGTTACAATGCTCAACAGTCCAATGATAACCATACCAATTCTTTCCACAAGCAAAACTCTATTATAAGCCGACAAGCTAAATTGCTACCACAACGTGCTAACACCATCATCTCCAAAAAAATGCTACAGGAAAAGTCATCTGTTCTTCAAGCTCATTTATCAAGGATTGCTGATTTTCTTCTTCCAGGATGCAATATTTGGTGGCACTTCGATGGCGATAATGTTGTTTTTTACGACAGTTTACAGGAGCCAAGTTCCAGACCTGATGGACCTTTCCTTTCAAACTTCCGTTCAACTACCCTGAAAAAAGAAATATCTAAAATAAACATTCTTTGGGAACAGTGTCTTGACCATATCAAAGATAATAAACTTGAACTACCAATTTCAAAATTAAAGATAAAGAAGGATGGAAAACTGGTTTTCTTACACTTACAGCATAAATTGGGTAAAATAACTAAATACCAGAAATTATAGAAACTATAAACTAAGAGTCTGTGAAAAATATAGAACATTTACTACGAGATCACTTTTTTCACAAGAGGTCTTTCAAATAAATATGACTAGTTGTTTTTTAACTTAGCTATCAAAATATAAGAAATTTTCAATAAATAGTTTGGTATACTTTATCAGCATATTTTGTACTCACATTTCTCTGTGGATGTTTTTACACCGTTATTCTTTCTTCTGGAATAAAAAAAAACAACATAAATGTCAATACAACTCAGAAGCTGTAAGACATAACATAGTTTATATTTATTTACAGATGACCCATTATCAGAAAATTCCAGCCAGGCTACAGATCCCATCATTCCTGGTGCGTTTCAAATTTAATGATGTACATTAAAAACAATGTAAAAAAGTATTGCATGCATTTTCATATCCAAGTCTCAGTATCAGCAAATGAGAATCAGATATAAATGTAAATGGTTGGGAAACTAATTGGAAAAGTTGTTTATTATTGGTGAATATCATTTTTAGCAATACATGTTACCAATAATAAATATGGCAACATACATAGTCCAAAACTTTTACATACATCCAGAAAAGACAATAAATATTGAGAAAATGATTTTAATGTGCTGTTTATTTCTGAAAAATTGCCCGATACATATGAACAACTTTTACCAGAACATGGTAAAAATAACAAATTTATTGTATGAGAATAGATTTATAATTGACAGTGAAGAAGGTCATCAGTTGGTCGAAAATGTAATCTTACTTATTAATTCATTTATTAATCTGTATTGAAAAATATATATGTAAATAATCTTTATACAAACAATGCAGAGAAGTCAACAGATGAAGCACCAGTGCTCCAGGAGATCAGAACAGCTGCATGGTGCATGACACAATTTGTATCGAATACCAAATTGGCACAAGACAACCGCCCTAAACCATCAAAAAGGAGGCTCACCTTTGATGAAAACAACCAAAGACAGAAAAAAGGTACTTAAACAACACACATGTATGTTGCATGTTGGAAATACATGTGTACATCCATATTCTGAAATTATAACTTTCTTTATCCTACATTTACTCTTGAACTCATCAAAAATCCCAGCATTTCTCCATTTCCCTTACATCATATACCGTATATATCATGTATATATGTGTCTACAAATTAAGTCCAACACTGTTAGAAATAGATTTTAATAATGTCAAATTTTTCCTTACCCTTTTGTGGCATTCAAATTACACAAGCACAGTTGCGACACTGTAGTACCCATTTGCTTAAATATATGACACAGCATGCACACATGATGTGATGAAATTGAAATGGAAAATATACAGTTTGTATAAATTCTATTGTATGGCATTTCTAGACAAAAGAGACAGCGACGAGGAATCAGATGACAACCCGTTTATCCCAGATTCCGAAGACCACCAACCAGAGCAGACACATATTAAAGAAATAAGTAGTCCAGGTAAATTGCAATTTCTGATGTTTTTCTACCTGCACATGTTAGATCAAATCAATGAAATAAGAATTAATCTCAAATGTCCCAAGCCTTTTACAAATTTCAGCTGATATATACATTTAACTCTTTGCAGCCAAACTGTCCACAACAGAGTTAATAGAAAAACTGCTAGGTTCAACTGACGAGGTTAAACATACCAAAAGTACAGAAGAATTCTAACGCAACATCCATGGGACGACTCCATCCGCACAAAATATGATAAAGCCAAGGCAGTAGTTGGTTTCAAAATACTCCACCAGCACAGTCAAATGAAGATAAATAAGGATAGCAATACCAACCTGCAACAACAAATAGAAGCCTTACTTAAACGTTGGAACATCAGCATAGATCATCTTCGGCTTTAACATGTTCTCACAAATCTCAAAACCTTACAATTCTGGTTTTAAAATTTTACGCCTGAAAAGCAGTAGAACTCATGATATCTTGATTGGTGGTCCACAGGGGTGGCAATGCCTTTCATGATACAAGAGTCTGCTGATTTTTTTATCTACTACCATATCAATTTAAATAACACTGTAAAGTTATTGTAAAAAATTTGTGGGCACAGAGGACTGGACTACTGGCAATAAAGGATATCCATTGGACACACAGTACCTCTAAGGACAGATAAGTATACTGCAGCTCGGATGTATTTTGGTTTTTTCAACCATTCATTGTGGGAAGGGGGACTTCATGCTTCATTTAAGGGTTACAGGTTAAATTACAAACTAGCATAAAAACCATATGTATACCGACTTAAAAAAGGGCCATATATTGCATAGCGCTTTTAAGTTTGTTTAAGTTTGTTAAATGTTTCTGAATAGAAGTCTAATATAAACCTGGCTGCTGGTTAAAAAGTAATCAGACATAGAAAAAAATGTAGTTTAACATAATACTCCATTACAATTTTATGCATTACCAAATGATTGGATGCCTTCTTAACATTGAACGAACAGTTTTTCAGCTATATTCAGCGCAAGTTAACAAATCACAGATTGGGAAAAGGAAAAAGATGGGCAGAAAATTTAGCATTTGTAGTGAATGCAAGGAGCCTACTCTTAACTACATCAAGAAGTCTTCAGCATGCAACTATAGTGACATTCTCCAAACATATCACCTATTAAGGTCCACTACCTTGCTTTGCATTACCTGCAGATGTGCTCAACAGTTTGACATATTCTATGGCGTCCCATCTTTAACCAATATGTTCTGCAGTGGCTGCAACATCTTGAATTTCTAATGGAATAAAAGACATAAATGTCTAGTTTATAAATTGACCTTGTGGTTTCAAAGCAGATTGTCAATTGTTCACACTACCCTTAAAGTAGACGAGCTTAATGTAATATATATGGTAAGAAAATCAGGATAATAGTCCAAGTGGTGGAATGCCACTGTGAATGAAGGGAAAAGTCAAAATATGACATAGCTGTAAAGTAGCTGTAGGTTTTAAAATAAATTGATTGCTTGTTGTCAAGCGACATGTAGCAGTATTAGTTATATTAAGTATTAAAATTTTATATGACGTATGTAGATACACTTTCTTAAGTTCATTCAATTTTTTTCTACACATGAAAAGTTGGTTATACTTTGCAAAAAAAAAAAATAATTAAAAAAAAATATAAAAATAAAAAATGTTTGTTTGGTTTGAGTTGTGTTTTATGCCACTATCAGCAATTTCTAAGCTCTATTATGGCATTCAGTTTTTAATCAACTACCCAATAAAAAATTTTTTAAATAAATTTACACTGAAAATAGTACTCCTATTTTCCTACAAGCATGAATTAACAGTTTTATCAAACTTAATGCAACAATTACCAATATTATTACAGGTGCAAGTATGAAGGACACAAGAGACTTGGACTACTGAACAACAACATTTTATCAATACTGTACTAGTATGCTGAATTAAGTGCAAGTCAAGACTAGAAAATATGTGCTGCTGTACTTGATATGGCCACATAATATAAACAAAGCACAAGAAGTCATAAACAAAAATTATGAAATAAAGTTTACTGACTGATGCTTTGTGTTTACAATTAAATCGGTCCAGGAATGTCTGCCTATACAAATGCATGTATATCTTGAGACAAGCATTGTTTTAATACACAGGATTTAATAGGCAATGAATAATGTTATTTTGGAAAGTCAATCCATGAAAAAATATTAGGCACATGGATAATATTTAATTCAAGTTTCACAAGTTAATTAAAATATCAGCATACTACATGTATATACTAAAGTAAAGCTTTTCTTTGTAATGCTCAATTACTAGTGAAACTTGCACTTAATTAAGGTTTGGTTCAATTGGCACTAATTTCAGAAAGAAACTTCAGATTTTTATTTACATGTACATGTTTATTAATGTATTATAAAGTAAGAGTAGTTTCAGAGGAGAAAATGTATTATAAAGTAAGAGTAGTTTCAGAGGAGAAAATGTATTATAAAGTAAGAGTAGTTTAAGAGGAGAAAATGTATTATAAAGTAAGAGTACATGTAGTTTCAGAAGAGAAACTTTTTAACCTGTCTTTTGCACTGAATACATCTTGCTTATTGCAAAGGTGTGGTTTAATGCAGCCTAACCTGGACTGATTAAAAGTGTGGTGGGAGGTGGGGAATGCAGCCAAGATATACAAAATCTTGCCAGTCACAAGCCTGGAAGAAAAAGCCACATTAATTAATACAAAGAGAAAAGTTTACACTGCAGCATAGTTTCTGTTTGGTCTTTCTACAATTTGCAAAAGCAGATTTACCAAATTATAGTTTAAATAAGTAAAATACGTTCCGATAGTACAGTCTGAATTGTTTTATTCAAACCAACAAAAAAAATTAAGATTGTTAAAGACATTGTACTTTTCAATATATAAATAAAATGTATTAATGTGGCTTTAAAATGCAGAGTGACCACAAGCTGAAATAGCTCATATTCATTTAGTGATTTAAGAGTTCATAAAAAAGTCTTAGAAATCCTACTGTATAAACAGAAAACTTTTGTTTGTGATGACATTAAATTCCATGCAACATAAAAATTGTTTTCTAAATCACTTACATATAAAATACCAGAATCCATCATCAACTGGTCTTCATATTTAAAATCTGTTTTGAACTGGTTTCAACATCCAACACTAGATGAAAAAAAAAAGGAAACACTTATCATCACCATTATATGTACATGCATAGCATACATTACTTTCAAATCTGTCCCATTTACTAGACCCATTATTTTTTAAATGTAATTTACACCCTTTTTTAAAAATGTTAGAAATGTTGGTGTTATATATGAATACAATTCGAAAATGTTTGTTCTAAGCTTGAATCAGAATGTTAAAAATATCAAGCGGTGCCAGCTACAATAAAAAAAAAATCTTGTAAAGACAAAAATTTTGCACTTTTATTTCTAACACGTCCACCGGTTTTATTGGCGAATACACTGATCACTTGGTCTTCACTTTACAAATATTAAATTCATTATGTGATTTTTTTTAGAACTATATAAAAGTATACTGAATCTAATTAATGACCAAATCATCAGGCCCTCTAGCAACCCAGTACGAGAAAAGGGTTGGACACTATCTGTTAAAGTGAAAGTCTACAGGGCTAGTGTCCTTTTAAAAATAAATAGCCCTCAGCAAGATTTACTACTAGTACCAACCAGGGGCCACATTTTCAAAATTATAATGCTCAAATCGCGTTTACGCACCATTAACTTTTGTACAAAGTAAAATTCAGATTGGAACAAGCTTTAACTGCTTTTATATTGTTAATGGTGCGTAAACACGATTAGCTAGACACAGTGACAAAATTACGAATATTTCTTACCAAAATGGGAAAAATTCAAATATACAGGTTAAATTCAACATCGCTTTTTAATTGAAACAAAGTGGAGTTGAACAGCAACTTGCAAAACCACTAGCCCATCTCAGGTACTGTATTTAACTATCAACTAGCCCTCAAATGATTATGCCGCCCAGTGCTAGTGTCAAACCCTGGAGTATAGATGAATCCATTTAAAAAGGTTAAGTAAGGATTCTGTACTATTGCTCATGGTCTCGTACTGAATCTTGAGCAGAACTCGTGTTAATTTTAAAAAGACAAGCAATACTTAAAAAAAATTTTTAAATTGAAACTCTTTGCGTTAGCATGTATTCTAAACTATTCAATAACAATAAACAAAAATGTGCTTTAATCCCAGACTGTTAAGTTTTGCCAATAAAAATGCAGGATATTTGGTAAAAATCAAAAGATCAAACTGAAACACATGATCAAAGAGTTTTGCAGAGAAATCGACTGAACTTACTGGTAAATTATAATCAGAAAACAACAAAGTGTGAATACCGATGACAACTTGAAAACACAGTTCTACTCCTGGCTTTAGAAAACTAACAACACAATATCACTAAGCCAGAAAGTGATTTTAAACAAACACAAGAAAGTAATACAATGGAAACATAGAAAACAACAACAAAAAACAAAACAAAACACAAATATAATATAATACTTATACTTACAACCAAATGACATTAATACATTTTAAATAAAAAATGTAACTTATTATTTGCAATATATAGTAAAAAAAAACCATAATAATGGTAAGTGTAAAAAATATCAAGACTAATGGTTAACTAAAATTTAAAGGGCTGTAAATTTAAATTCTAAATTTGCTAATTTTAAACAGAAATTTATTAAGATGTACATTGAATTTGAGAATCAATATCAAGTGGAGTCGTTGAATGATTTTAAATAGTAAATACAATTGTATATGTATACATTTCTAATCGATAACTTCTATAGAATGAGACAATATTTGAGAATGCAACAACAGGAAAATATAGTAAACAGAGAGAGAACAAGAATAAAAAAAAAGAATCTGACAAAACATATCTTTTGAGAACACCAACAGAACGTAACAAACAGATTGAGAACAAGAAGAACAAGAACAAAAACATGATGAACAAGAACAAAAAACATCTGACAAAACATCTATTATTATTTGATAATGCATCAACAGAACATAATAAACAGATAAATAACGAGAATGAGAAGAAAAAGAACAAGAACCAAATGAACAAGACAGAGATCAGACAAAAACATCTCTTATTTTATTTGAATGCAAAACAGAACTCGTAGACTAAATATAAAAGAATTCGTAAATTACAGTCTACAATATTTTGAGCGAACAGGCCTGTCCAAATTAAAAAAAAAGGAACCTGGGATATACTAGCAAAATTAAAGTGAGCAGTCATATTAAGCTAAATTGTGTTTTTTTTAATGCAGTAAATTAATTTTCAAAAAGCAGGGAGTCATTGAAATGTTAATTGACCAAACATTACAAAACCTCGTATCCTGAAAGACATTGCCACCCCTGTGGACCACCTATCAGGATACAATACGGGTTTAACAAAGGTAAACTAATTTAAAAAAAAAATTGCTACCAGAATAAATAGTCCTGCCAACTACTGTATATACAAACTTGATTGTGCTACATTTAAAATGCTAATATTGTGGTAATGATATAAACACAGAGGTTTATATAATTCCTACTAAAATAATATATGCTAACTCACAGAAGCAACTCGAAACATACTGAACCATTAATATTATAGTGCTAGGTAATTGAAGCAACATCGAGGGGATCGATATTGAGAGGAGGACAATACAAGTACCAAATCATTGAAGCAACATTGGTGACAGGAACAATTTAAGTGCTAACTGACTGAAACAGTTTTCAGAATTTGTTATAATGGCAAGATGAAAAACAGCAATTTAAGGCAGAGATTTAACCACTGACATTGCTGCACCCCTTAAACTTCTGAAAAACTTTTTGGTTCCTGTCAGGTTAAGGGGTGACCATTTCTGTCGGTTTGTTTTATCCCGAGCGGCCATAATTTAATCCCCCCATAAAGATGTCGTTTGCTTAAGAACAGAAATACTGCAATAGTCAACTTTGTGTAATTTACGTTCCGTAAGCTACGTTATATAAAGTGTGAAAATGATATTGACGAATTCTTGTCTGACGAAACAAGGAAACAAAATATGTTCAAAAACATAAATCAAGAAAGAAACAAGCGTGAGAGCAAGCCAAAAGTGTTCCAGCTCCAAGTACAAGCCGTCAAGAAGTGTATTCAGATGTAAGCTCTAAGTTAGTACCCTACTACAACTCATAGTAAAACTTCCATGCCAAATAAAAGATTTTGCCAATTTTAAGCCTTTTTAAAATTTGTAAGATACGTTACCGACATTTATATCAACAAGAAAAATGTAATGAAATTTTGAAAAAAAAAAATTAATTCATTGTTGAAACGACTTCTTCAGATAAATTTCTTTTTTACACATATGAAGCTTAAAAGACATATTGATCATTATATTGGTCAATAATATCTCCCCTTTTGTCATAATTAATGAGTACCTCTTAATTAAAATATATCCTGCCTTTATTGATATGTTATGTTTATTTCATATAAAATTAGTTTTTAGCTGTTTGATCTGACCAAAAAAATCAATGTCTTTTAATTTATCTGTAGTATTCTGATAGTTTTAAAATTTTATAACTTGAATAACCTACGTGACTTATCTATGGTAAATCTACATGACTTATCTATGGTAATCTACCGGACTTATCTATGGTAATCTACGTGACTTATCTATGGTAAATTTACGTGACTTATCTATGGTAATCTACGTGGCTTGACTGTGGTAATCTATGTGACTTAACTAAGGTAATCTACGTGACTTAACTAAGATAATCTACGTGACTTATCTATGGTAATCTATGGTAATCTACGTGACTTATCTGTGGTAATCTACACGTTACAAAAGTTATTTGAGAAAGAAAATTTTTAATGTGGAAGTTAAGGTTCTTAAACTGAGTTGAGTCAAATTGTAATATATAGTGGTATGATTTAAACTTCTTATTATGTAAATTATTTTAATTAAATTACTTTCAGCTAAAATGTTGAATAAGCCTTTCTTACGTTCTATTATTTCACCAAAAATTTCACAGAAGTGTCAAAATAAAATATAAAATGCAGCGACTATATTGAGAGTAGAACCATTTGAAGACTTTTTTTAATTTAATAAATTTAACCATACTTATTCATCTTTCTCTACGAACGCATATATATGTTATGAATGAATTTATTTTAACGTAGCTTACACGCGGGAGGAGGGGGGGGATGGTAACATGGTATATAAAAGTAATACAGATGTGCTGCCCGAAAGTGTTACTTTTTCAACTATCCAAAATATAGGGAAAGGTAACTTCTTTCATTGAAAAATATATCATTGGGTAGTTGTAAATTATCTAAATACATATATGCGTCAATTCTCATCATCAGCCCATGTAAACAACAGTGATTTGACCAAATGTTCCATTAACATAACTTGATCAATTTTGTAGTGAATGGACTATTTTGTCAATGGGGATGTGAATTAATAAAATATTTGAAAAGGGTCTGATTTAATCATTCAATCTAAGATTAGGTCCCGTTTCATAACAAAAATATATGAATAGGGTGGGTTTTCAAATGTCCGACCGCAGTCCTGTACCTAAAAGTATCCCTAGTTACCCCACCCCCAAACGTGATCTTACAACGACCTTTTGGGAGGCTTATGGTATACAGCTGTAAAAATATTATTTTTTTATTTGCCCGATTCAAGAAAAATGAAAAATATAATCATTCTGTGAGATTTCTTTTTTCAAATTTTATTATAAATTTACACTTAACGGGGAATAGGTATACCGTATAGGTATAACAGTAGTAAATGTGTACCAGTAACAGGTTACCAGATTGTGTACCTACATTAAGTACAGTACTAAATACTTTGTTGAGTTCTGATTTGGTCAATAGTGGTTACATGTGTACAATTTTTTGTCTGTAAGCTCCTGCATAAATTAAGTTTTAAAAAGTGGTAAAATTTTTCTCAGATCTTGCAAGATAAGATTTTGGTAATTTTTTTAACAATTTATTATTTTTACATTCACTGCATTAGAAAGTGCATGTAAAAGTGGGAGCGTCTCAAAATGTTCTAACTAGCGAAAAAAGGAATTGGTCACGGATATATATGGCATATATTTTTTTAATGTTGAATGAAAGTTTATTAATTTCCTAGCACAGATAAATGCTGATCAATGTTAGAAAGGTATGCAAATCACAGAAATGTTAGTACTTTCGCCTATAGCCAAAACATTTACTACCGTTCTACCTATATGTTTGATGATGTTTTGTGGATTTTTATTTATAAGAGTAGATCAAGGTTATTTTTTGCTTAGATTGGGGTATATCCTATTGAAACTAACTGAAGGCAGTATTTTAAAAAAAGGATTGTCTAATGTACACTATATAAACTGCTTAGTTAGCACTTTTTGCATCTTTTCTACATACACATACAAAAAAACAACACAAAATCACAAGAAAGTGTTCTTCTGTCTTTATTTAATTTTAACTTTATTTCTGTATGGTCATCTTTACTTTTCGCAATGAACTGGGCATATCCATGTGCATAAAATTAAATTGCGATAAAAATATTGGGCCAAAAATAAGGTAAATTTTAAACCGTAATGTTCAGTTTTAACTTGGGATCAATTTCTCCCACAGTTTTGGCATCACAATGAAACCCTTTGGCTGGAAGCTAGATTTTGTCCCAAATTGCTGAATTTAGGGCCACAATTAAGTAAATTAATAGGAATAAGTTCCATTTTGTTTTAAATTTTAGTCCAAAATATGTAAAAATTAGACAAAAATGTTAATGTATTGTCTATAAAAGTGATTATTGTGCACATGATTTAACAAAATCTGTTCAACAGATGGCTTGTAAAGGCATAATTAGGTTCAAAATAAGGAATTTACAATAGAGAACTCATTTCCTTTACTGAAGTAGGATTTTTTGTGGAATTTAGTGCTATTAACAGCCTTTGACAGAAATATCGGTACTTTTATTTTGCACCAAGTGTAGGTATAAAACAGGTTAAACTGAAATGTTTTCATTTATTTGTACTTGTTTAATAGGTTTCTTGTCTAAAATCACTATCCTGTTAATTTGAAGCCACATTTAAACAATTTAGGGGACACCATGGCATAGTTTAAAAGATGGAGTGGTCAGCTAGTGAAAGCCTCAAGATCATAGGGTGACAGCATAGATTGGGCTGGCCAATAGTATAATGTAAGTCTAAGTGTATTTAAAAGGTGTCTGTTTTACAACTCTGATATTGTTTTCTTAATTAAAAGTGCAGGTGCAGTGACAAATATGCAAATTTTCATTCCGAAGATGTCTGCGAACAGATGTTCAATACACATGCAATTTTTCTCCTTGGGTAGGGCTAAAGAATAGAAGAATTTTAAGGAATGTACATTGATATTTTCACGACTTGTTATTGACAACCATAAACATCTCGAATTTGTCAAAATTTTATGGTGTTGTTTTCAGAGGCAACAATATACCTACTTGTATAGAACACTTTGAACACTTTGAACACCAATATATCTTTTATTGTTTTTAATTCAAATATGGCCTATGTACTTGCTGTAGGAATCTTGGCTAAATTGGTTCTCTTGCAAACTTGGTATAGGTATAACAGTAGTAAATGTGTACCAGTAACAGGTTACCAGATTGTGTACCCTACATTAAGTACAGTACTAAATACTTTGTTGAGTTCTGATTTGGTCAATAGTGGTTACATGTGTACAATTTTTTGTCTGTAAGCTCCTGCATAAATTAAGTTTTAAAAAGTGGTAAAATTTTTCTCAGATCTTGCAAGATAAAATTTTGGTAATTTTTTTTAACAATTTAGTATTTTTACATTCACTGCATTAGAAAGTGCATGTAAAAGTGGGAGCGTCTCAAAATGTTCTAACTAGCGAAAAAAGGAATTGGTCACGGATATATATGGCATATATTTTTTTAATGTTAGAAAGGTATGCAAATCACAGAAATGTTAGTACTTTCGCCTATAGCCAAAACATTTACTACCGTTCTACCTATAACGTGTCGCTATTTATAAGATTAATACGTCATACGCAATAGCTTTCCGGTGGGAGTTACAGTTTTGTAATTGGAACAGCCCTTCAAAACAAAGCCTCCTCGTCGCGTATTGCTCATACACAAATCCTTTTTTACCTCCTCTCAAAGCCCTTAAAGCACATCATTTTAGAATTGCGGTTTTTTTTCTTTCAGTGATTTAATTAACTGTAATATTTTTGTTTGCATATACTATGGAAGGGTTTAATAACATCAAGGCTATATTTAAAGTGGTAATCCTGATAATTTTAGCAAAAATTGTATCAACAAAAAAAGCCAAAAAAAAAAATTAATGTATTACAAAATATATACATAAAATTATTGTTTTTAAATATGTGAAGTGAAAAATGATCATAAAAATTTTTGAACGGAAAGTGGAAAAGATTATATATAAATGAATGTTTCTATCTCTGTTTCTGTTTCTCTACATGTACCATGTGTATACAAATACAAATACAAATATCTTTATTCCAATCAAGGGCCCTAGAATAGAGCATGAAATTACAAACAAGTGATTATCATAATTGGTGACATGTATAACATAGAAAACAACATTACAATAACAGCTTGATAATGTTATAACTTATGACACTTATGTTGGACTGGGGCAGAGCCAAGTGATACATATATAGGTACATGTATGACATATGCATGTAAATAGAAGAGAGACAATTATTAGTTGTTTATTAAAAGAAAAAAAAATACAAATAAATATAAGTCAGTGATAAATTTAAACAATAATATTTGTATACAACTAATCCCCATGCATTTTGTACGAAAATAAAATTCGCCAATCCTTATAGTTACATAATTTGCAGTTAGGTCGTTTTTTATGTTAACGATAGATCACGTGTATAATGTATTCTATTTTTAGTCGAAGTATTGTCCCATAATCAGTAGGAGGCAACGTTATACCAGGAACCTATAAATCAATCGTTAGTTATACTAGTCCCAGGTTATACTGATGAATGAATTTTCATCTTTGAGGTATGTTTAATATGTAGATTTATAACTTGAGATTTTTAAACCGGCACACATTTGATTACATATGAAAATCAACACCGGAAATATTTACACATGCCGATTTGTGAGTAAAGTGTCAAAATTTGATGGTGTGTTTTATCTGTACATTCATGCATTCACCGGTGTGTCCTTTTACATTTTGATACTGTGTTTTATCTGTACATTCACCGATGTTGCTTTACCATGTTGAATGTCATTGTATGTACTGCGAACTTTCAAGGCTTGACCCACTGAGCTATAGTGTCATCAGGTTTGGCCTTCGCTTTTTTTTTGGGGGGGGGGGGGGGTGGGGGGGCGGTATTCAAAAACCTGACCGCAGACCATAAAGAGTAACCCGTTTTCAGTGTGAGAATGCCAAGCACCTTGCAAGATAATGAAACTTTCTTTTATTATATTAGATTTTAAAGAAGTAGGTATATTGTTGCCTCTGAAAACAACACCATAAAATTTTGACAAATTCGAGATGTTTATGGTTGTCAATAACAAGTCGTGAAAATATCAATGTACATTCCTTAAAATTATATTGTTTCAAACAGTGTCATTTGAAACGACATGATTCTTTCTAATTGTCAGAAGAACTAAAATTTATGCTGTCCTTTTGACATCAACACAATTTTGCTGCGAGACATACTGACTTAGTTAGATTAATTCATGACATACGTATCCCAAAAATCAACACTTTTATCTAACAAGAGGATTTATTATAATTTCACCTTTTGGCTGATAATAATAATAATGATGATAATAATAATAATAATAATAATAATAATAATAATAATAATAATAATAATAATAATAATAATTGCTCCGAGCAACGGTCATTTTGTGAAAAAAAGTTGAAATGCGGTTTTCTTACTTAGCAAAAAGTATATGAAAAATGCTATAGATTTCATGAAACAATCAATTTTAAAAGTTGCCTTTTGATACAATAAAAAAAAACAAAATTGCATTTAATTTTAGTTTCACCGACTGCCCATGATTCCTATGAATGGCCGTTCATGATTATATACGCGTTTATAAAGATATACGCGTATATAACTATAATATGTCCGTATATTGTGGTTATATACCCGTATATTGTGGTTATATACTCGTATATTGTGGTTATATACCCGTATATTGTGGTTATATACCCGTATATTGTGGTTATATATCCGTATATTGTGGTTATATACCCGTATATTGTGGTTATATACCCGCATATTGTGGTTATGTACCCGTATATTGTGGTTATGTACCGTATATTGTGGTTATATACCGTATATTGTGGTTATATACCCGCATATTGTGGTTATATACCCGCATATTGTGGTTATATACCCGTATATTGTGGTTATATACCCGTATATTGTGGTTATGTACCCGTATATTGTGGTTATATACCCGTATATTGTGGTTATATACCCGTATATTGTGGTTATATACCCGCATATTGTGGTTATATACCCTTATATTGTGGTTATATGCCCGTATATTGTGGTTATATACCCGTATATTGTGGTTATATACCCGCATATTGTGGTTATATACCCGTATATTGTGGTTATGTACCCGTATATTGTGGTTATATACCCGTATATTGTGGTTATATACTCGTATATTGTGGTTATATATCCGCAAAGTGTGGTTATATACCCGCATATTGTGGTTATATACCCGTATATTGTGGTTATATACCCGTATATTGTGGTTATATACCCGTATATTGTGGTTATATACCCGTATATTGTGGTTATATACCCGTATATTGTGGTTATATACCCGCATATTGTGGTTATATACCCGTATATTGTGGTTATATACCGTATATTGTGGTTATATACCCGCATATTGTGGTTATATACCCGCATATTGTGGTTATATACCGTATATTGTGGTTATATACCCGCATATTGTGGTTATATACCCGTATATTGTGGTTATATACCCGTATATTGTGGTTATATACCCGTATATTGTGGTTATATACCCGCATATTGTGGTTATGTACCCGTATATTGTGGTTATATACCCGCATATTGTGGTTATATACCGTATATTGTGGTTATATACCCGTATATTGTGGTTATATACCGTATATTATGGTTATATACCCGTATATTGTGGTTATATACCCGTATATTGTGGTTATATACCGTATATTGTGGTTATATACCCGCATATTGTGGTTATGTACCCGTATATTGTGGTTATGTACCCGTATATTGTGGTTAAATACGCGTATATTGTGTTTATATGCCCGTATATTGTGGTTATATACCCGTATATTGTGGTTATGTACCCGTATATTGTGGTTATGTACCCGTATATTGTGGTTATATACCGTATATTGTGGTTATATACCCGCATATTGTGGTTATGTACCCGTATATTGTGGTTATGTACCCGTATATTGTGGTTAAATACGCGTATATTGTGTTTATATGCCCGTATATTGTGGTTATATACCCGTATATTGTGGTTATGTACCCGTATATTGTGGTTATATACCCGTATATTGTGGTTATATACCCGTATATTGTGGTTATGTACCCGTATATTGTGGTTATATACCCGTATATTGTGGTTATATACCCGCATATTGTGGTTATGTACCCGTATATTGTGGTTATGTACCTGTATATTGTGGTTAAATACGCGTATATTGTGTTTATATGCCCGTATATTGTGGTTATATACCCGTATATTGTGGTTATGTACCCGTATATTGTGGTTATATACCCGTATATTGTGGTTATATACCCGCATATTGTGGTTATATACCCGTATATTGTGGTTATATACCCGTATATTGTGGTTATATACCCGTATATTGTGGTTATATACCCGTATATTGTGGTTATATACCGTATATTGTGGTTATATACCCGTATATTGTGGTTATATACCCGTATATTGTGGTTATATACCCGCATATTGTGGTTATATACCCGTATATTGTGGTTATATACCCGTATATTGTGGTTATATACCCGCATATTGTGGTTATATACCCGTATATTGTGGTTATATACCGTACATTGTGGTTATATACCCGTATATTGTGGTTATTTACCCGTATATTGTGGTTATATACCCGTATATTGTGGTTATATACCCGTATATTGTGTTTATATACCCGCATATTGTGGTTATATACCTTTATATTGTGGTTATATACCCGTATATTGTGGTTATATACCCGTATATTGTGGTTATATACCCGCATATTGTGGTTATATGCGCGTATATTGTAGTTATATACCCGTATATTGTAGTTATATACCCGTATATTGTGGTTATATACCCGTATATTGTGGTTATATACCCGTATATTGTGGTTATATACCCGCATATTGTGGTTATATGCGCGTATATTGTAGTTATATACCCGTATATTGTGGTTATATACCCGTATATTGTGGTTATATACCCGTATATTGTGGTTATATACCCGTATATTGTGGTTATATACCCGTATATTGTGGTTATGTACCCGTATATTGTGGTTATATACCCGTATATTGTGGTTATATACCCGCATATTGTGGTTATATGCGCGTATATTGTGGTTATATACCCGTATATTGTGGTTATATACCCGTATATTGTGGTTATATACCCGTATATTGTGGTTATATACCCGTATATTGTGGTTATATACCCGTATATTGTGGTTATGTACCCGTATATTGTGGTTATATACCCGTATATTGTAGTTATATACCCGTATATTGTGGTTATGTACCCGTATATTGTGTTTATATACCCGCATATTGTAGTTATATACCCGTATATTGTGGTTATATACCCGTATATTGTGGTTATATACCCGTATATTGTGGTTATATACCCGCATATTGTGGTTATATGCGCGTATATTGTGGTTATATACCCGTATATTGTGGTTATATACCCGTATATTGTGGTTATATACCCGTATATTGTGGTTATATACCCGTATATTGTGGTTATATACCCGTATATTGTGGTTATATACCCGTATATTGTGGTTATATACCCGTATATTGTGGTTATATACCCGTATATTGTGGTTATGTACCCGTATATTGTGGTTATATACCCGTATATTGTAGTTATATACCCGTATATTGTGGTTATGTACCCGTATATTGTGTTTATATACCCGCATATTGTAGTTATATACCCGTATATTGTGGTTATATACCCGTATATTGTGGTTATATACCCGTATATTGTGGTTATATACCCGCATATTGTGGTTATATGCGCGTATATTGTGGTTATATACCCGTATATTGTGGTTATATACCCGTATATTGTGGTTATATACCCGTATATTGTGGTTATATACCCGTATATTGTGGTTATGTACCCGTATATTGTGGTTATATACCCGTATATTGTGGTTATATACCCGTATATTGTGGTTATATGCCCGTATATTGTGGTTATATACACGTATATTATGGTTATATACGCGTTGAAACCCACAATATATACGCGTATATTTTGTATAAACGGGTAATCGCGCATATGACATGAACGGCCATTCATAGATTCCCCCCCCCGCCCCCTTTCTACAAAACAAACCAGATTCCTCTGTTAAAGCAATCAAGTTTGAGTGTTTTGTTGACAATTTTAATTTATCAAACAATCCCACAATCTGACTAAGTCGTCAAAACCACCCACACATTATTTTAAATCAACAATGTATGATTACGTAATATCACAATATATTTTTAGTTAAAGTGTTTCCCGTTAGTCAAAACGAGGCAAAGTTGTGTATACATCAACTATTAACTGCACGCTTGATAATTTAAACTTATTGAATTTTTAATCATTTTTGTCCGAGATCTTGCGGAAGAAAAGAAGTAGACACAGTTTACAATGATATAAATAAAAGTAAAAAACTGTTTGTACTATAATTACCATGCAACGGAAAACCTAAAGTACATGACTGTACATGTATTAAGGTCATTACCACTTATTGTTGTCATGGTAGCGTCGAGTTTAAGTACCTTTGTCTAAATTTTTCGAAATGTGTGTTAAATTTTGCAGAGCGGTGATCAAACATTAATTATTTATCATTATGCATGGGTCAGTTTCGGAAATAAAGCTAATTTAGTTATATCTTGACAAGATATTTTCATGTATTAAACTAAATACAAAAATCTCCAGTTTTTATTGGATAATTACTATGAGTTATTCCTATCTATTCCGTACTTACTCCACATTCTAGACAACGATATATCACACTCCTGTCGATACAACTCCCTCCAGACCGGAAATTGCATCCCGAAATATATTGAAAAGTGTATTCAGTATAATTTCACACATACTGCCAGTAATGGAGGGTGCTACTTCAGTATACATCTCGGGTGATATATTTACTTTGTGTTATATTCTTGCATAACACCCTCCACTACAGGCAGTATGTGTATAATAATAGTCTAAATCCCCGCATCCCTCCTCCCTTTGTCACCATAGTCTAAATCCCCTCATCCCTCCTCCCTTTGTCCCCATAGTCTAAATCCCCGCATCCCTCCTCCCTTTGTCCCCATAGTCTAAATCCCCGCATCCCTCCTCCCTTTGTCCCCATAGTCTAAATCCCCGCATCCCTCCTCCCTTTGTCCCCATAGTCTGAATCCCCGCATCCCTTCTCCCTTTGTCCCCAACACAAACTATTGCGATTTCTAACAAGACCAGAGCTGTAAATATTTTTCAATACACGATTTTGTAACTTATCTGCATATAAAGTAACCTCTCTCTATGAAAGATAAAACTGTAATCTGTAGGTTTGACCTGTAGTGACAAGCGACAATAATAAGTGACCGACTGTGACGGGTATTTCCTAAAGAATAAATAAAGTGGGGTTCGTTGGCTGATTTGTAAAGGTATTTTCTAAACACCTTCCGGTCAACACTGCGATTGCGTGTTCGTGCCTAGTTGCAGACAAGGTGTGCTCGACTTGAACCTCAAATGACAAGGTTTGATAGTTTTCATGCCGACGGTCGTTCTTTTTTAACGGATACTCTGGATTCTTCTCCAAATAAAAAATGAACGCCACGGTAAAGCTTGAAGATTTCCGAAAATAGCGTAAAATCTCATTCAAGCAAACAAAGCCAACTTTCATTGAAAATATGTTGTCTCCTAAATGTGGAAAATATATTATACTTAATGATTTATAATAGTAACATAGTTTGAAGCTCTGGCACATCTTAAATATTTTACGTGGTTTATATATGATCTTGAATGGTGTAAGGCCAGTACAGGGGTACTTTGTATGATTATGCAGATGGATAGACTATAGTGCTGAGATGATTATTTTATATTTGTACCAGTAAAATCGTCAAATAAAAATGAAATAAAATCAAGTGAACAAAACTTTCGCAATAATGGAGGATATTTATTTGGTATGTTTATATTTACTATATAAATGCCTCTGACCAGTTTTCTACTTTGTTCACTATCTAAATGGTTGTGGTCTCATCAAGGTGGTTGTGAGCCACACATCGTTCAAGTTGTTCCCGAAATATATGACTTACAGTTTTGGTGCAGAAGGTGGGGTCCTTGCCGGGTAATCCACAGACAAAAGCATGACGTTATTACATAGCTAAAATATTGCCGAAAAACAAGCAACCAAACACAAAATACAAACAGTCCAGCAATTTTCTTGTTTAATCATTATTTATATTTATTTTGACAGAAAGACGAAAAAAGTGAAGTGAAAGATATAAAGTACATCTAGAATGTTGTTCATAATTACATGTATCATTATGGTAATATGTGTTTCCCATGCAATAGGTATGTACTCGAACTTTGTATCTAGTCATCTACAAAAGTAGGTGGTCAGCACAGATATTGCGGGTTCGAGTCTCAATTCGAGCAGGGTGTACTCTACTCCAATCTTGAGTGGCAAAGATTGCCAGTTTTTCTACCGCATGCCGAGGGTTTTCTCCGGGTACTCCGGCTTCCTTCCTCAATAAAAACTGGATGCCGTGATATGGCTGAAAAATTGCTGCAATTGGCGTTAAGCATCATTCAAACAAACAAACATTTCCTACAATATTCTACTGGTGAAATATTTTTTAAATATTTTTTTCAGGATTCGAATCTAATTCTAAAAGTGTTCGGTTTAATTCTCGTTTTAATGTGCAGACTTGTTTGTTGAATATTAGGTATTAAACATGGATCGCAACAGTCGCAATACATGCATGTCTGTTTACAATTTACAGTTTGAAATGCAAAATTTAAAATTACGCAAAGTGTATGTGAATTAAACAAATTATCAGAATGATCGATCAATACATCTTTGCAAAATTTAAAATATTTATATACTTTGTAAAGATTAGTAGATTACAATATATTTTCTTTTATAAGGTCGCCCAAGACAAATATTGGCTTTATTTTGGCGAATTATTGTTTTGGCAGATTTCTTCTTCTATTTTCATCAATTTTGTCATATCGCTTTCTTAGAGATGCGAAATTGATAAAATTGATGCGAAAGCTGACATTTTGTAAAGGCTACAATCCCCCTAAAAATTTCAACTCTGTCCGATTTTTATTTGTATGGATATTGTAATGTACTGATGAAATAATATCTATGAGGATTTTTCTGGTTTTTTTGTTTTTTTAAATTTTTTTTCTATTTAAAAAAAAATTTTTGTTTTACCCATCAACCTTGTCTGCTCGTTTTTTAGAGATATAATGTCTGACCAAAACGAAACTTGGTAGTATGTAAGGGCTGGTTTGAAGTTGTGCAATCAGTTTAATTTTCAAGATGGCCGCCGTTTAAAATAAAAGTACATTTCTCAGATGCATGGCGAGACAATCCTGAACATTCTGTTTTGTAAAGGCGGCCATTTTACCACCCTTCAACCATTAACAAATGTCAACTTTGTCAGATTTCAATGAATTTTTGTATTTATATGAATATTTGAATGAACTGATTCAATGAGATAATATTAATTGGGATTTAGGCCGATTTGTAGGTTTAAATAATCGATTTTTGGCATTTTAGTTGATTGGAAAATGGTTGAAGAGTCGGCAGAATATGGAAGCGATCTCAAATTGATGTGTACTTTAGATGACTGCTACTCCTCTAATCTCACAAAAAGATGGCATGGAGGACCAGACAACGTCCTCCTGGTGCTAAACGACATTTCCACGAATATTAACAAGTACAGAACAGAGATAGAAAAGGAACACTATATGCTTATCATAAAAAAATTAACCATAAAGGATCTTAATGTATCATACACATGTTCTTGTGGTTTTCAACAGAAAACGAAAATATTATATGAGAATGAAGTTTTCCACAGTAAGCAATGTCTTTATTTAATGTACATTTCACAAAACGCATTACATTTGCAACTTTCGTTCATTTTACTCAAATGACCATTATCGGTTCGCTTGCCGAGTTCATTATTCGTCAGATAATATTGTTATGTAATGCCGTACATTTTCATCTGTGAGAATGCCTGATAAACCGTTGGACTGCAGCTAATGTATGATTATTCGTTTTTTATCCGACCTTCTATGACGGACGCAGTATGGTATACAAATGTCCGTCCTTCTGCACACAGATGTCGTGGTCTGTACATTTTAGAATTGTTATCGAGTTATGGGACCTTGTTCGTAAAAAAAGGACTATAACTTAGAAACGCTTTCATAAATTTCGTTTGTAAGGGGAAATTTATTTTGAAAGATGCCAAATTCTTTATTTTTGGTCAAATTCAGATTTTTTTTATAGAGTTTGGGACTTTGTTTGTTAAAAAGGGGATGAAGTTTAGTTAGTACGTAAATCAAGAAAGCCTTCATCATTTTTTTTAATTCAGGGCAATGTTAATATTCATTTAATAAGTCCCTTACCGGCTTCGCCGAAGGGGACTATAGGTTTGCACTCCGTCCGTCCATCAAACATGTTTTCCGGGACTTTTTTCTAAACGCTTGCAGATATTGAGCTGATATTTGGCATGTGAGTAAACCATGATCAGGTCCAGATAAAGTTCTAATATCGTTCCGGTCCAATGATTTTTGAATAAATTATGGCCCTTGGACTATGCAAATTGTATCTGCCTGTAGGGGACTTAATATCCACACTTGTTGATTATGTCTCATCAGTGCAGATAGAACTATGCACCCATGAAGTATATAGCCCAGGTCCTTATACCTTCAGACGGGCGTATCATGCACTCATGGCTCAGCTGTTGATTATTTTTCGCTGTGATGTAAAAACTTTATTTATGTCGATGTCATACAACTAACCAATTTTATTATATTTGACTTCCGTAAAAAAACGCAAAGTACATACACTGTAATATTTACCACCTTAAAATGAGAGACCAAACGTGTATAAACATATTAATTATGTTTTGTTAATAATTAACTCAGTTGTACGTCTTTTCAAGTACACACAGTGGAGACCTCTGGTGTTACAGTGGAGACCTCTGGTGTCAATTCTACTGATGTTACCAACTCTAGTATTGATGTTATTCTTGGAATAGGTATACCTATAGTAGTCTTCATCATCATTATTGGATTGGTTTTAGTGCTGCAGCAAAAGGGCAAATTAAAGAATGTCAAACAGATTTGTAACAGACAAGGCGGACACAGATATAATGGTAATTTTCAATGCATATTCATAAAATTAAAAAGGGAAATAAAATGTTATGTGTTGAAGAGGTGTATGTCAGTATGGAAAGGCAACATGTTACAAATATAAAAGACAGCTGTGTATTGATGATAAACATTAAACAAAATTAAAAATAAGAATACGGTTGACTGATATTCCGGAAGCGTACACCGTTCCCACATAGTTCAGAGAAGATAACTGCCAAAGACCAGTCAGAATTTTGTAAACGAGTTAAAAAAGGTTAAACGGTGCACAAAAATGCCGAGTATACAGTCTTCTTATATATATGCTCCTATCAATCAACATAACCATTAAAGCTAACGTGAAAGTTCCATCTAACTGTATCTCTATATAAACACTTTCTTTGTCATAATTCATTAATTTTCGACCCTGAAAAAAAATGACGCAAGTTGAATATCGTATTAGAGTAAATGGTATTGCATCTTAATAATGACATGTCGTTTTAATTGTACACGGAACTGGAATACTCGGAAAACCCTTGAATCTTCAGGTGAATTACTGACAATACATACGAGTTAAGGGTGGGACCGAACCAGATTTGTTAAAAGTTGTAACTTAAGCTTTCAGTAATTAGGTGTAATATTAAATAACTAAAGCTCTCATTGGACGAATTAAGTCATATTATTAATCTTAATATTTTTCTTTTGTCCAGAAACAGACCTGGAGAATAAAGATATAACTCTAGGTATAGTACAAAAATACATATTATATTGATTTCTTATCATCATGCTTAATAGATGCGGATTATAAATAGACAAACTTATAATGTTAAATATCAGAAACTATTTAAGGACAAATACAATAAAAATTCCTTTTTTAGCTAACCAGACCCAACGGATGAGTGTGAGCTATTCTCATACTCTAATTATTTTTATTTGCAATTAATTAATTCATTCATTCATTACCGAGTTTATAATTAGCTATTGATTTCCGTGTTGTTAAGGCTAATATTTTGATGCAAATAATAAACTTTCTTTGTTTAAATTTATGATGTATTCTAATTACAACATCAATACAATCATGACCACGAATAAACACTTTAGTGGACAATCGTAACCACGTGCGTAAACAACACCATGTTATGAAACTGTTTTGTCTTCTTTATATGTTGATGTTTATTATCAACAGCGACAAGGTTTTTTGCATTTTCGGAAACCGTCAGTCCACGAATTTAAAAACACACTATCATGCAAAATTTCACCAAACCACGAAAATTGATGCCCACGAACAAAAAAGTACTTTCACAGTATTGCAGAAATGTACCTAAGATGGTCCTCTACAAAGTTAAGAGTTTTTTGTGCCGATCCAAATTCCAAGATGGCCGCCATCGCAGGACTTCGTTTAACATAGGACCAGATGGGAAAACACATATAAACAACTTCTTCTCGGTAACTGTTCCACACAATTAAGCTAAGTTATAAAGAAATGATGGCTGGATAATTATCTTATTATTTTCAGTTTTCGAGCAAACTGCAAATTCAACGTGGCTTCCAGGGCCACTATTGCGTTCTTATTGGCTAAAATTTAAAAAATCGTCTTCTTACAAACCGCAGATTGATTTGAAATATTGCATACATGTACTTAGGTCCTCTACAAAGTTAGATCCAAAATCCAAGATGGCCGCCACAGTTGAACACAGCTTAACATAGGACACTATGAGAAGAACACACAAATCGCTTCTTCTACGAAATTCTTCCACTCAATTATGTCAAATTATGAAGAAATGAAGCTTGGATAGTTATCTGATTATTTTAAGGTTTTTTTTAGCAAAATAGATATTCAACATGGCTGCCAGTGATACTAGTGCGTTCTGATTGCCTGATTTGAAAAAATCGTCCTCTCGAAAACCGCTAGGCAAATTGATTTTAAATATTGCAGCTATGTACCTTAGACAGTCCTTTACAAAGTTTGAGTTTTGTTGTGCTGATCCAAAATCCAATATGGCCGCCACTGTGGAACACAGCTTAACATAAGACCCAATGGGAAAACCATAAAAAATAGCTTCTTCTCGGAAACTGTTCCACACAATTAAACCAAATAATGCAGAAGCGAATCTTGGGGAGTAATTTTATTATTTTAAGTTTTTCGAGCCGATAGGAAATTCAGAATGGCTGCCAGTGCTGTAAATGCGTTCTGATTGGCTGAAATTTCTAAATTTGTTTCCTCACAAACCGCTTGGCAGAAGGAATTGTGATATTGTAGAAATGTACCTCAGATGGTCCAAAACTACTAGTTTTGAGTTGTCTGTTTCGATCCAAAATACAAGACGGCTGCCATCATGGAACATAACTTAACAGATAGTAACCTATGAAAAAAAAAACTGCTTCTTCTCAGAAACTGTCCTACAAATTGCTGCCGATTGGAAATTAAATGACAACATTCATAGAAACCGCATCTTTACATAAACTATTTAGCATTTAATATTAAAAGTTGGAAGAAAAGTCATGTCTCTTAAAAAGTCAGGTGAGTGATGAGCCTCTAGTTGTTTATAGTCTTTAAATCTGATCTTTTTATGTCCGTGTGAGCTATTGCCATCATGCGACGTTTGTTGTAGTCTTCTTTCGGTCGTTGATAACTAAGTCATAAATTTTCTTATAATTCACTCTAGAAATTATGGTTTTTATCAATAATGACCACCTAAAATGACTTTAGTGAATGAAAATAATAAAAAAAAATGTTTCCTGCAATATTAAAGTATTTAAGTAAAATTTTTGCAAATTGTAAACATGTTTATAAATACTTCCGCAAATGTATCTAAACTGCACAAAAAAAAAAATAAATGTACTCACAAGGTTTATTTTATTGTTCTCTCATTTGGAGATGTATTGAAGTGTGAAGTTTGTGTTTTGTTTATCTCTCCACCCGCTCTGTCTATTTATTAAGTACAGGACAAAATTATGTATGATTTAATTTATTAAATCATACATGCATTTTATTTTTATTATACAAGCATTTTTCCATATTGGCATCTACAAGACCAATGGCACGATATAAAATAGAAATTAAGAATATACATTCCAAATTACTATCATGTTGCTAAATTTATTTGCAGGTTTCTCTCAGACTTGCAGTGGCTTACATGCCTATAGTCAAATTAGTGCTACATTATTGCCACAAGAAAATCGTTATTCAAACCAAAATAATGGTAGTTTAACAAATAATGACTGTTCATTATTTACTGAAAATGAGACTGAAAGTCAAGCTAGCTGCAGCACAGACCAGGCATTTCAACACATTTCACCCACTAGTAAAATTGAAGACGATCAGGGTTTGTGTTGATCAATATTTAAAATTTTATTTTTATAATGATATCTAGGACATTGTATTCATCAAACATACATTTAATGATTTTATACAATGTTTGCGACCATTAATCACAACATAGGAAAACTTGATAAAAATTATAATCCAATAAAAATTATATTGCGTGTAATACTAAATGTATAAGGAAGGTATGAGTGAACAAATATGATGAGTCTTCTATTTTAGTAGATAAGTCATAACTTGTTTTGGTTTCTTGTATACTTCAGTAATAATTGTAGAATACAGCGTTAAATTAGAGCTGTTTCATTCAAACAGACATGGCTCCTCGTGAAGACACTAAACATTTGTGATTACCACAAATCATATTTCAGTATAAGGACATAAAAATTAATGCAACCACCCATAGCAGCTTACACAAAATCTGCATCAAAAGATTATACAAGAAACATTACTTAATGTGCAAATCAAATCAATGCTGTAAATGACTAAACTAGGAAAAAAGTTCTAAATGCATAATTAAATATATAGCTGCTTGTATTTTACTTCATTTTGCAGCAGAGGTATGTTATGTATTTCATTCATCTGAAGAAAATATTACCAGAAACGGATCTGATGATTCAGGCAGACGACCAGACAAGACGTTTCAATTAAGTTTACCAAACGATCAAAATATAAATAGTTCTGGCACTACACAAATGTCCTGTCCAGACTATAAAACCATGGATATAAGGATATGTAGCTACTGCGATGAATGGGAACTGTCTAGTCCAACTGTAATTAATATGGCTGAAGCTGGATTCTTTTATTTAGGTATCATCTATTTCATTGACATTTATATACTCCCAGATACGAAGTTTGAGGGCTATATTGGAATCACGTCCATCTGTCGGTCTGTAGACGAAATTTGTCTGTTTGATTTAAGCTTAACTTTTACTGCATCATTGGTTAGTAACCAGCACGTCATTGACAGCAAAAAATATATAGCTACTTTTGCTCTGTTTTGATTTAAATGCATGTATTATAAGTACCAAGCCTTGCTGTGCATAACGTTGGTTCGAAGACATTTATTATAAGTACCAAGCCTTGCTGTGCATAACGTTGGTTCGAAGACATTTATTATAAGTACCAAGCCTTGCTGTGCATAACGTTGGTTCGAAGACATTTATTATAAGTACCAAGCCTTGCTGTGCATAACGTTGGTTCGAAGACATTTATTATAAGTACCAAGCCTTGCTGTGCATAACGTTGGTTCGAAGACATTTATTATAAGTACCAAGCCTTGCTGTGCATAACTCTGGTTCGAAGACATTTATTATAAGTACCAAGCCTTGCTGTGCATAACGTTGGTTCGAAGACATTTATTATAAGTACCAAGCCTTGCTGTGCATAACTCTGGTTCGAAGACATTTATTATAAGTACCAAGCCTTGCTGTGCATAACGTTGGTTCGAAGACATTTATTATAAGTACCAAGCCTTGCTGTGCATAACGTTGGTTCGAAGACATTTATTATAAGTACCAAGCCTTGCTGTGCATAACGTTGGTTCGAAGACATTTATTATAAGTACCAAGCCTTGCTGTGCATAACGTTGGTTCGAAGACATTTATTATAAGTACCAAACCTTGCTGTGCATAACGTTGGTTCGAAGACATTTAATATAAGTACCAAGCCTTGCTGTGCATAACTCTGGTTCGAAGACATTTATTATAAGTACCAAGCCTTGCTGTGCATAACGTTGGTTCGAAGACATTTATTATAAGTACCAAGCCTTGCTGTGCATAACGTTGGTTCGAAGACATTTATTATAAGTACCAAGCCTTGCTGTGCATAACGTTGGTTCGAAGACATTTATTATAAGTACCAAACCTTGCTGTGCATAACGTTGGTTCGAAGACATTTAATATAAGTACCAAGCCTTGCTGTGCATAACGTTGGTTCGAAGACATTTATTATAAGTACCAAGCCTTGCTGTGCATAACGTTGGTTCGAAGACATTTATTATAAGTACCAAACCTTGCTGTGCATAACGTTGGTTCGAAGACATTTATTATAAGTACCAAGCCTTGCTGTGCATAACGTTGGTTCGAAGACATTTATTATAAGTACCAAGCCTTGCTGTGCATAACTCTGGTTCGAAGACATTTATTATAAGTACCAAGCCTTGCTGTGCATAACGTTGGTTCGAAGACATTTATTATAAATACAAAGCCTTGCTGTGCATAACGTTGGTTCGAAGACATTTATTATAAGTACCAAGCCTTGCTGTGCATAACGTTGGTTCGAAGACATTTATTATAAGTACCAAGCCTTGCTGTGCATAACGTTGGTTCGAAGACATTTATTATAAGTACCAAGCCTTGCTGTGCATAACGTTGGTTCGAAGACATTTATTATAAGTACCAAGCCTTGCTGTGCATAACGTTGGTTCGAAGACATTTATTATAAGTACCAAGCCTTGCTGTGAATAACGTTGGTTCGAAGACATTTATTATAAGTACCAAGCCTTGCTGTGCATAACGTTGGTTCGAAGACATATTATTATAAGTACCAAGCCTTGCTGTGCATAACGTTGGTTCGAAGACATTTATTATAAGTACCAAGCCTTGCTGTCCATAACGTTGGTTCGAAGACATTTATTATAAGTACCAAGCCTTGCTGTGCATAACTCTGGTTCGAAGACATTTATTATAAGTACCAAGCCTTGCTGTGCATAACGTTGGTTCGAAGACATTTATTATAAGTACCAAGCCTTGCTGTGCATAACGTTGGTTCGAAGACATTTATTATAAGTACCAAACCTTGCTGTGCATAACGTTGGTTCGAAGACATGTATTATAAGTACCAAGCCTTGCTGTGCATAACGTTGGTTCGAAGACATGTATTATAAGTACCAAGCCTTGCTGTGCATAACGTTGGTTCGAAGACATGTATTATAAGTACCAAGCCTTGCTGTGCATAACTCTGGTTCGAAGACATGTATTATAAGTACCAAGCCTTGCTGTGCATAACGTTGGTTCGAAGACATGTATTATAAGTACCAAGCCTTGCTGTGCATAACGTTGGTTCGAAGACATGTATTATAAGTACCAAGCCTTGCTGTGCATAACGTTGGTTCGAAGACATGTATTATAAGTACCAAGCCTTGCTGTGCATAACGTTGGTTCGAAGACATTTATTATAAGTACCAAGCCTTGCTGTGCATAACGTTGGTTCGAAGACATTTATTATAAGTACCAAGCCTTGCTGTGCACAACTCTGGTTCGAAGACATTTATTATAAGTACCAAGCCTTGCTGTGCATAACGTTGGTTCGAAGACATTTATTATAAGTACCAAGCCTTGCTGTGCATAACGTTGGTTCGAAGACATTTATTATAAGTACCAAGCCTTGCTGTGCATAACGTTGGTTCGAAGACATTTATTATAAGTACCAAGCCTTGCTGTGCATAACGTTGGTTAGAAGACATTTATTATAAGTACCAAGTCTTGCTGTTCATAACGTTGGTTCGAAGACATTTATTATAAGTACCAAGCCTTGCTGTGCATAACGTTGGTTCGAAGACATTTATTATAAGTACCAAGCCTTGCTGTGTATAACGTTGGTTCGAAGACATTTATTACACTTTCTGGGAAAAAGGTACATGTATATGCAGATTCATCATATCAGTGGTACATGTAGTTCATGCGTGCTGTGACCTTTATAATGAGTAAAGACAAAATTATCAAAAGCAATATTAAGTTTTGTTTTCTCAGTTTAATATAATTGTAATCAGTTGTGTTTATTTCACACGTTTTGCTTTAAAGATAATTTTGTTAGGCAGTGGTAAATGTTATATAAATATTATAGACAGTATCTAGTAGGTAAAAGTTATATAAATGTTATATAAATGAATCACCTGTTGTAAGAAAACTGCGATAGGGTGCGCATAATGCATCATTTCGTATTATAAACTGCAAATTAAGGCACGTCAGTCCTCTGTGTTCGTTTCTTCAGTAAAGTTGTACAGCCAGCAATTTATCAGCAATATCATGACGTCTTGTTGAGTTATTAAGGGATTCGTACTAGTTAAAAGTTTGCAAGGAATGAAGCGTTTGGAACGTTCATAATTAATTAGGTTAAGATATAAGCAACACGTTTAACATTGTACAATTCAGAATACGTGCGAATGTCCAGGATATCTTTACTATGTCTGATGGTAGGTCTAGTGCACATTTTTGTAATCCAATAAAGTGGTTTAAAGCTTCAGTAAAATGTATACTGTTCCTTGATGTTCACCTAGTATAAGTGTACTAATTCCATTTATACACATATTTTAAGGTTTCAGAACACTAGCCCGGTGCTTCTGTTGTGGTAGCAAGAAACAGTTTCAAGAAGGTGATAATCCTCTGGACAGGAGCTTCCATAAAGACTGTCAGTATATATCACAGACCACACCAGTTAGTGTAGAGGTACATGTTTATTTAATTTGAATGTGTCTTCTTATTATTTGTTTACGGAATTTAAGTTATTATTGTTGATTTCTAAACGAACACAAACTATCGATTCTTATTATTATAGCAATGTTCAGTGCATTATTAAATTAAGCAATGAATTTATAAAAAATTAATAGTCAACTGTTTGTATTTTGCATTACTTCAAGGTGTAGATAGCCTTAGCCGGATTTGGTATAACGTTTTGGAATTTTGGTGATAAAAGCTCTACAACATCTCATTCATTTGGATTTTAAATATTTTTTGGGTTCGAGCGCCACTGATGAGTCTTGGTTAGACGAAACGCGCGTCTGGCATAGTAAATTCTATTAACCTTTGTATCTTTGACGACATTTTGTTTTTATGTAATTCTTTTATTATTTAACTAAGTTTAATGAAATGAACAACGAATCTAATAGTTGTTTTGTTTTTACTTTGTTATGCAGAAATCTCCTGAGGATCCTGACGAAACAATACCAATGACTATAGTTCAAAGTGATACATGAGGAATATTTGGTAGTTTCCTCTCAACCTTCAACGTTTAGAGGTGCATTATTAAGATTCCAGTCGGATGGAGAATTTAAGATACTTTCATGGCTTCGTACAGCGACGGTTAATTTTATCTGTTCGTTATTTTTCAACTACGTGATATTCGAAGTAATTTTTTTCACTATTTGTATTCTAGATGAACCATCCGAACTATTTATCCATGATGAAAGATTAAAGATTTCAAAAATAAATGTGTTGACTGAAATACATTTTGGTGTTTACACTGTTGTTAAGTCGCCCAAAACGAAGTTTTGGCGACTTATTGTTTTTGCACCGTTTCTTATTATTATTATGGCTCCCAAACGAAAGTTTGGGAGACATATTGTTTTTGCTGTTTCTTATTAAGTCGCCGACCACGAAGTGTCGGGCGACTTATTGTTTTTACTCCGTTTCTTATTAAGTCGCCGACCACGAAGTGTCGGGCGACTTATTGTTTTTACTCCGTTTCTTATTATTATTATTATTATTATTATTTTCATATTTCTTATGTTTTCCCCTCGCAATGTTGTCCGCTCGTTTTCTCGCTCATCTTTTAACCGATCGAAATGAAACTTTGGGAACATGTTAAGGGTGACCTGAAGTTGTGCAATCCACTTTTGAAATTTTCAAAATGGCCGCCATTTTCAAAATGGCCGCCGTTGAAAAAAATGATGGCCGTTGTCAGATCTCACTAATTGCCAAAGCAATTTCAATGAAAATTAATATACTGGTACAGCTAACTATCCCGAGCATTTTCGCAAAAAAAAATTTGACGCGGCCGACATTTCAAAATGGCCGCCATCCGAACACCACCCCCCTAAAAATGTAAAAATTTAAACGTCATCCGATTTAGACGAAATTTGGTATACAGGTAGCTTATGATACCCTAAGTGTGCCACTATTTAAAAATGTTTTGTCCAACTTCCGGTTTCAAAATGGCGGCCGTTTTAAAGTTTTACAAAATGGCGGCCGTTGTCAGATCTCAGTTATGGCCAGAGCAATTTCAATGAAAATTGGTATACTGATACAGCTAACTATCCTGCGCATTTTTGCAAAAAAAATTTTTTGTCCGACTTCCGGTTTCAAAATGGCGGCCGTTTTAAAGTTTGCTCGTTTTCTCGCTCATCTTTTAACCGATCGAAATGAAACTTGGCCAACTGAAAGCTCATGTTATGAAGTTGTGCTCTTGACTTTTAGTTCCCTCTACTCGGTCAAAAGTGCGGAACGGGAGGCGACTTCAACGTTTCGGGAAACGTAAATTTTAATTATTATTCTTCTTCTTTCTTTCTTTTTTCTTTCCGTTCAATCTTGTCCGCACATTTTCTCAGAGACGCAATGTCCAATCAAGATGAAACTTTGGGAACATGTTAAGGGTGACCTGAAGTTGTGCAATCCACTTTTGAAATTTTCAAAATGGCCGCCATTTTCAAAATGGCCGCCGTTGAATAAAAATGACTACCGTTGTCAGATCTCAGTAATTGCCAAAGCAATTTCAATGAAAATTGGTATACTGATACAGCTAACTATCCTGAGCATTTTTGCAAAAAAAAATTTGACGCGACCGACATTTCAAAATAGCCGCCATCCGAACACCACCCCCTAAAAATGCAAAAATTTAAACGTCATCCGATTTAGACGAAATTTAGTATACAGGTAGCTTATGATACCCTGAGTGTGCCACTATTTAAAATTTTTTTGTCCGACTTCCGGTTTCAAAATGGCGGCCATTTTACTGCAGGAAAGTCAACTTTGTCCAATTTCAACAAAATTTGATTTCTAGGCATATTTTAATGTACTGATTTGAATGAAATACTATCCATAAGGATTATAGTGGCAATGGGGGTTCGTTTGGGAGACATTCTGTGTTGGCATCCCAACACAATCAGCACTAGTTATTATTATGTCTCCCAAACGAAGTTTTGGGAGACATATTGTTTTTGTCCGGTTTCTTATTATTATTCTTCTTCTTTCTTTCTTTCTTTCTTTCTTTTTTCTTTCCGTTCAATCTTGTCCGCACATTTTCTCAGAGATGCAATGTCCAATCAAGATGAAACTTTGGGAACATGTTAAGGGTGACCTGAAGTTGTGCAATCCACTTTTGAAATTTTCAAAATGGCCGCCATTTTCAAAATGGCCGCCGTTGAAAAAAAATGACGGCCGTTGTCAGATCTCAGTAATTGCCAAAGCAATTTCAATGAAAATTGGTATACTGATACAGCTAACTATCCCGAGCATTTTTGCAAAAAAAAATTTGACGCGGCCGACATTTCAAAATGGCCGCCATCCGAACACCACCCCCCCTAAAAATGTAAAAATTTAAACGTCATCCGATTTAGACGAAATTTGGTATACAGGTAGCTTATGATACCCTGAGTGTGCCACTATTTAAAAATTTTTTGTTCGACTTCCGGTTTCAAAATGGCGGCCATTTTACTGCAGGAAAAAGTCAACTTTGTCCGATTTCAACAAAATTTGATTTCTAGGCATATTTTAATGTACTGATTTGAATGAAATACTATCCATGGGGATTATAGTGGAAATGGGGGTTCGTTTGGGAGACATTCTGTGTTGGCATCCCAACACAATCAGCACTAGTTATTATTATTTTCATATTTCTTATGTTTTCCTTTTTCCCCTCGCAATGTTGTCCGCTCGTTTTCTCGCTCATCTTTTAACCGATCGAAATGAAACTTTGGGAACATAATAAGGGTGACCTGAAGTTGTGCAATCCACTTTTGAAATTTTCAAAATGGCCGCCATTTTCAAAATGACCGCCGTTGAAAAAAAATGACGGCCGTTGTCAGATCTCAGTAATTGCCAAAGCAATTTCAATGAAATTGGTATACTGATACAGCTCCCTATCCCGAGCATTTTTGCAAAAAAAAATTTGACGCGGCCGACATTTCAAAATGGCCGCCATCCGAACACCACCCCCCTAAAAATGTAAAAATTTAAACGTCATCCGATTTAGACGAAATTTGGTATACAGGTAGCTTATGATACCCTAAGTGTGCCACTATTTAAAAATGTTTTGTCCGACTTCCGGTTTCAAAATGGCGGCCGTTTTAAAGTTTTACAAAATGGCGGCCGTTGTCAGATCTCAGTTATGGCCAGAGCAATTTCAATGAAAATTGGTATACTGATACA
Organism: Limnoperna fortunei; assembly: GCA_944474755.1. Classification (NCBI taxonomy): domain Eukaryota; kingdom Metazoa; phylum Mollusca; class Bivalvia; order Mytilida; family Modiolidae; genus Limnoperna; species Limnoperna fortunei. The sequence goes on from OX104112.1 coordinate 6,429,328, forward strand.
GCTAACTATCCTGAGCATTTTTGCAAAAAAAATTTTTTGTCCGACTTCCGGTTTCAAAATGGCGGCCGTTTTAAAGTTTGCTCGTTTTCTCGCTCATCTTTTAACCGATCGAAATGAAACTTGGCCAACTGAAAGCTCATGTTATGAAGTTGTGCTCTTGACTTTTAGTTCCCTCTACTCGGTCAAAAGTGCGGAACGGGAGGCGACTTCAACGTTTCGGGAAACGTAAATTTTAATTATTATTATTATTATTATTATTTTCATATTTCTTATGTTTTCCCCTCGCAATGTTGTCCGCTCGTTTTCTCGCTCATCTTTTAACCGATCGAAATGAAACTTGGCCAACTGAAAGCTCATGTTATGAAGTTGTGCTCTTGACGGTCAAAAGTGCGGAACGGGAGGCGACTTCAACGTTTCGGGAAACGTAAATTTTAATTATTATATTTTTTTTTTCTTCCACTTTCCGCCAGAATTTTGTCCGACTGTTTTCTCGGAGACCGTAGATTGGATCGACATGAAACTTCACAAAAAAATAGATCATGATGTGAAGTGGTGCCTTGCAGGTTTAAAATTTTTAAATTGGCGGCCATCTTGAAATGGCGGCCATTTTGAAAACGAAAAAAATCCTTAAAAATCCAAAAGTTAACGGATTTCAATGAAAATTGGAATATAAGTAGGGTATGTTATACCGCACCATACGACGCACATGTTGTCTTTTTGTGGCGGCCATTTTGAATCCAAGATGGCCGCCAAAAATTCAAAATGCTCGTAATCACACGAAACTTGGTTTTTAGGTAGATTACCATGATGCGGTCAGATGTTAGCCATCAAAATTGGAATTTGAACATGGCGGCCATCTTAAAATGGCGGCCATTTCGAAAATGAAAATAAATCCTTAAAATCCAAAAGTTAACGGATTTCGCTGAAATTGGAATATAAGTAGAGTATGTTATAACGCACCATATGACGCACATGTTGACTTTTTATGGCGGCCATTTTGAATCCAAGATGGCCGCCAAACATTCAAAATGCTCGGAATCGCATGTAACTTGGTTTTAGGTAGATTACCATGTCGCGATAAGATGTTAGTCATCAAAAGTTGAATTTGAACACGACAGCCATCTGAAAATGGCGGCCATTTTGAAAATGAAAATAAATCCTTAAAAAACCAACAGTTAACGGATTTCAATGAAAATTAAAATAGAAGTAAAGTCTGTTATACCGCACCATATGACGCACATGTGGACTTTCTATGGTGGCCATTTTGAATCCAAGATGGCCGACAAAATAGAAAAATGCTCCGATTTACACGAAACTTGGTTTCCTGGTAGATAAAGTTTCTGTGAATGGATGTCTGAACTCCAGTGTCCACGGGGTCGTTTGGGAGCCAGTTATGATCCATAAGATCATAATCATGTTTAATTATGGCTCCCAAACGAAAGTTTGGGAGACATATTGTTTTTGCTCTGTTTCTTATTATTATTTTTTTTTCTTCCACTTTCCGCCAGAATTTTGTCCGACCGTTTTCTCGGAGACCGTAAATTGGATCGACATGAAACTTCACACAAAAATAGGTCATGATGTGAAGTTGTGCCTTTCAGGTTTAAAATTTTTAAATTGGCCGCCATCTTGAAATGGCGGCCATTTTGAAAATGAAAAAATCCTTAAAAATCCAAAAGTTAACGGATTTCGACGAAAATTGGAATATAAGTAGAGTATGTTACACCGCACCATATGACACACATGTTGACTTTTTATGGCGGCCATTTTGAATCCAAGATGGCCGCCAAAATTTCAAAATGATCGGAATCGCACCAAACTTGGTTTTTAGGTAGATTACAATGTTGCGATCAGATGTTAGTCATCAAAATCTCAATTTGATCATGGCGGCCATCTTAAAATGGCGGCAATTTTGAAAAATGAAAATATATCTTTAAAAAAATCCAAAAGTTAACGGATTTCGACGAAAATATAAGTAGAGTATGTTATACCGCACCATATGACACACATGATGACCTTTTTATGGCGGCCATTTTGAATCCAAGATATCCGAAAAATAGAAAAATTCTCCTATTTGCACGAAACTTGGTTTCCTGGTAGATAAAGTTTCTGTGAATGGATGTCTGAACTCCAGTGTCCACGGGGGTCGTTTGGGAGCCAGTTATGATCCATAAGATCATATTCATGTTTAATTAAGTCGCCGACCACGAAGTGTCGGGCGACTTATTGTTTTTACTCCGTTTCTTATTATTATTATTATTATTATTATTTTCATATTTCTTATGTTTTCCCCTCGCAATGTTGTCCGCTCGTTTTCTCGCTCATCTTTTAACCGATCGAAATGAAACTTGGCCAACTGAAAGCTCATGTTATGAAGTTGTGCTCTTGACGGTCAAAAGTGCGGAACGGGAGGCGACTTCAACGTTTCGGGAAACGTAAATTTAATTAAGTCGCCGACCACGAAGTGTCGGGCGACTTATTGTTTTTACTCCGTTTCCTATTATTATTAAGTCGCCGACCACGAAGTGTCGGGCGACTTATTGTTTTTACTCCGTTTCTTATTATTATTAAGTCGCCGACCACGAAGTGTCGGGCGACTTATTGTTTTTACTCCGTTTCTTATTATTATTATTAAGTCGCCGACCACGAAGTGTCGGGCGACTTATTGTTTTTACTCCGTTTCTTATTATTATTATTATTATTATGTTTTCCTTTTTCCCCTCGCAATGTTGTCCGCTCGTTTTCTCGCTCATCTTTTAACCGATCGAAATGAAACTTTGGGAACATGTTAAGGGTGACCTGAAGTTGTGCAATCCACTTTTGAAATTTTCAAAATGGCCGCCATTTTCAAAATGGCCGCCGTTGAAAAAAATGACGGCCGTTGTCAGATCTCAGTAATTGCCAAAGCAATTTCAATGAAAATTGGTATACTGGTACAGCTAACTATCCCGAGCATTTTTGCAAAAAAAAATTTGACGCGGCCGACATTTCAAAATGGCCGCCATCCGAACACCACCCCCCTAAAAATGTAAAAATTTAAACGTCATCCGATTTAGACGAAATTTGGTATACAGGTAGCTTATGATACCCTAAGTGTGCCAATATTTAAAAATGTTTTGTCCGACTTCCGGTTTCAAAATGGCGGCCGTTTTAAAGTTTTACAAAATGGCGGCCGTTGTCAGATCTCAGTTATGGCCAGAGCAATTTCAATGAAAATTGGTATACTGATACAGCTAACTATCCTGAGCATTTTTGCAAAAAAAATTTTTTGTCCGACTTCCGGTTTCAAAATGGCGGCCGTTTTAAAGTTTGCTCGTTTTCTCGCTCATCTTTTAACCGATCGAAATGAAACTTGGCCAACTGAAAGCTCATGTTATGAAGTTGTGCTCTTGACTTTTAGTTCCCTCTACTCGGTCAAAAGTGCGGAACGGGAGGCGACTTCAACGTTTCGGGAAACGTAAATTTTAATTATTATTATTATTATTATTTTCATATTTCTTATGTTTTCCCCTCGCAATGTTGTCCGCTCGTTTTCTCGCTCATCTTTTAACCGATCGAAATGAAACTTTGGGAACATGTTAAGGGTGACCTGAAGTTGTGCAATCCACTTTTGAAATTTTCAAAATGGCCGCCATTTTCAAAATGGCCGCCGTTGAAAAAAATGACGGCCGTTGTCAGATCTCAGTAATTGCCAAAGCAATTTCAATGAAAATTGGTATACTGGTACAGCTAACTATCCCGAGCATTTTTGCAAAAAAAAATTTGACGCGGCCGACATTTCAAAATGGCCGCCATCCGAACACCACCCCCCTAAAAATGTAAAAATTTAAACGTCATCCGATTTAGACGAAATTTGGTATACAGGTAGCTTATGATACCCTGAGTGTGCCACTATTTAAAAATGTTTTGTCCGACTTCCGGTTTCAAAATGGCGGCCGTTTTAAAGTTTTACAAAATGGCGGCCGTTGTCAGATCTCAGTTATGGCCAGAGCAATTTCAATGAAAATTGGTATACTGATACAGCTAACTATCCTGAGCATTTTTGCAAAAAAAATTTTTTGTCCGACTTCCGGTTTCAAAATGGCGGCCGTTTTAAAGTTTGCTCGTTTTCTCGCTCATCTTTTAACCGATCGAAATGAAACTTGGCCAACTGAAAGCTCATGTTATGAAGTTGTGCTCTTGACTTTTAGTTCCCTCTACTCGGTCAAAAGTGCGGAACGGGAGGCGACTTCAACGTTTCGGGAAACGTAAATTTTAATTATTATTATTTTCATATTTCTTATGTTTTCCTTTTTCCCCTCGCAATGTTGTCCGCTCGTTTTCTCGCTCATCTTTTAACCGATCGAAATGAAACTATGGGAACATAATAAGGTTGACCTGAAGTTGTGCAATCCACTTTTGAAATTTTCAAAATGGCCGCCATTTTCAAAATGGCCGCCGTTGAAAAAAAATGACGGCCGTTGTCAGATCTCAGTAATTGCCAAAGCAATTTCAATTAAAATTGGTATACTGATACAGCTCCCTATCCCGAGCATTTTTGCAAAAAAAAATTTGACGCGGCCGACATTTCAAAATGGCCGCCATCCGAACACCACCCCCCTAAAACTGTAAAAATTTAAACGTCATCCGATTTAGACGAAATTTGGTATACAGGTAGCTTATGATACCCTGAGTGTGCCACTATTTTCAAAATTTTTGTCCGACTTCCGGTTTCAAAATGGCGGCCGTTTTAAAGTTTTACAAAATGGCGGCCGTTGTCAGATCTCAGTTATGGCCAGAGCAATTTCAATGAAAATTGGTATACTGATACAGCTAACTATCCTGAGCATTTTTGCACAAAAAAATTTTTTGTCCGACTTCCGGTTTCAAAATGGCGGCCGTTTTAAAGTTTGCTCGTTTTCTCGCTCATCTTTTAACCGATCGAAATGAAACTTGGCCAACTGAAAGCTCATGTTATGAAGTTGTGCTCTTGACCTTTAGTTCCCTCTACTCGGTCAAAAGTGCGGAACGGGAGGTGACTTCAACGTTTCGGGAAACGTAAATTTTAATTAAGTCGCCGACCACGAAGTGTCGGGCGACTTATTGTTTTTACTCCGTTTCTTATTATTAAGTCGCCGACCACGAAGTGTCGGGCGACTTATTGTTTTTACTCCGTTTCTTATTATTATTATTATTTTCATATTTCTTATGTTTTCCTTTTTCCCCTCGCAATGTTGTCCGCTCGTTTTCTCAGAGACGCAATGTCCAATCAAGATGAAACTTTGGGAACATGTTAAGGGTGACCTGAAGTTGTGCAATCCACTTTTGAAATTTTCAAAATGGCCGCCATTTTCAAAATGGCCGCCGTTGAAAAAAATGACGGCCGTTGTCAGATCTCAGTAATTGCCAAAGCAATTTCAATGAAAATTGGTATACTGGTACAGCTAACTATCCCGAGCATTTTTGCAAAAAAAAATTTGACGCGGCCGACATTTCAAAATGGCCGCCATCCGAACACCACCCCCCTAAAAATGTAAAAATTTAAACGTCATCCGATTTAGACGAAATTTGGTATACAGGTAGCTTATGATACCCTAAGTGTGCCACTATTTAAAAATGTTTTGTCCGACTTCCGGTTTCAAAATGGCGGCCGTTTTAAAGTTTTACAAAATGGCGGCCGTTGTCAGATCTCAGTTATGGCCGGAGCAATTTCAATGAAAATTGGTATACTGATACAGCTAACTATCCTGAGCATTTTTGCAAAAAAAATTTTTTGTCCGACTTCCGGTTTCAAAATGGCGGCCGTTTTAAAATTTGCTCGTTTTCTCGCTCATCTTTTAACCGATCGAAATGAAACTTGGCCAACTGAAAGCTCATGTTATGAAGTTGTGCTCTTGACTTTTAGTTCCCTCTACTCGGTCAAAAGTGCGGAACGGGAGGCGACTTCAACGTTTCGGGAAACGTAAATTTTAATTATTATTATTATTTTCATATTTCTTATGTTTTCCCCTCGCAATGTTGTCCGCTCGTTTTCTCGCTCATCTTTTAACCGATCGAAATGAAACTTTGGGAACATGTTAAGGGTGACCTGAAGTTGTGCAATCCACTTTTGAAATTTTCAAAATGGCCGCCATTTTTAAAATGGCCGCCGTTGAAAAAAAATGACGGCCGTTGTCAGATCTCAGTAATTGCCAAAGCAATTTCAATGAAAATTGGTATACTGGTACAGCTAACTATCACGAGCATTTTTGCAAAAAAAAATTTGACGCGGCCGACATTTCAAAATGGCCGCCATCCGAACACCACCCCCCTAAAAATGTAAAAATTTAAACGTCATCCGATTTAGACGAAATTTGGTATACAGGTAGCTTGTGATACCCTGAGTGTGCCACTATTTTCAAAATTTTTGTCCGACTTCCGGTTTCAAAATGGCGGCCGTTTTAAAGTTTTACAAAATGGCGGCCGTTGTCTTATCTCAGTTATGGCCAGAGCAATTTCAATGAAAATTGGTATACTGATACAGCTAACTATCCTGAGCATTTTTGCCAAAAAAATTTTTTGTCCGACTTCCGGTTTCAAAATGGCGGCCGTTTTAAAGTTTGCTCGTTTTCTCGCTCATCTTTTAACCGATCGAAATGAAACTTGGCCAACTGAAAGCTCATGTTATGAAGTTGTGCTCTTGACTTTTAGTTCCCTCTACTCGGTCAAAAGTGCGGAACGGGAGGCGACTTCAACGTTTCGGGAAACGTAAATTTTAATTATTATTATTATTTTCATATTTCTTATGTTTTCCCCTCGCAATGTTGTCCGCTCGATTTCTCGCTCATCTTTTAACCGATCGAAATGAAACTTTGGGAACATGTTGAAGGTGACCTGAAGTTGTGCAATCCACTTTTGAAATTTTCAAAATGGCCGCCATTTTTAAAATGGCCGCCGTTGAAAAAAAATGACGGCCGTTGTCAGATCTCAGTAATTGCCAAAGCAATTTCAATGAAAATTGGTATACTGGTACAGCTAACTATCACGAGCATTCTTGCAAAAAAAAATTTGACGCGGCCGACATTTCAAAATGGCCGCCATCCGAACACCACTCCCCTAAAAATGTAAAAATTTAAACGTCATCCGATTTAGACGAAATTTGGTATACAGGTAGCTTGTGATACCCTGAGTGTGCCACTATTTTCAAAATTTTTGTCCGACTTCCGGTTTCAAAATGGCGGCCGTTTTAAAGTTTTACAAAATGGCGGCCGTTGTCTTATCTCAGTTATGGCCAGAGCAATTTCAATGAAAATTGGTATACTGATACAGCTAACTATCCTGAGCATTTTTGCAAAAAAAATTTTTTGTCCGACTTCCGGTTTCAAAATGGCGGCCGTTTTAAAGTTTGCTCGTTTTCTCGCTCATCTTTTAACCGATCGAAATGAAACTTGGCCAACTGAAAGCTCATGTTATGAAGTTGTGCCCTTGACTTTTAGTTCCCTTTACTCGGTCAAAATTGCGGAACGGGAGGCGACTTCAACGTTTCGGGAAACGTAAATTTTAATTATTATTTATTATTATGTTTTCCTTTTTCCCCTCGCAATGTTGTCCGCTCGTTTTCTCGCTCATCTTTTAACCGATCGAAATGAAACTTTGGGAACATAATAAGGGTGACCTGAAGTTGTGCAATCCACTTTTGAAATTTTCAAAATGGCCGCCATTTTCAAAATGACCGCCGTTGAAAAAAAATGACGGCCGTTGTCAGATCTCAGTAATTGCCAAAGCAATTTCAATGAAAATTGGTATACTGATACAGCTCCCTATCCCGAGCATTTTTGCAAAAAAAAATTTGACGCGGCCGACATTTCAAAATGGCCGCCATCCGAACACCACCCCCCTAAAAATGTAAAAATTTAAACGTCATCCGATTTAGACGAAATTTGGTATACAGGTAGCTTATGATACCCTAAGTGTGCCACTATTTAAAAATGTTTTGTCCGACTTCCGGTTTCAAAATGGCGGCCGTTTTAAAGTTTTACAAAATGGCGGCCGTTGTCTTATCTCAGTTATGGCCAGAGCAATTTCAATGAAAATTGGTATACTGATACAGCTAACTATCCTGAGCATTTTTGCCAAAAAAATTTTTTGTCCGACTTCCGGTTTCAAAATGGCGGCCGTTTTAAAGTTTGCTCGTTTTCTCGCTCATCTTTTAACCGATCGAAATGAAACTTGGCCAACTGAAAGCTCATGTTATGAAGTTGTGCTCTTGACTTTTAGTTCCCTCTACTCGGTCAAAAGTGCGGAACGGGAGGCGACTTCAACGTTTCGGGAAACGTAAATTTTAATTATTATTATTATTTTCATATTTCTTATGTTTTCCCCTCGCAATGTTGTCCGCTCGATTTCTCGCTCATCTTTTAACCGATCGAAATGAAACTTTGGGAACATGTTGAAGGTGACCTGAAGTTGTGCAATCCACTTTTGAAATTTTCAAAATGGCCGCCATTTTTAAAATGGCCGCCGTTGAAAAAAAATGACGGCCGTTGTCAGATCTCAGTAATTGCCAAAGCAATTTCAATGAAAATTGGTATACTGGTACAGCTAACTATCACGAGCATTCTTGCAAAAAAAAATTTGACGCGGCCGACATTTCAAAATGGCCGCCATCCGAACACCACTCCCCTAAAAATGTAAAAATTTAAACGTCATCCGATTTAGACGAAATTTGGTATACAGGTAGCTTGTGATACCCTGAGTGTGCCACTATTTTCAAAATTTTTGTCCGACTTCCGGTTTCAAAATGGCGGCCGTTTTAAAGTTTTACAAAATGGCGGCCGTTGTCTTATCTCAGTTATGGCCAGAGCAATTTCAATGAAAATTGGTATACTGATACAGCTAACTATCCTGAGCATTTTTGCAAAAAAAATTTTTTGTCCGACTTCCGGTTTCAAAATGGCGGCCGTTTTAAAGTTTGCTCGTTTTCTCGCTCATCTTTTAACCGATCGAAATGAAACTTGGCCAACTGAAAGCTCATGTTATGAAGTTGTGCCCTTGACTTTTAGTTCCCTCTACTCGGTCAAAATTGCGGAACGGGAGGCGACTTCAACGTTTCGGGAAACGTAAATTTTAATTATTATTTATTATTATGTTTTCCTTTTTCCCCTCGCAATGTTGTCCGCTCGTTTTCTCGCTCATCTTTTAACCGATCGAAATGAAACTTTGGGAACATAATAAGGGTGACCTGAAGTTGTGCAATCCACTTTTGAAATTTTCAAAATGGCCGCCATTTTCAAAATGACCGCCGTTGAAAAAAAATGACGGCCGTTGTCAGATCTCAGTAATTGCCAAAGCAATTTCAATGAAAATTGGTATACTGATACAGCTCCCTATCCCGAGCATTTTTGCAAAAAAAAATTTGACGCGGCCGACATTTCAAAATGGCCGCCATCCGAACACCACCCCCCTAAAAATGTAAAAATTTAAACGTCATCCGATTTAGACGAAATTTGGTATACAGGTAGCTTATGATACCCTAAGTGTGCCACTATTTAAAAATGTTTTGTCCGACTTCCGGTTTCAAAATGGCGGCCGTTTTAAAGTTTTACAAAATGGCGGCCGTTGTCAGATCTCAGTTATGGCCAGAGCAATTTCAATGAAAATTGGTATACTGATACAGCTAACTATCCTGAGCATTTTTGCAAAAAAAATTTTTTGTCCGACTTCCGGTTTCAAAATGGCGGCCGTTTTAAAGTTTGCTCGTTTTCTCGCTCATCTTTTAACCGATCGAAATGAAACTTGGCCAACTGAAAGCTCATGTTATGAAGTTGTGCTCTTGACTTTTAGTTCCCTCTACTCGGTCAAAAGTGCGGAACGGGAGGCGACTTCAACGTTTCGGGAAACGTAAATTTTAATTATTATTATTATTATTTTCATATTTCTTATGTTTTCCCCTCGCAATGTTGTCCGCTCGTTTTCTCGCTCATCTTTTAACCGATCGAAATGAAACTTGGCCAACTGAAAGCTCATGTTATGAAGTTGTGCTCTTGACGGTCAAAAGTGCGGAACGGGAGGCGACTTCAACGTTTCGGGAAACGTAAATTTTAAGTATTAAGTCGCCGACCACGAAGTGTCGGGCGACTTATTGTTTTTACTCCGTTTCTTATTATTATTATTATTATTATTTTCATATTTCTTATGTTTTCCCCTCGCAATGTTGTCCGCTCGTTTTCTCGCTCATCTTTTAACCGATCGAAATGAAACTTTGGGAACATGTTAAGGGTGACCTGAAGTTGTGCAATCCACTTTTGAAATTTTCAAAATGGCCGCCATTTTCAAAATGGCCGCCGTTGAAAAAAATGATGGCCGTTGTCAGATCTCAGTAATTGCCAAAGCAATTTCAATGAAAATTGGTATACTGGTACAGCTCCCTATCCCGAGCATTTTTGCAAAAAAAAATTTGACGCGGCCGACATTTCAAAATGGCCGCCATCCGAACACCACCCCCCTAAAAATGTAAAAATTTAAACGTCATCCGATTTAGACGAAATTTGGTATACAGGTAGCTTATGATACCCTAAGTGTGCCACTATTTAAAAATGTTTTGTCCGACTTCCGGTTTCAAAATGGCGGCCGTTTTAAAGTTTTACAAAATGGCGGCCGTTGTCAGATCTCAGTTATGGCCAGAGCAATTTCAATGAAAATTGGTATACTGATACAGCTAACTATCCTGAGCATTTTTGCAAAAAAAATTTTTTGTCCGACTTCCGGTTTCAAAATGGCGGCCGTTTTAAAGTGTGCTCGTTTTCTCGCTCATCTTTTAACCGATCGAAATGAAACTTGGCCAACTGAAAGCTCATGTTATGAAGTTGTGCTCTTGACTTTTAGTTCCCTCTACTCGGTCAAAAGTGCGGAACGGGAGGCGACTTCAACGTTTCGGGAAACGTAAATTTTAATTATTATTTTTATTCTTCCACTTTCCGCCAGAATTTTGTCCGACTGTTTTCTCGGAAACCGTAAATTGGATCGACATGAAACTTCACAAAAAAATAGGTCATGATGTGAAGTGGTGCCTTGCAGGTTTAAAATTTTTAAATTGGCGGCCATCTTGAAATGGCGGCCATTTTGAAAATGAAAAAAATACTTAAAAATCCAAAAGTTAACGGATTTCGATGAAAATTAGAATATAAGTAAGGTATGTTATACCGCACCATATGACACACATGTTGACTTTTTATGGCGGCCATTATGAATCCAAGATGGCCGCCACAAATTAAAAATGCTCGTAATCGCACGAAACTTGTTTTTTAGGTAGATTGCCATGTTGCGATCAGATGTTAGTCATCAAAATTTGAATTTGAACACGGCGGCCATCTTAAAAATGGCGGCCATTTTGAAAATGAAAATAAATCATTAAAAATCCTAAAGTTAACGGATTTCGAAGAAAATTGGAATATAAGTAGAGCATGTTATACCGCACCATATGACGCACATGTTGACGTTTTATGGCAGCCATTTTGAATCCAAGATGGCCGACAAAATTGGAAAAATGCTCCGATTAGCACGAAACTTGGTTTCCTGGTAGATAAAGTTGCTGTGAATGGATGTCTGAACTACAGTGTCCACGGGGTCGTTTGGGAGCCAGTTATGATCCATAAGATCATAATCATGTTTAATTATTAAGTCGCCCAAAACGAAGTTTTGGCGACTTATTGTTTTTGCACCGTTTCTTATTATTATTATTAAGTCGCCGACCACGAAGTGTCGGGCGACTTATTGTTTTTACTCCGTTTCTTCTTATTATTATTATTATTATTTTCATATTTCTTATGTTTTCCTTTTTCCCCTCGCAATGTTGTCCGCTCGTTTTCTCGCTCATCTTTTAACCGATCGAAATGAAACTTGGCCAACTGAAAGCTCATGTTATGAAGTTGTGCTCTTGATTTTTCGTTTTCACCGATACCCCCCGCACGCGACACAGTTGCCATTCAAAGTTGAAGGGTCATAATTTAGGACATCGCTTATATCGGGAAAACCGCTCGATGAAAAGTTTTGAAATTTGGTACGGTTGTAGAGTAAGTGATGCCCTGCAAAGTTCCCTCTACTCGGTCAAAAGTGCGGAACGGGAGGCGACTTCAACGTTTCGTGAAACGTAAATTTTAATTATTATTATTATTATTATTTCGGTTTCCACTTTTTCTAGATCGTGAACGTGTCCGACACATTTCTCAGAGACGCCTTAATAGAATCAAATGAAACTTGGCACAGTTGTAGATGGGCATATGGAGGGGTGCAGTCAATAGTCAGAATTTTGATAATGGCCGCCATTTCAAAATGGCCGCCACTTGACGACGTCCGCTCGTTTTCTCGCTCATCTTTTAACCGATCGAAATGAAACTTGGCCAACTGAAAGCTCATGTTATGAAGTTGTGCTCTTGACGGTCAAAAGTGCGGAACGGGAGGCGACTTCAACGTTTCGGGAAACGTAAATTTTAATTATTAAGTCGCCGACCACGAAGTGTCGGGCGACTTATTGTTTTTACTCCGTTTCTTATTATTATTATTATTATTATTTTCATATTTCTTATGTTTTCCCCTCGCAATGTTGTCCGCTCGTTTTCTCGCTCATCTTTTAACCGATCGAAATGAAACTTTGGGAACATGTTAAGGGTGACCTGAAGTTGTGCAATCCACTTTTGAAATTTTCAAAATGGCCGCCATTTTCAAAATGGCCGCCGTTGAAAAAAATGATGGCCGTTGTCAGATCTCAGTAATTGCCAAAGCAATTTCAATGAAAATTGGTATACTGGTACAGCTCCCTATCCCGAGCATTTTTGCAAAAAAAAATTTGACGCGGCCGACATTTCAAAATGGCCGCCATCCGAACACCACCCCCCTAAAAATGTAAAAATTTAAACGTCATCCGATTTAGACGAAATTTGGTATACAGGTAGCTTATGATACCCTAAGTGTGCCACTATTTAAAAATGTTTTGTCCGACTTCCGGTTTCAAAATGGCGGCCGTTTTAAAGTTTTACAAAATGGCGGCCGTTGTCAGATCTCAGTTATGGCCAGAGCAATTTCAATGAAAATTGGTATACTGATACAGCTAACTATCCTGAGCATTTTTGCAAAAAAAATTTTTTGTCCGACTTCCGGTTTCAAAATGGCGGCCGTTTTAAAGTGTGCTCGTTTTCTCGCTCATCTTTTAACCGATCGAAATGAAACTTGGCCAACTGAAAGCTCATGTTATGAAGTTGTGCTCTTGACTTTTAGTTCCCTCTACTCGGTCAAAAGTGCGGAACGGGAGGCGACTTCAACGTTTCGGGAAACGTAAATTTTAATTATTATTTTTATTCTTCCACTTTCCGCCAGAATTTTGTCCGACTGTTTTCTCGGAGACCGTAAATTGGATCGACATGAAACTTCACAAAAAAATAGGTCATGATGTGAAGTGGTGCCTTGCAGGTTTAAAATTTTTAAATTGGCGGCCATCTTGAAATGGCGGCCATTTTGAAAATGAAAAAAATACTTAAAAATCCAAAAGTTAACGGATTTCGATGAAAATTAGAATATAAGTAAGGTATGTTATACCGCACCATATGACACACATGTTGACTTTTTATGGCGGCCATTATGAATCCAAGATGGCCGCCACAAATTAAAAATGCTCGTAATCGCACGAAACTTGTTTTTTAGGTAGATTGCCATGTTGCGATCAGATGTTAGTCATCAAAATTTGAATTTGAACACGGCGGCCATCTTAAAAATGGCGGCCATTTTGAAAATGAAAATAAATCATTAAAAATCCTAAAGTTAACGGATTTCGAAGAAAATTGGAATATAAGTAGAGCATGTTATACCGCACCATATGACGCACATGTTGACGTTTTATGGCAGCCATTTTGAATCCAAGATGGCCGACAAAATTGGAAAAATGCTCCGATTAGCACGAAACTTGGTTTCCTGGTAGATAAAGTTGCTGTGAATGGATGTCTGAACTACAGTGTCCACGGGGTCGTTTGGGAGCCAGTTATGATCCATAAGATCATAATCATGTTTAATTATTAAGTCGCCCAAAACGAAGTTTTGGCGACTTATTGTTTTTGCACCGTTTCTTATTATTATTATTAAGTCGCCGACCACGAAGTGTCGGGCGACTTATTGTTTTTACTCCGTTTCTTATTATTATTAAGTCGCCGACCACGAAGTGTCGGGCGACTTATTGTTTTTACTCCGTTTCTTATTATTATTATTATTTTCATATTTCTTATGTTTTCCCCTCGCAATGTTGTCCGCTCGTTTTCTCGCTCATCTTTTAACCGATCGAAATGAAACTTTGGGAACATGTTAAGGGTGACCTGAAGTTGTGCAATCCACTTTTGAAATTTTCAAAATGGCCGCCATTTTCAAAATGGCCGCCGTTGAAAAAAATGATGGCCGTTGTCAGATCTCACTAATTGCCAAAGCAATTTCAATGAAAATTGGTATACTGGTACAGCTAACTATCCCGAGCATTTTCGCAAAAAAAAATTTGACGCGGCCGACATTTCAAAATGGCCGCCATCCGAACACCACCCCCCTAAAAATGTAAAAATTTAAACGTCATCCGATTTAGACGAAATTTGGTATACAGGTAGCTTATGATACCCTAAGTGTGCCACTATTTAAAAATGTTTTGTCCGACTTCCGGTTTCAAAATGGCGGCCGTTTTAAAGTTTTACAAAATGGCGGCCGTTGTCAGATCTCAGTTATGGCCAGAGCAATTTCAATGAAAATTGGTATACTGATACAGCTAACTATCCTGCGCATTTTTGCAAAAAAAATTTTTTGTCCGACTTCCGGTTTCAAAATGGCGGCCGTTTTAAAGTTTGCTCGTTTTCTCGCTCATCTTTTAACCGATCGAAATGAAACTTGGCCAACTGAAAGCTCATGTTATGAAGTTGTGCTCTTGACTTTTAGTTCCCTCTACTCGGTCAAAAGTGCGGAACGGGAGGCGACTTCAACGTTTCGGGAAACGTAAATTTTAATTATTATTATTATTTTCATATTTCTTATGTTTTCCTTTTTCCCCTCGCAATGTTGTCCGCTCGTTTTCTCGCTCATCTTTTAACCGATCGAAATGAAACTTGGCCAACTGAAAGCTCATGTTATGAAGTTGTGCTCTTGATTTTTCGTTTTCACCGATACCCCCCGCACGCGACACAGTTGCCATTCAAAGTTGAAGGGTCATAATTTAGGACATCGCTTATATCGGGAAAACCGCTCGATGAAAAGTTTTGAAATTTGGTACGGTTGTAGAGTAAGTGATGCCCTGCAAAGTTCCCTCTACTCGGTCAAAAGTGCGGAACGGGAGGCGACTTCAACGTTTCGTGAAACGTAAATTTTAATTATTATTATTATTATTATTTCGGTTTCCACTTTTTCTAGATCGTGAACGTGTCCGACACATTTCTCAGAGACGCCTTAATAGAATCAAATGAAACTTGGCACAGTTGTAGATGGGCATATGGAGGGGTGCAGTCAATAGTCAGAATTTTGATAATGGCCGCCATTTCAAAATGGCCGCCACTTGACGACACCCACCCAAAAATGGCAAAAATTTTCCCGTGGTCCGAATTCAACGAAATTTGGTATGGAGGTAGATGTTAGTATTTCGAGTGAAACGCTACCTTTAAATTTTTTCTCGGACTTCCGGTTTCAAAATGGCCGGCAAAAACGTGTATAATTTTCAACGTTATGCGATCTCGATGACATTTAACGTGCTCCGATTGCAATGAAATTTGGTGTGGAGGTAGATTTAGGTGTCCCGAGTGGAACTCCATATTCGAAATTTTTTTCTCGACCGTAGTTTCCAAAATGGCGGCCAAAAACGGGTGAAATTTTAAACGTTGTCCGATTTTAATGAAATTTGATATGTAGGTTCATTTCAATGTCCTGAGTGGAACGCAATACTATCCATGGGGATTTTGGGCGACTTCTGTGTTGGCATCCCAACACATTATTTTTAATTATTATTATTATTTCGGTTTCCGCTTTTTCTAGATCGTGAACTTGTCCGACACATTTCTCAGATACGCCTTAATAGAATCAAATGAAACTTGGCACAGTTGTAGATCGACATATGGAGGGGTGCAGTCGATAGTCAGATTTTTTATAATGGCCGCCATTTCAAAATGGCCGCCACTTGACGACACCCACCCAAAAATAGCAAAAAATTTTCACGTGGTCCGATTTCAACGAAATTTGGTATGGAGGTAGATTTTAGGATTTCGAGTGAAACGCTACCTTCGAATTTTTTTCCGACGTCGCGTTTCAAAATGGTGGCCAAAAACATGTATAATTTTCAACGTTATCCGATCTCGATGAAATTAGCGTGCTCCGATTGCAACAAAATTTGGTGTGGAGGTGGTTTTAAGTGTCCCGAGTGGAACTCCACATTCGGAATTTTTTTTGGACCGTGGGATTCAAAATGGCCGCCAAACGCGTCAAATTTTCAACATTATCCGATTTTAATGAAATTTGATGTGTAGGTACATTTTAATGTCCTGAGTGGAACGCAATACTATCCATGGGGATTTTGGGCGACTTCTGTGTTGGCATCCCAACACATTATTTTTAATTATTTACTTGCTTTATTATCTCTTCAGCAAATTAACAATATACATATTGTACGTTAATGTTGACAAATTTATTGTAACACGCATGTATTTATACCCTTAAAAATGATGAATTGTGATAATCAATTTATTTATCATACAACGATCAGCGCGCCCTCTACAGCCATGAACAACGATCAGCGCATCCCTCTACAGCCATGAACAACGATCAGCGCGCCCCTCTACAGCCATGAACAACGATCAGCGCGCCCCTCTACAGCTATGAACAACGATCAGCGGGCCTCCCTACAGCCATGAACAACGATCAGCGCTCCCCTCTACAGCCATAAACAACGATCAGCGCGCCCCTCTACAGCCATGAACAACAACGTATTGCGTAAATGCGTAATATATATGCAGAAGTATTGTTGGTTATCTTAATAAAAAAAATATTTTTAAAAGTCACTGATTTAGTTATTCTTTCTCGACAAACGGGTGTAATTTACGATGCGAGCAGATGCGCATATCGTATTAATGAGTGCAATCTTCAACAAAATCTGTTGTTGACAAAAAAGTCACTTTACAGTTTTGATTGTTTGTTTTAATAAAGTATAGTTCAAGATCGGCCACAAATAAGCTATGCAATACTTTTTGGGAATCGTATTTTGTTTATTAGATTTTGAGCCTGCTCTATTATTAGCTTTTATGCAGTTACAATGTATATACATTAGAACAGGACAAAATTGATCTATTAGTTTTATTTTCCGAGATTAAAACAGACGATCACATGCACTAATTTAACTAATTTTGTAATTCGAGTGCCCTTTTTATAATTTCACATAACAACGAACGAACTCACAACTGTCTGATGAAAGCAACTACTTGGTCTAGTTTACTATACCATACCATTGTTTTGTCGTCATATTCTGGTACAAAGAAGTGTGCATTCAAACTGATATATAGAAAAAGTCAGGAAAAACTTGTTTGTCTCGTATACCTAGTCATATTTAATAATTTTGCAATAAACATTCTACTAAAACTTGTTGTTATGCTATCTATCAAAAAAACTAGCATGTGATAGATGACTGATTAATTGATTGGTTGATTGATTACTGTTTGCTTTTCGTCCAGCGAGCAGTATTTAAGCTATAATCAGAACGAAAACAAGTTAATAATAAAACAATAAATCAACTGGAAATACGAGAACAGTTGGGCAGATATATTGGAATGTCTCTGTAAAAGTATTTAGTAGTTGCGGAAAATTTAGCTTTATGTAGCGGCTACAAAGAGCGTATTCTTTACATCTACAAATAGCGTGCAAGATGCACGACACTCTCCAAATGTTTTCCGCGCTCATGCTTTCTGTATTATGCATGACCTCACAATACGCAACGAGATCCCTTATCTGAAAATACAGTTACGATTGTATTGTTTGTTTGAAAGGTTCTTAACGCCGTTTTTAGCATTTTTTCGGACATATTGTGGCGTTCATGCAGTTTTTTGTGGATGAAGCCATAGTAAAGGAAAAAGCGGGAAAACCTGCAATCCCTATCAATTATGATTAGAGTCAAGCACACCCTGCCAGCAGTGAAACTCGAACCCGCAAACCCAGTGTTGACAGGCACGTGATTAATATAGTAGATGGCTTAACTACTCAGCCACCGAGACCCAGAAACAGTTACGATAATTGAATTCTATTCAAATACAACTGAAAGGCATGTACAGGGCATAGCCTAACAATAGAAATCGATGTCTAGGACATGAATCATATCTACAAATAATTGTATGAAGGGATGAATGTTGTTTAACGCCGTTATCATTATTCAGCTATATCAAGACATTCGGTTGTATTGTGAGAGGAAGCCCGAGTACCCAGTGTAAACCGTCCACCAGGAAAACTCGCCGTAAAAGAGTTAATTGCAGGGGAAACAATTTCTGGTACATAGTGATCAGTATAAACATTTGTTATGTCAACTTTATCACGACATTATTGGAAATTTAACTAGCTGACAAGAGCTAGGTTCGGCACTGTGGAGAAGGATTAGAAGGCATAGCTTCGTATTTCCGCAATTCTTTACCATTATCTATATTAAAACATAACTTATTTATTTTAATACAATTAGCAACTTTCACTCTCATTTTTCTGTGCGTCTTTAAGCTGATGTTGCTGGTTTGAGCCATACTGCGGGCAGGGTGTGCCCATGAAAAACTACTAACAGTGACGTTAAACTCCTTCAAATAAAACACACATTTAAATTTTTGTTTAGTGTTTGTAAATCCCCCCCCCCAAAAAAAAATACAACATAACGACTTGCAGTTGATAAAGTTTTCTTTTTGAAAGGGTTGCATATAACGACAAACCCATATAAGATAGCATGATAGTTAACATTATACACATAGGTGGCCGATAGGGATTTGTAGATGTTTATTGCTATAATATTTTGCACAGAGAATGTAGCTTTTACCCTTTGTTCAGCAAATTGCAGTATGTATTTTATTTTATTTTCATTTTAAAAGAGAGTGTATTTGTCGATGTTTATTGCAGTATGCATTTTATTTTATTTGAATTTGAAAAGACAGTGGATTCGTCGATGTTATTAGCAGTATGTATTGTATTATATTATACCTTGAACATTTATTTTTCAATGATTTCTTTGTAAGCATAAACGGTCCATATAATCGTATATAGACCGGCCAGAGTATATGGACACGTCCATATAATGCATATGTAGCGGCTGAGGATAAAATGTACATTTGATTTACCAGGAACCTATAAATTAGTTATACTAATCCCGGGATTTACACATCTTTCCAAAAAACACAAAAAACCAAATATATGATTAGTAATCTCGGTGAAGATATTTACGACAAGTAACTGATATGCAAAATGAGTTTTCACAAAAATAACCTAAAATGATCAGTCATGACGTACATGTTGTGCATGTGGAACAAATAAGTGAGCATGGAAGCCTACAAAAAGTACAAGTATAATATAACTGGTCCATATACTGCCATATGACCATCAGTGTCATGAACTATGTGTTAATTATTTTCCTTTGAAAAGAGAATGAGTTAAGGTACATAATATTAGGCATAGGGATTTGTCGATGTTTATTGCTATAATATTTTGTACAGAGAATGTAGCTTTTACCCTTTGTTCAGCAAATTGCAGTATGTATTTTATTTTAGTTTCATTTGAAAAGAGAGTGGCTTAAGGTAAAAACACCCACATTTATTTACTATCGCGCTAAAACTGACAATTTGAAGATATCATAATAGTTTTTGAATGGTATGTTAATATCGTCATTTATTTTTTCAATCCCCTGAAACTATTTTCCATCGTCAGATCAAAAAATGAATATATTGTTGACCTCACCGAAATCTGGTCACAACTTCATTATGCTTTCGCTTTTTTCTGCATGCAAAAGTTGACACTGTGCTTTCGATTCTAAAGTTTTCAACATAAGATATCTATTACAATGTGATTTTGTGGGAGGTGAAGTAGGTCTCTAATGTGATTCCGGGACAGGTCAAACAGGTGTTTAAAACAATTCGGTGGGAGGTGTAACAGGTCTATAAAGTGATTCTGGGACAGGTCAAACAAAGAGGTTTCTAGAGTGATTCTGTGGCAGGTGGTCTCTAATGTGATTGCGGGACAGGTCAAACAAACAGGTCTCTAGAGTGATTCTATGGCAGATGTAACGGGTCTCTTATGTGACTCCGGGACAGGTCAAACAGGTTTCTAGAGTGATTCTGTGGAAGATGTAAACGGTCTATAAAGTGATTTTGGGACAGTCCGAAAAGGTTTCTACAGTGATTCTGTGGCAGGTATAACAGGTCTCTAATGTGATTCAGGGACAGATGAAACAGGTTCCCCGAGTTATTCAGTCGCACATGTAACAGGTCTGTAATGTGATTCCGGGCAGGATATACAGGTTTAAAAAGGGATTTTGTGGCACGTGTATCTGATCTCCAAAGCGATTCCGTGGCAGGTCAAACAGGTTTCCAGAGTGATTCTGTCAGAACACAACTTTAGTGTCATTTATAGACAACGTTAAAGCAGAAATAATTAGCACAGTTGAATCTTGTACGAACAATTTTGACAATCTCTCTCCTGACGAACGAACTGCCCTAAGAAACTTAAGATCAAATGTCGAAATAGTCATCAAACTAGCAGACAAGTGTAGTGCGGTTGTGGTTATGGACAATCTGCCTATATTCGAGAGGCTGAACGTCAACTGAATGATGACCGGTTTACAGGAAATTAGAAGAGGACCCCACAGAGAAATTCAGTGATGAAATAACTAAGGAATTAACCGAAATGAACACTCTAGGCTATATTGATGATAAAACTCTCGAATACCAAACACCAGACAATCCAAAAGCCGATAGATTCTACCTTCTTCCTCAAATTCACAAACCTTACAACCCCGGTAGACGTATCACTACGGCCACCCGACAGAATAAATATCTGAATTTGTGGATTACCATCTTCGACCACATGTTGAATCACTCCCATCATTCGTGAAGGACACCACCGATTATCTACAAAAGATGACAGCTCTGAATCCCTTTCAACCGGGTACCACTCTGGTCACTATGGATGTCACCTCTCTCTACACAAACATTCCTCATGCAGATGGCACAGAAGCATGCAGAGAGGTCTGGGAAAGTCGTTCAGTCACAGATCACAGATTCAATTAAAAGGAGACTAGGGAAATTAAAAGGTCACCTAAGAAGAAGGGGGTACAGAAATAATAACATCAAAAAGAATTTCAAAAAAGCACAGCAGACATCGAGGGGTACCTTACTTCAATGTAAAGAAAAAAAAAATGAAATAGAGTTCCCTACGTACTAGCTTACCACCCTTGTTTGAAAAACATGATTAGCACCATTCATGAACATTAGAAATCGATTGAAAAAAATCCCATGTTGTCCAGAATCTTTCTAGAGCCCCCATGGTTGCGTTTAAACAACCCAACAGTCTCCGCAACTTATTGGTACGAGCTGAGATTGCAAAGCCCAGCCCTGCCGCTGGCAGAAGTCAGTCTTGTGGTGACAAACGCTGCAAATGTTGCAAACATATGGAACCTTTCTCTACATTTAACAGATACAGATAAACAGTACAAAATATTCACTACTGTTAAATGCAAAAGCTCGACTGTCATTTACATTCTTGAGTGCCCATCAGTGACTTACAATATGTCGGCGAGTCCAAACAGCCATTCCACAAACGATTGAATGGTCACAGAAGTGACTTAACTAAGAAACAGTTTCTGCCCGTAAGCCAACACTTCAGACTGCCCGACCACACTCCCAAGGATTTTGATCATATAAAAATCCTAATTATCGAGCAAAACTGCAAGTGGCGACACTCTGAACGCGGGAGGCCCGATAGAGATTCTGGATTAAAGAGCTCTGCTCTGTACGCCCCAATGGAATATACAAAAAACATTAAATATCATTATAAATATAAATATATAATAAATTCATGAATATCAAGAAGTTCAAGATTAGATGGTTTATACAATTGACAACTGTACAGTACTCCCTTATGTAATGATTAATAGCTGTGATCTGAGAAAGTTCAAGATCAATAAAATCAGACTCGATATCGTCACTACCGGATGCTGATGTACCAATAACCAACTTTTCATGTCCAACTATATCGGTCATCACGTGACTTTCGTCACCTGTACTATGATCGTAATATGGCGATGTCGATTTATATAGGAATGCACGGGGTGTCATATATATCTGCAATTTGTATTAAATTTAATCGATAACCAAAAATGTGCTGCTATCTCGTAAAAGTATGATCAATTACCAATATTTTGAGTATATTTTAAATAGCTATTGAATTGAGCAAATCACTTCCAATCGGATTTGAAAAAATCATATTTTTACTGAAAAATTTTATATGGATATTATTGAAAAATTTCGAAATTTATGCAACCTACCCCATTTTGTCCAAGAATAACATAATAATATTTTGCTAACATAAAAATGTGCTGCCCATGTGATTATGTTGAAATATGGAACTTTTAGATTTTATCAACTAAATGAGATATTGAATTCGGGAAATCACTTCCAAATTTATTTTAAAATGACCGATTTTTGGAATTGTATATGATTTCGAGACAAAATGGCGATACCGGATGTGGTTTTGGCGGTAAAATTCAAAATATATAAATATACGGGGTTTGTTATATAATACTTTTGCATCATAAAACTAGTGCCGTACTTGGCGTAATAATGTTCCTTTTGTTATTTTGTATATAATATACAACACAAATAACATCCTGTATCAGCAAGGGTATGAAAGCCAGGTGTTAACAGGTAGATACCTTTGAGGCCAGTACAAGGGTAATAAAGGTAATTGCAGTATCATTCATCTAAAGAAAACAAGATGAATCAGAAACTGAGACAATACATTTTTCAATCTAAAGTAGACACCATATTGTGCATAGATAGATGTATGTGTATCGTGTAAATTAATCATTTCACTATTATTATTTCAACCCTAAATTTGAGATAATATTGACGAATCAATGTATGAGTAATAGTTATATGAAGGTTTATTCCCCGAACGCCTACTGGATTGAAAAAACATCTAATTAATGTATGAGATTAACAGGCCTTCTAAGCGTTGTTTAAATTAGTGTCTACCTGTTTTTTTTATAGTTGGAATATTGTAGCAGACAAATGTAATGTTGAAAACAAAGTCAAACTTAAGAAAATACCTTAATAATACATTTTATTAAATTAAATTCATTACATCTATTTCATGATATAGCACTATACACCTAATAATGTAATAATAATAAATATGTATGTGTATGCTGTAAATCTGGTGGAATAGAGTAGGGCAAGTGTAAAAGGTCCCGTCACAAAAGAACTTGTCAGCAGCAGCTAAGTCGCGTAGGTTGTCTGTTCATGTGTAGGCTATCATTTTTCGAGTTTGGTATGTGTCGTCGAATAGTAAGAATGTAAAGTGAAGACATTGCTGAGTTGAATGTCGGCACCTGCTCAACTACTACTGGTGTCGTCGCATTCCTTGTCACGTAATTTGTTAAGTTCTTCTGCATAATAGTCGGTATCGGTCGGACTTCTTCTAATCAGCGTTTGGTAACGGCGTTCATTATCTACTTAGCATCTACTTCAGTGTGGTTTGGTGCATATGTGTGTTGTTGTCTGCCAAAACCAGTTGGTATGTTGTTCTCTGTAGACAATGATGCTGAACATCCAGGTATGACGCATCTCCAGAAGACCTTGTCGGGGTTACTACGATTGACTCTATATATGAATTCATCGAGACTAATATTTTGGCATCCACGTCTGTTGGTGATGAATTTCACATTCATCTGAGCATTGGCCATATTGGCTTAGAATGAGGAGTTTTGACTTTTCCACCCATTTTTATACTATTTCTTAGCTTGCAATGTTCAAAGGTTTGACATGTGAACACTATTGTGTAATGGTACAAGCTCATCATCTCAATCTCTTTTAAAGCTTCTTTGAAGCATAATAATTGGCTTAGGACATTATGAAGACAAGTTCATTTTATTGACAAATAATGTATATTTTTGTAACTTTTTAGTCAAGTTTTTAATTTAATTTTTATTAATTTGAAACCTTCCATTCTTTTTATATATTTTATTTTGATATCTTTCTAGTCAATTCAGTTTCTCAAACTCTACTATACTTTATTATAATTTTCAAGGTAAATACAGGTAAACTAATTATGATATTCCCCTTGATAGGCACCTTAATCTCCTTACCTAAAGAGATGTTGTTTTTATCCAGTAGGCGTTCGGGGAACACACCATTTTGAAATGCCAAAATTCTACTTCACTTTGTAATTGTTTTGACAGGGACATCCTTATAATCAACATTTTTGTTTGCATTTACAATAATTGTGATCATAACTACATGCTCACAAAACAAAAGAAAAGCCATAAAGTTGTTAATTAAAATGTTTTCTTTTACAAACTAAGGAAATAGAAATGTCAGTGTCACCCTCTACTATTTTGTTATCTCCATGTAATTATCTGGGACCAGTCAAAGGTAAATTCGGGAACCAGTTATCGAGTGTAAACAGAGTTATCTAACCTAATTATGACCGATATAGTTGGGTATGTATCATTTATTTATATATTGATATTGACACTGAAGAAGGCCAAGAGTTGGTCAAAAATTTTGTCGCATTTATTAATATATTTATTTTATAGTAGAAACATCTCTATTTGTATCGTTGCATAATCCTCTATTGTATACCCATGAAGAGAAAGATTATTTATGAAAAATCATATAGTTTTGAATGAATCATCCATAGTTGCTTTATTTAATTGTTATGCAGCATTTTTGTAAGATACTGTAAGATTTTGTGAGATTTAGTTTTGGTTATTGCTCTATCAAAGGTCATCCTAACAACTTCTGTTAGATTAAAAGTAGTGATTTCATAAGAGATTGTAAGTGTACTGGTTTGGTAGCTTTCTTTAGACCCTTATATATATATACGGCTGGACACAGGATGATTTGTTTGAATGGTGTTTTAACGCCACTTTCAGCAATTTTTCAGCTATATCATGACGTCCAGTTTTTATTGGGGGAGGAAGCCGAAGTACCCGGAGAGAACCCCCGACCTGCGGTAGGAAAACTGGCAATCCTTGTCAATTAAGATTGGGGTCGAGTACACCCTGCCTGCAGTGAGAATCGAACCCGCAATCTCAGTGTTGACAGACCACGAGATCAATAGTAGACGAACTACCTTAACCACTCGGCCACCGCGGCCCCCGACACAGGATGAACATCTTCGAATTTTAAAAATAATTGTACTAATTTTGTCACGTTATAATAAATATTTTAATTATATATATTAGTGTACTAAGGAAAACCAATATAAAGATGAGGCTTAAAAAGGCGAGGCTTTTTGATGATGCTTAGAAATGTGATGCTCTATAATGAAACTTAGAGGCGAGGCTCTGTGATTAGGCTTAGAAATGCAAGGCTATGTGATTAGGCTTAGAAATTCAAGGCTCTGTGATGTCTGGTAAATATCCATAGGATAAATATAAACCACTGTCTCTCCACCTCATGTGTTAGGTAAATATCATTAGGATAAATAAAAAACATATCGTCTCTTCACCTCAGGTGTCCGGTGTAAATCTCCTTAGGATAAATGCAACCAATCGTCTCTCCACCTCAGGTGTCCGGTAAATATCTTTAGGATAAATACAACCACCGTCTATCCACCTCAAGTGTCTGGTAAATATCCTTAGGATAAATAAAAAAAACGTATCGTCTCGTCACCTCGGGTTTCTGGTGTAAATATTCATAGGATAAGTACAACCCACCGTCTCTCCACCTCAGGTGTCCGGTAAATATGATAAGGATAAACACAATCATCTTCTCTCCTACTTAGGTGTCCACTTTAAATATTATTAGGATAAATACAACCCACCGTCTCTCAACCTCAGGTGTCCACTCTAAATATTATTAGGATAAATACAACCCACCGTCTCTCCACCTCAGGTGTCCGGTATATATCTATAGGATAAATACAACCCACCGTCTCTCTACCTCAGGTGTCCGGTATATATCTATAGGATAAATACAACCCACCGTCTCTCCACCTCAGGTGTCCGGTATATATCTATAGGATAAATACAACCCACCGTCTCTCCACCTCAGGTGTCCGTTATATATCTATAGGATAAATACAACGTACCGTCACTCCACCTCAGGTGTCCGTTATATATCTATAGGATAAATACAACCCACCGTCTCTCCACCTCAGGTGTCCGTTATATATCTATAGGATAAATACAACCCACCGTCTCTCCACCTCAGGTGTCCGGTATATATCTATAGGATAAATAAAACCCACCGTCTCTCCACCTCAGGTGTCCGGTATATATCTATAGGATAAATACAACCCACCGTCTCTCCACCTCAGGTGTCCGTTATATATCTATAGGATAAATACAACCCACCGTCTCTCCACCTCAGGTGTCCGTTATATATCTATAGGATAAATACAACCCACCGTCTCTCCACCTCAGGTGTCCGTTATATATCTATAGGATAAATACAACCCACCGTCTCTCCACCTCAGGTGTCCGGTATATATCTATAGGATAAATACAACCCACCGTCTCTCCACCTCAGGTGTCCGTTATATATCTATAGGATAAATACAACCCACCGTCTCTCCACCTCAGGTGTCCGTTATATATCTATAGGATAAATACAACCCACCGTCTCTCCACCTCAGGTGTCCGTTATATATCTATAGGATAAATACAACCCACCGTCTCTCCACCTCAGGTGTCCGTTATATATCTATAGGATAAATACAACCCATTGTCTCTCCACTTCAGGTGTCCGTTATATATCTATAGGATAAATACAACCCACCGTCTCTCCACCTCAGGTGTCCGTTATATATCTATAGGATAAATACAACCCACCGTCTCTCTACCTCAGGTGTCCGGTATATATCTATAGGATAAATACAACCAACCGTCTCTCCACCTCAGGTGTCCGTTATATATCTATAGGATAAATACAACCAACCGTCTCTCCACCTCAGGTGTCCGTTATATATCTATAGGATAAATACAACCCACCGTCTCTCCACCTCAGGTGTCCGTTATATATCTATAGGATAAATACAACCCACCGTCTCTCCACCTCAGGTGTTCGTTATATATCTATAGGATAAATACAACCCACCGTCTCACCACCTCAGGTGTCCGGTATATATCTATAGGATAAATACAACCCACCGTCTCACCACCTCAGGTGTCCGTTATATATATATAGGATAAATACAACCCACCGTCTCTCCACCTCAGGTGTCCGTTATATATCTATAGGATAAATACAACCCACCGTCTCTCCACCTCATGTGTCCGTTATATATCTATAGGATAAATACAACACACCGTCTCTCCACCACAGGTGTCCGTTATATATCTATAGGATAAATACAACACACCGTCTCTCCACCTCAGGTGTCCGTTATATATCTATAGGATAAATACAACCCACCGTCTCTCCACCTCAGGTGTCCGTTATGTATCTATAGGATAAATACAACACACCGTCTCTCCACCACAGGTGTCCGTTATATATCTATAGGATAAATACAACACACCGTCTCTCCACCTCAGGTGTCCGTTATATATCTATAGGATAAATACAACCCACCGTCTCTCCACCTCAGGTGTCCGGTTAGGCCGAATTTTACTGCCGTTATAATCCGAAGTTAGTTTTGTGATTTGTCGGATTAACGGCAGAATTCAGTCCTATTGCTCGTAATGTAGCAAATAAAAAATTATAATTTCGGTCTATTTATACAAAATTCAAACACAATATTCATCTTTTTAAGTTATTAAAGCTTTAGACATTGCAAAACTAACGGAAAACGATCTTTATTGAAGAAATTTCTTTTTTTCGTCTTGGAAGATGCACGTGGAAATGCTATGTTGATCATTTTCCGTATATGGATAATGTGACCTAATTTTGTTATAAACGTGCTAATTTGCATACTATAACAACCATTCCGTAGTAAGAATCCAGTAATTGACATATGTATTACCCAAGATGCAACTGGCCATTCATTTTCGGTTTTCTCAATGTTTTTCATGTAGTAAACGTAATTAAAAAGAGGCACGAATGTCAATTAATACACAAAGGACAGCGGGTTATTAAAAACGGCAATAACTATCATTACGTATCAATAATGATCGATTTTAAACACGAAACCGATGAAAAAATGGTGACACTGTCGAAAGATATCAAGATCGACCACGTCTGATTGTATATGCAACTTCTTTTTGGACATCAAAGTGCCGGGAGTGATTCACTCCCGCTCTGCTACATTACGAGTAATGGGACTAAATTCGTACCCTCGCCAAAAAAAAAAAAAGCGAGGGTACGATTATTCGTTCTAGTGTCCGGTATATATCTATAGCATAAATACAACCCACCGTCTCTCCACCTCAGGTGTCCGGTATATATCTATAGGATAAATACAACCGACCGCCTCTCCACCTCTGGTGTCCGGTATATATCTATAGGATAAATACAACCCACCGTCTCACCACCTCAGGTGTCCGTTATATATCTATAGGATAAATACAACCCACCGTCTCTCCACCTCAGGTGTCCGTTATATATCTATAGGATAAATACAACCCACCGTCTCTCCACCTCAGGTGTCCGTTATATATCTACATGATAAATACAACCCACCGTCTCTCCACCTCAGGTGTCCGTTATATATCTATAGGATAAATACAACCCACCGTCTCTCCACCTCAGGTGTCCGGTATATATCTATAGGATAAATACAACCCACCGTCTCTCCACCTCAGGTGTCCGGTATATATCTATAGGATAAATACAACCCACCGTCTCTCCACCTCAGGTGTCCGGTATATATCTATAGGATAAATACAACCCACCGTCTCTCCACCTCAGGTGTCCGGTGTAAATATTCTTAGCCAAATATGTCAGTATGATATAAGCTGGATTTAACTGAGGTAGATATATTTTCAATTCAAAAATAATTATTATATTGTGACAAATGAAAACAACCTTGAATATGATCAAACAGAAATTAATTCATTTTGCCTAGCGGGGGGAAAACTTATTGATTATTAACGTTTCAACATAAGGCTTATAAACTCGATCCTGACTTTCGACAATGTGTGCTCGTCACCAATCTAAATTGTCAAAG
The DNA here is from genome assembly GCA_944474755.1 of Limnoperna fortunei. Taxonomy (NCBI): domain Eukaryota; kingdom Metazoa; phylum Mollusca; class Bivalvia; order Mytilida; family Modiolidae; genus Limnoperna; species Limnoperna fortunei. The sequence goes on from OX104112.1 coordinate 6,458,629, forward strand.
ATTACCAGTTTCTCTGGAAACGTCCGGTGGTTCCAAAAAACCTGAGTACCACCGGGAAAAAGACAAACGAATGAATGTATTAATATAAAATGTGTAAAAGGGAACTAGACTACATATGTTTTAAGGAATTTCCTTCCGGGACAAATTTAAAAGGACAAAAAAAGCATGTCATCACACCAACAATTCGAAATTACTCCGTTTTCACCCGTTTGCATTTGCGCTTTTCGCGTTTTTGATGCAACAGTTTACATTTTCTTTGTGCTTATTTTGCGTTTTAACACGTAGCACGTTTGATTTAAGGAATTCCATTATTACAATCAAAGCCGTTTTAATTCGTTAATTCTTTTACAATGCACATACTGTGACGAGTTAGACTGCTTTGTACATTGTGTGGGACAGTCGTTACCACGGTGCACTCGATTAACGAATGTGAAGATTGCTATGAGTTTCTACAAAATAATGAACAAAGAAAAGAAAGGCTGATACATAATGAAAATAACAAAAGAACTTTTTAGGAAGGGAGTATTTGTATTGTCAGACAATATTACATGCAGCATGTACGAAAAGTAACTAAATAATCTATTGTTTACTTATTTCCCACCCCCTTTCCTTAATGTCAACATTGTTCGACTTTGAAGGTCCGACATTTTAACTGATCTGACACAACCGACGACCTAATTCCTTTAGGCCACCAACTAGCTGAAACTCTGGGTAGGCCTATGTACCCTATATTTATACCTAGGAGTCAGAAACCCTAGCCCCGTCTTACACTGTCACAGACGAATGTCTCCTTTGGTAATGAAGACAGAAAAGACAAAGTTGTATACAATGGACAGAATTTTGCCACATTTGAAGGAAAATACAGGTTACAGGTGAATTGATGGAATCATGGTCTATAATGACATTTTTAATGCATCACAAATTATATTTTATATTTGTATATATAAGATCGGACAGTAACTATTGGCTATCGAATATGGATTATATTAAACTATAAATCTGGTCTGGCTTATTTTGTTATTCTTATTTTTAAGGTGGAGGATATTTATTAAGGCGTTGTTGATAATATACTCTGCAAGAAGGTCATTATTACCGTACAAATATCCGTTTCTAATAATAATAATAATAATAATAATAATAATAATAATAATAATACACGTTTTAATTGACTACAAATGACATCACAAATCGACTGGTTTAATAGCTTTTAAATTATTGTGTATTAATGAAATTGAAAAAGGGAGTTTGAAAAGGAAAGTATTAAAAACAAACATAATTCTGCGTTCTAAATGGCATTAAGTTAAGGCCAATAAAAGAACGTGCTTATTTTGTCGTTTTTAACACGCAGGTCTCACAAACATTACCCGTTACATCTCCGGTGTCTTGTAAATAATATTCCCGTAAAATACAGAAAAGTGACACTTCGTATAATGCAACACTGTACTTTGAAGACAAGTCTGTCATAGATTTGCTGCTTATAGTACAAATTGCAGGATAAAAGATGCAATCAAGCTTCATACTTTCCAATTTTTCTGTAAATCTGTCAAGTCAGTGTGTCCTATTCGAAACATTACTTCCGGTCATGTAGGGGAGATATAAAGAGTTCATTTTCGATGTTCAAAAGTATCGGAATTACCTCTGGATATAAATACAATAACAAAATAAACTACTAGTATGTAAATATCCATCCTGGTGGATCAGTCCAATATTAGCAGTGCCCACTCTGCAGACAGTACATATGAGCTAGCACTCGTTATGTAAATATTTATCCTAGCGTTTCGGTCCAATGCTAGTAGTGCCAGTCTGCATTACGTATTTAAATGAGCGCCCCCTATGTTTTAATCACAAAAGAGATAAGCAATTTAAAATCGACAATCAGGGATTACTGCGATTCGTCAGAGCTGAAGCTATTCAGCAACATTCACAGGAGAAAGAGACACATGTTTTTTATTCGTTTATGAATGCAAGACAATCTTTAAATAAACAATTATCTTTTTTCTCGCCATTGTACGGCTGATAACTTTATAACTGCCTGTAGTGTACTACAGTATCAATCCGTCTAAGTTAATACAAACACATCTTGGTTTTCAGTTGAACAACAGGTTGTAAATAAGTTTGCTTTTACAACCATTGGTTCGTCTCCAGGTCTGGCTTATGACTATTGATTCGTGGTTAGCTCTGTCTTATAACCATTGGTTCGTAGTTATTTCTGTCTTACACCATTGGTTCGTGGTAGGTTTCTCTTACATCCATTGGGTTCGTGGCTTATTCTGTCTTATAACACTTGGTTTGTGGCTAGGCCTGTCTTACAGCCATTGGATCATGGCAGGTTTCTCTTACAACCATTGTTTCTTGGCTAGGTCTGCCTTTAACCATCGGTTCGTGGCTAGGTTTGTCATAACCATTTGTTTATGACTAGGTCTGTCTTACAACCAATGGTTCGTGGCTAAGCCTGTCTTAGAACCATTGGTTCGTAGCTGTGTTTTTGTTATAACCTCTGTTTGTGGCAAGGTTTGTCTTATAACCATGGTTCGTAGCTAGTGTGGTAGAGTCAAATTGAACTTATTTTTATTTGTAAATAATATTATTGTTATTTTTTTTTTTTTTGATTGAAATTATTGACACAGTAAAATAGTGCATTATTAGATGTGTTTTGTTATTAGTACAAATTGAATGGTATTCAGTTTGTCCAGTACTGTCCAGTTTATCTGTATTCTTTTTTGTAGATCTATATTTAGCTCTTGAGAGCATTGAGGGCGGTTGATAGACGGAACTCCCGTAATCTTCTGGTCATCGTCGCAGGGAATAAATAGTCTGCGCCTGTCTTGACATGCTATTGCCGGCGAAGGACCACTATTAACTCCCACAGAGAGAGCTGCTAGTAACTTGCAAAAGCTAACAACACTTTAACACTTCTTGCAAGCAGTTTCCAAGACATGAACAACCGCAATAAACTTCATACCGGATCGGTCGTCGCCCGCGTTACCAAGGACCGCGCTGCTCGACATCATCTTCCGTCGATAGTGAAAAGTAGACTAGGAAGACAATCCAAGAATCTGACAGTTGCCCAATGGAATGTTAGGACACTTCTCGACCGCCATGAAGCCAACATGCCAAAAAGACGCACTGCACTAGTGGCGATGGAGCTCGCAAAGTACAGGATCGACATTGCTGCCTTGTATGAAACTAGATTCCCACAGTCTGGCAGTCTCAACGACTCTGATTACAACCTTTTTCTGGAGTGGCAAACCTGATGGAAAGAAAAGAGAGGCGGGAGTGGATTTCGCTATCAGAAAAGACATTGTATCAAAGTTGACTGAGACACCACTACCAATCAGCGACAGAATCATGACAATGCGACTTCCATTGGCAAAGGATAACTATGCTACACTCATCAGTGTGTACGCTCCAACATTGACAAATACGGACGAAAAAAAGGAAGCCTTCTAAAACCAATTAGCTTATACCCTTAGACAAGTCCCTCACACCGACAAGCATATACTGATGGGAGACTTCAACGCCAGAATAGGGAGTGACCACAACAAATGGCAATTGGTACTAGGAAAATATGGAATTGGAAAGTGCAATTCAAATTGAGAGCTCCTACTTTCTCTGTGCTCCGAATTGGATTGATTGATTGATTGGATGTCTGCTTTACGTCCAGCGAGCAGTATTTCAGCTATATTCAGGACGGGAACAAGTTAACAAACAATAAATCAACGGAAAATGGGGGTGAGATGGGTCACAGGGAATACAATTTTGACTGCCACTGGAAAAGTATGGAGTTTTGGGTAGGGGCGGAGAATTTAGCCTTTTGTAGCGGCTACAACGAGCCTACTCTTTTTCGAAATCTACAAAAGGGGTCTTTATCGTGCAAGGAGCGTGGCACTCTCCAAACACGTTACCCACTACGGTCCGCGGTCAGGCTTTCCGTATTATGACCTGACAACCCCCCAACGAGAGGGTCTCCCCTATCCGCCACCCGGGGACGCGCTGGGCTGCTCTGTGGGTCGAGCACTGGGAACCCTCCCAGTATGGTCCCCGCTCCGAATTGGAACTAACCGTGACAAACACAATGTTCAAGCAGAAGGACAAAAGGAAGACTACATGGATGCACCCTCGCTCCAAACATTGGCACATGATAGACTTCATAATTACAAGATGCAAGGATAAGATGGACTTCCACAGTACCCGAGTCATGCGTGGAGTCAGTTGCTGGACTGACCATCAGATGCTGAGATCAAAAGTGGCATTTCACCTTCAAGAGAAATACAGTAAGCAAGGCTCTAAGAAGCCATCTAATCTCAACATAGCGAAACTCAAAGCTATTGATCACAGAGAGAGTCTAGCGAGCGTTATGAATGAAGCCGTAGACAAACTTGATGTAGAAGAAGGATCATCAGTAGACCTGGAATGGACAGCCCTACACCAAGTAGTATACAACACAACAAAAACCATCAAGACTGGTTTGATTCCGATGAACAGAAACTACTGCAACTTAAATAATAGAGACCAAGCCCATCAGAAAGTGCTGTAGTCCAGGAATACCAGATCAACTGTTGCAGCCTACAAAGTTGCCTGCAGACAGCTCCAACAGCACACCCGCTCCCTAAAGACGACCTAGTGGGACAGAAAAGCAGAAGAGCTAAAGGGAGCTGCGGACAGAAATGACATGAAGGTTTCTACAGTGGACTCAAGAAAATTTGAGGACCCCAGAAAAAAAAGGACCTGTACAACTGAAGTCAGCAGATGGGCAGGAAATTTTCTCAGACAACAAGAGAATCCTAGAAAGATGGAGTGAACACTTCCAGAAGCTTCTGAATGTTCCAGGCGAGATTGAACCTGACGCCCTTGACAACATACAGCAGCGTACCATCAAAACTTGCCTTGATGAGACTTCATCCATGGATGAGACGATGAAAGCAATTATAGGTCTGAAAGATGGCAAAGCCCCAGGTGGAGATGGAATTCCTGCGGAAGTATGGAAGCAAGGAGGTACCAATCTAGCTGCTTGTTAAGCTGCACCAACTGATACGCAAGGCATGGGATGAAGGCTCAGTCCCGCAAGCATGGAAGGATGCCACCATTATAACCATCTACAAGAAAGGTGACAGAACAGATTGTGGGAACTACAGAGGAATATCTCTCCTGTCAGGGGCAGGCAAGGTCTTTGCCAGGATCCTCCTGGACAGACTTTCCCAGCACATCACCCCAGAAGTAGTTCCTAAGTCGCATTGTGGATTCCGATCCAATAGGAGCACCATTGACATGATCTTCAGTCTCAGACAGCTACATGAAAAGTGTATAGAACACGACCAACCACTATACATGGTATTTGTCGACTTTCCAAACGCCTTTGATACAACAGGAAGGACAGGACTGTGGAAACTACTGAGGAAATATGGATGCTCTGAAAGGTTTACATCCATAATTGAATCTCTTCACACAGAGATGAAGGCAAATGTCAGTGGTGTCAAACAAGGTTGCTTGCTGGCTCCAACACTCTTTTCCATACTCCTATCATCAATGCTGGAAGACGCCTTTCAGGGCATGAAAGATGGTGTCTATATCCAGTCAAGACCAGATGCTGACCTCTTCAATACCACACACTTCAAAGCAAAGAACCATGAGTACCCTCGTACTGATTAGGGAACTACTGTTTGCGGATGACAGTGCTCTACTTGCCCATTCTCCACAAGAAATCCAACGAATCATAAATGCTTTTTCTGATGCATTAAAGAAGTTTGGCCTAAAGATTAATATCAAGAAAACAGAAGTGCTGTACCAACCAAACTCTTCAAGAACCCAGGAGGTGGATGTTATGGTAGATGAAACATTCTTAACTCTGTCACAGAATTCACCTACCTTGGAAGCACAGTTACAAAAGTCGGACAAATTGATGCCGAGATACAGAGAAGAATGGCCAAGGCTAGTGCATCCTTTGGCAGGCTGCAACAGAGACTCTGGAAGAACCACCATGTGTCCATGAAGGTGAAAGGCAAGATCTACAGAGCAGTAGTTATATCTACTCTCTTGTATGGAGCTGAATCCTGGACAGTGTACAGACGCCATGTGAAAAAACTTCGTGCCTTCTTGATGCGGCATCTTCGATTCCTCATGAAGATAACATGGAAAGACAAGATGACCAACAAGGAAATATTGGACAGAACAGGGCTGCTATCCATGGAGGATCTACTGATCATAAAAAATCTTCGTTGGACTGGACACCTTATGAGGATGCCACAGGACAGACTCCCAAAACAGATCCTGTTCTCACAGCTGCATGTTGGCCATAGGAAGAGAGGTAGACCTCGATTGCGATATAAGGATACCATCAAGAGAAACCTGAAGCAGAGACACATCAAGTTGGAATCCTGGGCAAAGCTGTCACAACGGAGAAGTGAATAGAGAACAGCGGTAACATAGAAGTATGGAAACAGGCATTGTCGACCGTCAGCATAGTAGTAGTAGTATTTAGCTCCTTTGTAAAGGTATTTTCTTATCTGTATTGATTTTGGTCACCTGACTTTTTGGAGAGAAATTTCTATTGTTTGGTTAGTTAATTATTCTTTTTTATGATGAGTTTTGGCCATTTCATGACAAGTGAGCTTTAGAATCAGATGTCAAACATGCATTAACATAGTTCTCAAGTACTTTCAAGACTGATGTAAAGTTTAGGTTTCACTACACTGTTGATTCTAAGGAATTCTGTATTCTAACTCTTGTCAGTTTGTATATATTTTATTCCTCACATAATTCTAACAATTTATATTTTAACATTTTGCAACTGTGGTATGATTGAATGATTGACTGCATAAATCTGTTGAGTAAAGCTGATCTTTATAAGTCATTTAAATAAACTTAAATTATATAAAGATGTGTTAAATAAGTAACTAATCTTGATTACTAAGATGTGATGGACTGAAAGAGTATAAAGAGAAAGAATGAACTTTCTTAATTGCAAATAAATAGTTGTGATTTTTTTGTAAATATTTTTCATCTTTTTAATATTTGACTTAGTACATGTTTTCATGTTTTGTGTACATATGTGTTTAGGTTATGAGCTAATATTTTTAAATGTTTCCTCTTCAGGTCGAGCCAGTAAGATGTTTATCTGATATTTCCTGATTGCGATTGGATATTTTTACTGGCCTTTACAGTATCTTGTGAGGTAAGCAAGAAGTTGTATTTAGTTATTCTGCTTATTTGCTTATTGTTGTATGTACATAATTTTAATGCGTTGCTGCATTAACCGTTTTTGTAAGTTCATATAAAGTAGATTTTTGCATGTTATATGGATATATTTATGTTTATTCACACAGTTTATGGGAAGCATAAACATACACATGTACATTTGAAAGATACAAGTACTTTGAGTCTGTCATCACATTATACAACTTTATATATTATAATATTCATGTTATTGTTTACTATAATGATACTGTGCAAACTTACACGTTACTTAATCGTGTAACAGTTATCTTTCTTTACACTAGTATTATTATATTTTATCATTGTGTTTTGTAGGTTTTTTGATTGACATTTATTTAAACTACTCTCAATAAAGGACCCACATGTTTACCAAGTGTTATTTATAAATGATGCCACCCGGTTTCTCTAGGTCTCTCATATAACCATTTCGTGGTAAGGTTTGTCTTAGAACCATTGGTTTGTGACTAGGTCTGTCTTACAACCACTGGTTTGTGGCTAGGCCTTCCTAGAACCATTGGTTCGTAGCTAGATCTCTCTTCTTACCATTGTATCGTGGCTATGTCTGTATTATAACCATTGGTTCGTGGCTAGGTTTATCTTATAACCATTGTTTCGTGGCCAGGTATCACAGATTAAGGATGATTATAAATTCCCTCACACGACTTGTTACAGAGTCTCATGAGCGCATCAACAATGTTTTTATAGTTATGTTTTTTTTCAAATTATTTTGACAAATTATTACCAGGATTTTATGGAATCAAATGGAGGGAGATATTCTTTGATCTGATTATAAATACAATTGGTTCTATATTTTAAAAATAGTCGTTGTAATCAATTCTTTGTTTATTAACGCGGCCATTTTGTATTGTCAATTGAAGCTGCAGTACTCTTTTAAAATACCCAGACTCTCGACAGAAAACTGAGAATCCTTATTAATTACGATTGGAGTCGAGTACACTTACCCGAAGTAGCTACTATTGTCTACATGCTGATGATCGACAGCAGATGACTTACAACATTAATCAGTCTTGCACCAGTGTGTTAGAACTTACAAAAATTCACCCCAGAGAGTAAGTCTATTACACAACAGGCAAATTACATGAAGGCTTGTATTAATCATCATTAAGCAAATGTAGAAGAAAACTTGCACACATGGGCAGCAAAACTTACCCACAAAACAAAGGAACATCCCTCATATCAGTACGGTTATAAATCATTCCATAAAGATGGCACAAGATGGTTGTTTAAGCCGATTTTTAACAAAATATTTTACCGGTTTTCATGAGTATTTCACCAGAGTCATGGATGCCTGACCACTCTCATTAATGCTACTTGAAGATGTGAGACCTTCTGTGAATTTTTCCCCAATCCGAACGACTGACAACTGTGAAGTTAAAAACGGATTAGACACGAACTCGCAATCGAAAAGACAAACTAATAAAAGCGTTGATTATACAAGGACTCACCATCCGAAAGACAGACAAATAAAAAAGGAAAACCGCGTGAATGACAATCCGAAGAGGAGACAAGAGAAGGACGGAAAAAAATTTGAACCACTGATTAAACAAGGATTGATGGATGGACAAGTAACAAATGTAACAACAGATTACACGAAGGACAGACGAATAAATGGTCAAACAGAGGTTCAGACATGGACACAAAATCGGAAATAGGGCAAAATAAGTTAAACTACGAATTAGATAACTTCTCACGGACAAACATCATGTCAAATCCAGATAATAGAAAACATAAAATCCGAATGACGGGAAAATTAGTTAAACCATTGACCAGACCAAAGAACGAACAAAAAACAAGTTAACTCTAGGAGTAAACAATGAATCACAAATCTGAGGACAAACAAATAACAAGTTGAATTGTGGTTTGTAAAATGACTCAAAATCCGAAGGACGGACAAATGACACGTTAAACCGTGGTTTTGAGGAATAACTCGAAATCCATATGCCGGATTTTAAACTAAACTCAACCACTATATAGACGCTTACAATCCGATTGATAATGAAAAACAATCAACTAAAGTAAACCAAAAAAATCTTCTAAAGTAAAACAAAAATAAATGGGGAAAGTCTTGATTAGTATCAGTTGATAATGGGAAAGTCTCTATTAGTATCAGTTGATAATGGGAAAGTCTCTATTAGTATCAGTTGATAATTCGAAAGTCTCTATTAGTATCAGTTGATAATTGGAAAGTCTCTATTAGTATCAGTTGATAATGGGAAAGTCTTGATTAATATAAGTTGATAATGGGAAAGTCTTGATTAGTATCAGTTGATAATGGGAAAGTCTCTCTTAGTATCAGTTGATAATGGGAAAGTCTTGATTAGTATCGATTGTTAATGAGAAAGTCTTGATTAGTATCAGTTGATAATGGGAAAGTCTCTATTAGTATCAGTTGATAATGGGAACGTCTTGATTAGTATCAGTTGATAATGGGAAAGTCCTGATTAGTATCAGTTGATAATGGAAAAGTCTCTAATAGTATCAGTTGATAATTGGATAGTCTCTATTAGTATCAGTTAATAATGGGAAAGTCTTGATTAGTATCAGTTGATAATGGGAAAGTCTCTATTAGTATCAGTTGATAATTGGAAAGTCTCTATTAGTATCAGTTGATAATGGGAAAGTCTCTAATAGTATCAGTTGATAATTGGATAGTCTCTATTAGTATCAGTTAATAATGGGAAAGTCTTGATTAGTATCAGTTGATAATGGGAAAGTCTCTATTAGTATCAGTTGATAATTGGAAAGTCTCTATTAGTATCAGTTGATAATGGGAAAGTCTCTATTAGTATCAGTTGATAATGGGAAAGTCTTGATTCGTATCGGTTGTTAATGAGAAAGTCTTGATTAGTATCAGTTGATAATGGGAAAGTCTTGATTAGTATCAGTTGATAATGGGAAAGTCTTGATAAGTATCGATTGTTAATGAGAAAGTCTTGATTAGTATCAGTTGATAATGGGAAAAGTCTCTATTAATATTAGTTGATAATGGGAAAGTCTTGATTAGTATCAGTTGATAATGGGAAAGTCTCTATTAGTATCAGTTGATAATGGGAAAATCTCTATTAGTATCAGTTGATAATGGGAAAGTCTCTATTTGTATCAGTTGATTATGGGAAAGTCTCTATTAGTATCAGTTGATAATGGGGAAAGTCTTGATTAGTATCAGTTGATAATGGGAAAGTATCTATTAGTATCAGTTGATAATGGGAAAGTCTTGATTAGTATCAGTTGATAATGGGAAAGTCTTGATTTGTATCGGTTGTTAATGAGAAAGTCTTGATTAGTATCAGTTGATAATGGAAAAGTCTTGATTAGTATCAGTTGATAATGGGAAAGTCTTGATAAGTATCGATTGTTAATGAGAGTCTTGATTAGTATCAGTTGATAATGGGAAAGTCTCTATTAGTATCAGTTGATAATGGTAAAGTCTTGATTAGTATCAATTGATAATGGGAAAGTCTTGATTAGTATCAGTTGATAATAGGAAAGTCTCTATTAGAATCAGTTGATAATGGGAAAGTCTCCATTAGTATCAGTTGATAATGGGAAGGTCTCTATTAGTAACAGTTGATAATGGGAAAGTCTTGATTAGTATCAGTTGATAATGGGAAAGTCTCTATTAGTATCAGTTGATAATGGTAAAGTCTCTATTAGTATCAGTTGATAACGGGAAAGTCTCTATTAGTATCAGTTGACAATTGGAAAGTCTTGATTAGTATCAGTTGATAATGGGAAAAGTCTCTATTAATAATAGTTGATAATGGGAAAGTCTTGATTAGTATCAGTTGATAATGGAAAAGTCTCTATTAGTATCAGTTGATAATGGGAAAATCTCTATTAGTATCAGTTGATAATGGGAAAGTCTCTATTTGTATCAGTTGATAATGGGAAAGTCTCTATTAGTATCAGTTGATAATGGGAAAGTCTTGATTAGTATCAGTTGATAATGGGAAAGTATCTATTAGTATCAGTTGATAATGGGAAAGTCTTGATTAGTATCAGTTGATAATGGGAAAGTCTTCATTCGTATCGGTTGTTAATGTGAAAGTCTTGATTAGTATCAGTTGATAATGGGAAAGTCTCTATTAGTATCAGTTGATAATTGGAAAGTCTCTATTAGTATCAGTAGATAATGGGAAAGTCTCTATTAGTATCAGTTGAAAATGGGAAAGTCTTGATTCATATCGGTTGTTAATGAGAAAGTCTTGATTAATATCAGTTGATAATGGAAAAGTACTGATAAGTATCGATTGTTAATGAGAAAGTCTTGATTAGTATCAGTTGATAATGAGAAAGTCTCTATTGATATCAGTTGATAATGGGAAGGTCTCTATTAGTATCAGTTGATAATGGGAAAGTCTTGATTAGCATCAGTTGATAATGGGAAAGTCTCTATTAGTATCAGTTGATAATGGTAAAGTCTCTATTAGTATCAGTTGATAATGAGAAAGTCTCTATTAGTATCAGTTGACAATTGGAAAGTCTTGATTAGTATCAGTTGATAATGGGAAAAGTCTCTATTAGTATTAGTTGATAATGGGAAAGTCTTGATTAGTATCAGTTGATAATGGGAAAGTCTCTATTAGTATCAGTTGATAATGGGAAAATCTCTATTAGTATCAGTTGATAACGGGAAAGTCTCTATTTGTATCAGTTGATAATGGGAAAGTCTCTATTAGTATCAGTTGATAATGGGAAAGTCTTGATTAATATCAGTTGATAATGGGAAATTGTCTATTAGTATCCGTTGATAATGGGAAAGTCTTGATTAGTATCAGTTGATAATGGGAAAGTCTTGATTCGTATCGGTTGTTAATGAGAAAGTCTTGATTAGTATCAGTTGATAATGGAAAAGTCTTGATTAGTATCGATTGTTAATGAGAAAGTCTTGATTAGTATCAGTTGATAATGGGAAAGTCTATATTAGTATCAGTTGATAAAGGGAAAGTCTTGATAATGGTAAAGTCTCTATTAGTATCCATTGATAATGGGAAAGTCTCTGTTAGTATCAGTATCAGTTGATAATGGGAAAGTCTTCATTAGTATCAGTTGATAATGGGAAAGTCTTGATTAGTATCAGTTGATAATGGGAAAGTCTTGATTAGTATCAGTTGATAATGGTAAAGTCTTGATTAGTATCAATTGATAATGGTAAAGTCTTGATTAGTATCAGTTTATAATGGGAAAGTCTTGATTAGTATCAGTTGATAAAGGGAAAATCCTTTTTAGTATCAGTTGATAATGGGAAAGTCTTGATTTGTATCGGTTGTTAATGAGAAAGTCTTGATTAGTATCAGTTGATAATGGGAAAGTCTTGATTAGTATCAGTTGATAATGGGAAAGTCTTGATTAGTATCAGTTGATAATGGGAAAGTCTTGATAAGTATCGATTGTTAATGAGAGTCTTGATTAGTATCAGTTGATAATGGGAAAGTCTCTATTAGTATCAGTTGATAATGGTAAAGTCTTGATTAGTATCAATTGATAATGGGAAAGTCTTGATTAGAATCAGTTGATAATGGGAAAGTCTCCATTAGTATCAGTTGATAATGGGAAGGTCTCTATTAGTAACAGTTGGTAATGGGAAAGTCTTGATTAGTATCAGTTGAAAATGGGAAAGTCTCTATTAGTATCAGTTGATAATGGTAAAGTCTCTATTAGTATCAGTTGATAACGGGAAAGTCTCTATTAGTATCAGTTGACAATTGGAAAGTCTTGATTAGTATCAGTTGATAATGGGAAAAGTCTCTATTAATAATAGTTCATAATGGGAAAGTCTTGATTAGTATCAGTTGATAATGGGAAAGTCTCTATTAGTATCAGTTGAAAATGGGAAAATCTCTATTAGTATCAGTTGATAATGGGAAAGTCTCTATTTGTATCAGTTGATAATGGGAAAGTCTCTATTAGTATCAGTTGATAATGGGAAAGTCTTGATTAGTATCAGTTGATAATGGGAAAGTATAGATTAGTATCAGTTGATAATGGGAAAGTCTTGATTAGTATCAGTTGATAATGGGAAAGTCTTGATTCGTATCGGTTGTTAATGAGAAAGTCTTGATTAGTATCAGTTGATAATGGAAAAGTCTTGATTAGTATCGATTGTTAATGAGAAAGTCTTGATTAGTATCAGTTGATAATGGGAAAGTCTATATTAGTATCAGTTGATAAAGGGAAAGTCTTGATAATGATAAAGTCTCTATTAGTATCAGTTGACAATGGGAAAGTCTCTATTAGTATCAGTATCAGTTCATAATGGGAAAGTCTTCATTAGTATCAGTTGATAATGGGAAAGTCTTCATTAGTATCAGTTGATAATGATAAAGTCTTGATTAGTATCAGTTGATAATGGTAAAGTCTTGATTAGTGTCAATTGATAATGGTAAAGTCTTGATTAGTATCAGTTGATAATGGGAAAGTCTTCATTAGTATCAGTTGATAATGGTAAAGTCTTCATTAGTATCAGTTGATAATGGGAAAGTCTTGATTAGTATCAGTTGATAAAGGGAAAGTCTTTATTAGTATCAGTTGATAATGGGAAAGTCTTCATTAGTATCAGTTGATAATGGGAAAGTCTCTATTAGTATCAGTTGATAATGGTAAAGTCTTGATTAGTATCAATTGATAATGGGAAAGTCTTGATTAGTATCAGTTGATAATGGGAAAGTCTCTATTAGAATCAGTTGATAATGGGAAAGTCTCCATTAGTATCAGTTGATAATGGGAAGGTCTCTATTAGTAACAGTTGATAATGGGAAAGTCTTGATTAGTATCAGTTGATAATGGGAAAGTCTCTATTAGTATCAGTTGATAATGGTAAAGTCTCTATTAGTATCAGTTGATAACGGGAAAGTCTCTATTAGTATCAGTTGACAATGGGAAAGTCTTGATTAGTATCAGTTGATAATGGGAAAAGTCTCTATTAATAATAGTTGATAATGGGAAAGTCTTGATTAGTATCAGTTGATAATGGGGAAAGTCTCTATTATTATCAGTTGATAATGGGAAAATCTCTATTAGTATCAGTTGATAATGGGAAAGTCTCTATTTGTATCAGTTGATAATGGGAAAGTCTCTATTAGTATCAGTTGATAATGGGAAAGTCTTGATTAGTATCAGTTGATAATGGGAAAGTATCTATTAGTATCAGTTGATAATGGGAAAGTCTTGATTAGTATCAGTTGATAATGGGAAAGTCTTCATTCGTATCGGTTGTTAATGAGAAAGTCTTGATTAGTATCAGTTGATAATGGGAAAGTCTTGATTAGTATCGATTGTTAATGAAAAAGTCTTGATTAGTATCAGTTGATAATGGGAAAGTCTCTATTAGTATCAGTTGATAATGGGAAAGTCTCTATTAGTATCAGTTGATAATGGGAAAGTCTTGATTAGTATCAGTTGATAATGGGAAAGTATCTATTAGTATCAGTTGATAATGGGAAAGTCTTGATTAGTATCAGTTGATAATGGGAAAGTCTTCATTCGTATCGGTTGTTAATGAGAAAGTCTTGATTAGTATCAGTTGATAACGGGAAAGTCTTGATTAGTATCGATTGTTAATGAAAAAGTCTTGATTAGTATCAGTTGATAATGGGAAAGTCTCTATTAGTATCAGTTGATAATTGGAAAGTCTCTATTAGTATCAGTTGATAATGGGAAAGTCTCTATTAGTATCAGTTGATACTGGGAAAGTCTTGATTCGTATCGGTTGTTAATGAGAAAGTCTTGATTAGTATCAGTTGATAATGGGAAAGTCTTGATTAGTATCAGTTTATGATGGAAAAGTATTGATAAGTATCGATTATTAATGAGAAAGTCTTGATTAGTATCAGTTGATAATGAGAAAGTCTCTATTCGTATCAGTTGATAATGGTAGTCTTGATTAGTATCAATTGATAATGGGAAAGTCTTGATTATTATCAGTTGATAATGGGAAAGTCTTGATTAGTATCAGTTGATAATGGGAAAGTCTCTATTAGAATCAGTTGATAATGGGAAAGTCTCTATTAGTATCAGTTGATAATGGGAAGGTCTCTATTAGTATCAGTTGATAATGGGAAAGTCTTTATTAGTATCAGTTGATAATGGGAAAGTCTCTATTAGTATCAGTTGATAATGGTAAAGTCTCTATTAGTATCAGTTGATAATGAGAAAGTCTCTATTAGTATCAGTTGACAATTGGAAAGTCTTGATTAGTATCAGTTGATAATGGGAAAAGTCTCTATTAGTATTAGTTGATAATGGGAAAGTCTTGATTAGTATCAGTTAATAATGGGAAAGTCTCTATTAGTATCAGTTGATAATGGGAAAATCTCTATTAGTATCTGTTGATAATGGGAAAGTCTCTATTAGTATCAGTTGATAATGGGAAAGTCTTGATTAATAACAGTTGATAATGGGAAAGTGTCTATTAGTATCAGTTGATAATGGGAAAGTCTTGATTAGTATCAGTTGATAATGTGAAAGTCTTGATTCGTATCGGTTGTTAATGAGAAAGTCTTGATTAGTATCAGTTGATAATGGAAAAGTCTTGATTAGTATCGATTGTTAATGAGAAAGTCTTGATTAGTATCAGTTGATAATGGGAAAGTCTATATTAGTATCAGTTGATAAAGGGAAAGTCTTGATAATGGTAAAGTCTCTATTAGTATCAGTTGATAATGGGAAAGTCTCTATTAGTATCAGTATCAGTTGATAATGGGAAAGTCTTCATTAGTATCAGTTGATAATGGGAAAGTCTTCATTAGTATCAGTTGATAATGGGAAAGTCTTGATTAGTATCAGTTGATAATGGTAAAGTCTTGATTAGTATCAATTGATAATGGTAAAGTCTTGATTAGTATCAGTTGATAATGGGAAAGTCTTCATTAGTATCAGTTGATAATGGTAAAGTCTTGATTAGTATCAGTTTATAATGGGAAAGTCTTGATTAGTATCAGTTGATAAATGGAAAGTCTTTATTAGTATCAGTTGATAATGGGAAAGTCTTCATTAGTATCAGTTGATAATGGGAAAGTCTCTATTAGTATCAGTTGATAATGGGAAAGTGTCTATTAGTATCAGTTGATAATGGGAAAGTCTCTATTAGTTTCAGTTGATAATGGGAAAGTCTTGATTAGTATCAGTTGATAATGGGAAAGTCTATATTAGTATCAGTTGATAAAGGGAAAGTCTTGATTAGTACCAGTTGATAATGGGAAAGTCTCTATTAGTATCAGTTGATAATGGGAAAGTCTTTATTAGTATCAGTTGATAATGGGAAAGTCTTGATTAGTACCAGTTGATAATGGGAAAGTCTCTATTAGTATCAGTTGATAATGGGAAAGTCTCTATTAGTATCAGTATCAGTTGATAATGGGAAAGTGTCTATTAGCATCAGTTGATAATGGGAAAGTCTTGATTAGTATCAGTTGATAATGGGAAAGTCTTGATTCCTATCGGTTGTTAATGAGAAAGTCTTGATTAGTATCGGTTGATAATGGAAAAGTCTTGATTAGTATCGATTGTTAATGAGAAAGTCTTGATTAGTATCAGTTGATAATGGGAAAGTCTATATTAGTATCAGTTTATAAAGGGAAAGTCTTCATTAGTACCAGTTGATAATGGGAAAGTCTCTATTAGTATCAGTTGATAATGGGAAAGTCTTGATTAGTATCAGTTGATAATGGTAAAGTCTTGATTAGTATCAGTTGATAATGGGAAAGTCTTCATTAGTATCAGTTGATAATGGGAAAGTCTTGATTAGTATCAGTTGATAATGGTAAAGTCTTGATTAATATCAATTGATAATGGTAAAGTCTTGATTAGTATCAGTTGATAATGGGAAAGTCTTCATTAGTATCAGTTGATAATGGTAAAGTCTTGATTAGTATCAGTTGATAATGGGAAAGTCTTGATTAGTATCAGTTGATAAAGGGAAAGTCTTTATTAGTATCAGTTGATAATGGGAAAGTTTTCATTAGTATCAGTTGATAATGGGAAAGTCTCTATTAGTATCAGTTGATAATGGGAAAGTGTCTATTAGTATCAGTTAATAATGGGAAAGTCTCTATTAGTTTCAGTTGATAATGGGAAAGTCTTGATTAGTATCAGTTGATAATGGGAAAGTCTATATTAGTATCAGTTGATAAAGGGAAAGTCTTGATTAGTATCAGTTGATAAAGGGAAAGTCTTTATTAGTATCAGTTGATAATGGGAAAGTCTTCATTAGTATCAGTTGATAATGGGAAAGTCTCTATTAGTATCAGTTGATAATGGGAAAGTGTCTATTAGTATCAGTTAATAATGGGAAAGTCTCTATTAGTTTCAGTTGATAATGGGAAAGTCTTGATTAGTATCAGTTGATAATGGGAAAGTCTATATTAGTATCAGTTGATAAAGGGAAAGTCTTGATTAGTACCAGTTGATAATGGGAAAGTCTCTATTAGTATCAGTTGATAATGAGAAAGTCTTTATTAGTATCAGTTGATAATGGGAAAGTCTTGATTAGTACCAGTTGATAATGGGAAAGTCTCTATTAGTATCAGTTGATAATGGGAAAGTCTCTATTAGTATCAGTATCAGTTGATAATGGGAAAGTGTCTATTAGTATCAGTTGATAATGGGAAAGTCTTGATTAGTATCAGTTGATAATGGGAAAGTCTTGATTCCTATCGGTTGTTAATGAGAAAGTCTTGATTAGTATCGATTGTTAATGAGAAAGTCTTGATTAGTATCAGTTGATAATGGGAAAGTCTATATTAGTATCAGTTTATAAAGGGAAAGTCTTGATTAGTACCAGTTGATAATGTGAAAGTCTCTATTAGTATCAGTATCAGTTGATAATGGGAAAGTGTCTATTAGTATCAGTTGATAATGGGAAAGTCTTGATTAGTATCAGTTGATAATGGGAAAGTCTTGATTCCTATCGGTTGTTAATGAGAAAGTCTTGATTAGTATCGATTGTTAATGAGAAAGTCTTGATTAGTATCAGTTGATAATGGGAAAGTCTATATTAGTATCAGTTTATAAAGGGAAAGTCTTGATTAGTACCAGTTGATAATGGGAAAGTCTCTATTAGTATCAGTTGATAATGGGAAAGTCTTGATTAGTATCAGTTGATAATGGTAAAGTCTTGATTAGTATCAGTTGATAATGAGAAAGTCTTCATTAGTATCAGTTGATAATGGGAAAGTCTTGATTAGTATCAGTTGATAATGGTAAAGTCTTGATTAATATCAATTGATAATGGTAAAGTCTTGATTAGTATCAGTTGATAATGGGAAAGTCTTCATTAGTATCAGTTGATAATGGTAAAGTCTTCATTAGTATCAGTTGATAATGGGAAAGTCTTGATTAGTATCAGTTGATAAAGGGAAAGTCTTTATTAGTATCAGTTGATAATGGGAAAGTCTTCATTAGTATCAGTTGATAATGGGAAAGTCTCTATTAGTATCAGTTGATAATGGGAAAGTGTCTATTAGTATCAGTTGATAATGGGAAAGTCTCTATTAGTATCAGTTGATAATGGGAAAGTCTTGATTAGTATCAGTTGATAATGGGAAAGTCTATATTAGTATCAGCTGATAAAGGGAAAGTCTTGATTAGTACCAGTTGATAATGGGAAAGTCTCTATTAGTATCAGTTGATAATGGGAAAGTCTTTATTAGTATCAGTTGATAATGGGAAAGTCTTCATTAGTATCAGTTGATAATGGGAAAGTCTCTATTAGTATCAGTTGATAATGGGAAAGTCTTCATTAGTATCAGTTGATAATGGGAAAGTCTTGATTAGCATTTAAATGCAGTTTATATAATAAACAACAACTTTCGTTTTATATTTTAATTCCAAAGTCGTACTGACTGATATTTCTTTTGAAATTGCCCCCGAAATAAAATATTTAAAACATGTGAAAATGACTGAAAAAATGAATGAAAATACACATATTCTAGCTATATTGAAATACACATATTCTAGTTTAATTGGATTGTCTCACAATGTTAATTATGCAGCTCAATGTGATAAAACAAGACCTTTTGCATAGCCAATGGTAATTGATTGATTATACAAATATTGCAGCGGCTTTATTCGGACGAAAACAAATTAATAATCGATTAAAAAGGCCTTGGAACAAAATCCTGAATGTAATAGATATGGTCAGAAAATACAGCCGTGCAACCGGTCACCTATGAGCTCTCTACATAGGTTCTTTTTGTGTTAAAAAAATGATATGTACGCCAATTTTTTAGCTATATCATGGCAGCGGTATTAGGGAGCCGAAGTCCCTGATGCAAAATCACAGACCATCGGGAGGATAAACTAGCAATCTTTGTCAATTAAGGTTGAAGCCGAGCATACCCTGCCACAGTAAGTCTTGAACGGGGAAGTATTGACACGCCTGTGATCAATAGTTGATGACTATGTAGATATAAGTTTCCCGGATGTTGTTTGCTTTTTTGGTTTGTTTGGGTTTTTTTTGTGTTGTTGTTGTTTATGCAATTTTCAGAAATCTTTTAGATATATAATTGTGTCCAGTTTTTTTAGAGAAGGAAGCCAGCGTATCTTGCGAAGACCCAGACTTTCGACTAGGAAACAGGCAATTCTTGTCCGTTTAAGATGCAATCGAGCACATCCCACTCTAAGTCTGTTTTAAACTCGCAACTTCAGTGCTGACAATATATAGCTAATAAAATAGACCATTCGGCCGCCAAGGTTATTTATGAATTTGTAAATCCCCAACAGACACGTATATAGCCCTATTTTCTACAATTATTTGAAATTTATCCCCACAGACACGTATATAGCCCAATTTTCTACAATTATTTGAAATTTGACATATACGACATGAATTTAATACAAAATGTAAGCCAGATTCAATAGTTACAATCAAGGCTGTTTTAAATTAAAATTCAGAATGTATGATCATATAATTTTCAGTCGAATTTCATGTTGGGTTTTCCCTTTGAAGAAGCAGGTATGATCTCAATTTGCTTTTTTGACTTTCGAAATGTGTTCCCCTTGTAAGCAGCCGGGCGGTTACAAATGTATGTTATCATAATTATTTTACATTTCAGTATATTTGATCCTACATTCGTGACAGGTGTACTTCCCTCCTAAATTTAATTAATTAGTATTTATGTTTGAGGTGATGAATTTTTACCGGGTACTCCTTTTTCTTTCTTAAATAAAAGACGTACCTCATAATATAGTTAAAATAGAAAATGTTGACATCTTCATACTAAACCAAAACCAACACATTGCAGTTGAAAAACGAACACAAATTGGATACCTTGATAAAATGTCCTTTACACATAGAAATGTATACTGTAAGTAGCCAGAACACACGAATGGAAATAAATGTTCTTTAGCAAAATGTTGTACTTTCTGCGGCAATAACTGTTCTTTGAACAGGATGGAATAATTGAATAATTGACTGATAAATTGTCGAATTAATTGATTGCCCGTCAGTGTATCTAATATGTTACAAATAGACGGAATTTAATTAAATCAATTTTACGTTTAGTTGAACTATTTTCCCTATACACTGAGAATACACTTTTTTACACCTTTTTGAGGCAATAATAATAGTAAGAGTTACCTCCCTTGGACTGAAAAAGTACAGAAATCTCGGAGAATACTTCTTAATGTTTCCAAAATTCTTCTAGATGAAACTATGACATACACATGATATGGTATTCTTTGTTAAAGCATTGCAATTAATTTCTTTACTACAACCTTATTTTTGAATAAATAAATTTTGCGAGAATACTGACTTTTGATTGGCTGGAAAATATTTTATATCAGAGGATGGAAAACAAATTTGATCGTCATGGAGACACGCGCCATTTGACGTCATATATTACTCCACGGGAAACTAACAGTTTTTGTATTGATCTCCGTTTTCAAAAATGTCCAGTTACAAAAATAAAATTGTTGAGTTTATTCTATTGTTTAAATTTATTTATAAGTATTAACTACAAAAAATACGCGGATTATGCAATGTGCAAAACGGAAATTTTGTTATCCCTCGATGGAGAAAATATTTTTTGTAGTTAATCCTTAAATATGTGTTTTCAGAGTATAATTTCTTGTTTAAGTACCACGTTAAATTGCATTTAATAATCAATATAATCAAATAGACTTAATTTAATTCGAAAGTTAAAATTTAAAAGAAATCTCTGGAAAAAATGTACTTCAGCTTTATTCGCCCGGTTCTCGAGTGCGCGGATGTAATATGGGACAACTGTCCAGACTATATGAAACTAAAGCTTGAACAAATAAACAACGAGGCTGTCCGCATAGTCACTGGTGCTACCAAATTTCTTTTCTATTACAAGAATGCGGATGGAAACACTAGAGGACCGCAGGAAAAAACAAGCTCATACTTTTTCATAAAATGGTACATGGCAATACCCCTGAACATTTGTAAAACTTAGTTCCGGTTAGCATTGGTTAAACTCACATTATAGTACTCGAAAAGCTAATAACCTAGTTCCCCCACCCACCCATAGTATTTTCTTTTATTACAGCTTCTCACCATCATCAGTGACTATGGAATGACCTTCCTGCTAACATAAAAATCAATGATTCTATCAATGACTTAAAATAAATTTAAAGATGCCAACTACAGTTCCGTCCTATTTTTATGCGGGTTGCCGTATCGGTCAAATACTTCATGCTAGAATAAGGACTGACAGTAGTGCCCTGAAAGATCACCTTTTCAAAAAGAACCTCGAGTCTGATCCTTATTGTAAATGCAAAAAAAATGTTAGATAATACTAGAAACTTACTATATGGGGACCAAAACCTTTCCGATGCTGAAAATACACAAAACGTTTTAATTGTTTAAGAATATATCATCAAATCAAAATGGTTTAACACATGAGGGTTTAAATTTTTGCATATTGAATCTTGCTCTAAAGTTACTTAAATTTTATCTGAATAAAATGTCAACCATAGTTACATTAATGTTATGAAAATACCTTTATATGAAATTGTGATTATGTCACTGAACGTCATGCATTCTAACATGTATTTTGTTATATACTAGGAAAAGAGTTTATAAAAGTGCTAGTAGCACTTGTTTCCTAATCCCAACATGTATTTAAGCTATTATGTACTATGCATTTGTCAATATATTATTGCTCACACCGAAAGAAAAAGATTAGAAAACCGATCGTTCTACAAAAATAAAAAACCATAGTACAGTTAGAAAGTCCAATGTGACACAAAAACGCTCAACATAAGGAAGAACATAAAGAAGAAACTCAAAACAAAAATAAAAATAAAAGTGATTAATCATCACCTAATATAACATAATGGATGCAATATGTTGATACGGTCGAATTAGCAACGCTTGCATATAATAACGCACCCGTCTAGCAGCTCATCGTCATGGTCGAGAAAATGTCATGTTCAGAAAGAAAGCAGATTCTCTATTGCTTAGAAAAAAATCTAATCGCATTTGGGGCGTATGCTTTATAACGACCATATCGCAAGATATAGAATATCGTACGAGTTTTGCAGTTTAAACACAATACGCTAGAGATTATGCAATATGGATATCAATAAACTGGAAGCTGACATAAAGAGGTTAATGTACTTAGTCATATATATTATCACCTCCTCCATGTCAGCAATAAGATTGAGTGTTCGAGCGTTACTATGGACAGGGTGTGTTTATCTCCAGCCTTATCTGACAAGAAGCTCATGGATTTTCATCAGGTACTAACGATTCCTACTGTGTCAACAATATTGTATATTTTAACTGTCTCGACGTATAGTCAAGCTATAGTATTGCCCCATTGTTTTTGTTCATCGTTTAGAGGGAAAAACGAAGCTGTAAAATCTACTGCTTATTATACTCTGTATAATTGATTCAGTATGAGGTTGACAATCAGTTCGAATTTCCCCACTGTTACTGATCAATATAGCTTTTGAAACATAGACGTTAACGACACGCAATATGATCCGACATTGTAAGCATGATATACGGAAATGTTTAGACCGTTTTATAGAATATATAAATGTATAATGAAAAACTGCAAGGAAATCGACCGAACAACAAGAGCTTAAAGTCAAGGGAAGATTATAAATCCGGGGTCAGAAAAACATATACAACACGAAACAAACACTAAAAACACAATAACGGAAAGTGAGTTACCCGAACCAAATAAAAACCATGGGTGCACTCAAATGCTCCGAACGAGTAAGCACTGCCTACCTCTAATTAGACATCTACCGAATTGCATATCGTAATGCGACCGAACAAGTAAAATATAGAAATTAAACTGCCTAGGACTCAGCAAAAATGTACGATCGTATTTGAGAGATGGAACGATCAATGTGGTTATGGAGACGGACAGGGAAAAGATTGACCTAGGTACAACAAATCCATGTTTCAGCAGATTAGTAGTCAACAACAGTGACCGGTCTAGAAAATCGGAATACCGATCGCTTGATCTAGCATAACGTATAGTTGTGAAGTCAATGTTAAATGCATCTTGCGGTGTTTTGATAATTCCTGGACTCGTATGATAACGGGTCAAGGGTTTTTGTTAAAATTTTAATTCTTATATGTCTAAATCACGCTATAATTTTTTGATTTAGCTGAATAGGAAATAATTCAGCATTCTTGCAATCACCATAAGGAAATTGAAAGTAAAAGTGGCGTCTGCTTACAGCTGTTAAGCTAGGGAAAAAGGCTGTGTCATATATTTTTTTAATATTTAATACAAAATATATGCATGTTTCATATAGTTTAGTCCTTTGATTGCTACTCTTGATGTCTTGCTGTGCTTATTTAAGTGTCTTTCAATGCTTTTTATATGTTTTATGTATCTTGCAATCCTTTTATGTGTAATCCATGCCAATAATGTGCCTTAAATGTGCTAAAGCTTTATGTGATTTATGTATACATATGTGTATGTCGGATTTTACTGTTACATGTACCCACTTCATAAATAAATATTTCTTGACTTATCTTGACGAAAATTAATATATATTTTTGTCCTTGAAAGTGCTGTTCTCTGAAAATATAAGAAACTTATACTACTGCCGAACTACCTGTAGTGGGGATTTACACTTATTCATATCTATTTTTAGCTTCAAGACTATACAAACATTATTGCGAATATGAACAAAATGTACTGTTTTTGTGCAGGATTGTTGTTATACTTAACATATGCAGGTACGTAGCATTGTAATGTTTTATGAAATAATTTCCTTTGTATTATTAAAATCTCAGCACAATAACAATCTAATAAGAATAGGTTTTTTCTGTTTTTATTGGTTGTTTACCATCTACAGCCTATTGGATTCCAACAACTGTGTACAATCTAATCCAGAGTTTATCTATATGGAAAAATGGACAATTCAGTCAGAAATTTGACATAATGGTATGATAAATTTTGTCTATTTGTCTAATCATCAATTAAGTTGATCTGAATGGAGTAATAAAGTTTTAACACTATTTTCCAGATTATTTATTGATGTGTCAAATCGGACCATTCAGATATTTTCATCTGATAAAGATTATACACATCTTTACTGATGGCACAAGGTACCTCGGTGGACGAGTGGTTAAGATAGTTCGTCTACTACTGATCACGTGGTCTGTCAACACTGAGATTGCGGGTCCTAGTCTTTATGATTGATTAAGTTTAATTAACAAGAATTTTTCCTACCGAAGGTCAGGTTTTCTCCTGGTACTCCGGTTTCCTTCCCAATAAAAACTGGAAGCCATGATATAGCTGAAAAATTGCTGAAAGTGGCATTAAACAACATTCAAAGAACAAACAAACAGATGGCACAATACAGACAACATTTAGCCCGTTTCCATGATCATATACAGTTTTCTATAGATTATGAATGTACAGCGTAAAATTGCCAAACACATCTCTACATAATTTATTCATGGTCATTTAGTATGCAGAAATACTTTGTATACTTGTGTAACACACATGTTTATACTTAATTTTCATACAATGTCTGATATCTATCAGTCAATCTATATTTAATGACCTTGCAGTATTTCGGGGTCAACGGCTTTGAACAAAATAATACATTCTCCATTGACAATTTAATTCAATTCAATTCTTTATTAAAGCCAAATTAAAGGGGCCCATTGAGGGCATATAAATCTGACATATAGACAAACAAGACAAATTTTACATTGATTGTGTTAATTGGATAATTGACAACGTAAACACAATTCCAAAGGTTCAAATTGCAAACTTCTTTTATATTCTAAAAACTAGGTACTTTTTAAGCAATAAACTTTTTGTATTGGTTCGAATATCTAGTACACTAGTTATCAAGTAGTTCATCTAAAAATAGATTTTAGTCAGCTGAAACTAACCTTTATTCAAAGCAAAATAACATTTGTTTTTCTGCAATGGCATGGGTACAAGAATCAGTACTCGCTCGGTTTAGAGCCAGATCAAAGATGTAAATGAAGGTAATAACAAAATACGGAACAAAGGAAACTGTCAAAAATGAAATCAACATATCAAAGTCCTAAAAACCGGCAAACTTTATAACCAACAATGGTACTTACTTGGTGTAGGCATCTCGAACGAAATTGTGGGTTAAACCGGGTGTTATGGCATGCCACACCTCCCACGTCTATTACTGTAGTATGTGAATTTTGGTATGTTGATTAAAATAGTTGGCTATCAAATACTACTAGTCAGTAATATAATAAGTGTATTCAAAAAAGTCATTAAGGACTTATGTTAGAAGAATTGTCAGTAGGGAGAACAACATATTTGTCATGGAGAGAAGTAAGTCATCTCATAACATTGTCGTCTTTGAATAAAGATTTAGGTCGATCTTTAATGCAAAGTTTAAGATATAAATGCGACGGTGTACCAAACACCTTATTGTTCTTACCAAGTTACAGTACTTGCACCCGTAAACGCAACACTTTGACTGATTGATAACTGATTGCTGACGGATTTTGGAACGCTGACGGATCGCTGACTGATTGATGATGAATACATCCGTCAAAAATTATGAATCCGTCATTACCTTGGTAACCGTCAGCGATCAGTGTGATCAGTCCAATCAGTGCGATCCAGAATCCGTCATTTAATTATATGCATAAATCGGTCAGTTTATTGACGGATACGTATAAATTAATAATTTGAAGATAAAACGAATTCTGCGTCATTTGTATATTATATATGCATTTATAACAACATCTATAATAAAATAAACGCAAGTATTCAAAAGAATAGTTAATACAATGATTCGTTCTAAAAAATAAAATAAATAAACATATTTAAAGAAAGACCTGTTTTCTTTATATTTTTATAATTAAGCTAATTTCTTTAAGGCAGGACATATCTGCGGGTCGAGCCCTGTAAACCTTAAAAAAAAACTTCGATTTAAGGCACATCAGTAGCGACGAGGTAAACGTTTTATTTTCGCAATCCATTATTAATTCTCTTTTTTTTATTTCTGCGACTCTTGATTTCGGCCTATTTTATTTTCTGCGACCTGTTACATGTATATTTTTGTCGAATATAAAGCCGACCCGACTCCTCCAATCAGTAACAGATATATTTCACATTTAGGAAAGAACGGGGCCTCTTTTGACATCATTCCTAGTTACTTAAATGTATGCCTGCGTGTTTTTATTTAGTTTACAACTTTTTTAAATACAGTTATAAAACTGTTTGTGTATAAACAATTGTTGAATTGTTGAACAAGCATTGTTAATCAAAAACACATTGTTTACTAAACAAAAAGTTGTATTGTAAAATATACAGCGATTCTTGTTGCAAGTTTTAATTGACAGGCAATAAAAGTAGTTAAATAAGTATACTTACAATTACAATTGTTTCATTTATTTCATGGCGTCCATTTTTTATTGGAGGTGGGGTGGGAGGAAGCCGGAGTACATGGTTAAAACGGACAATCTTTGTCAATTAAATTGGAGTCGGGCACACCCTCGTGCAGTCGTTCTAAAATCCGCAATCTGTTGACAGGCATGTGAAAACTGGTAGATGACTAACCAATCAGCCACCGAGGCCGCAATAATGCCGGGGAGAAAAGTCAGCGAATACTGCAGTTAAGCGTATAAAAGGGGTTACATATAGACACGTTTTATAGTACGAAAAAGTAATTTTTTTAACAAAACGACATTAATTCTTTAGGCCTATGAAGATCGGTTTTAACATTGTCATTACAGTCATACCGATAAAACAGAACCTATACAAAACTTGCCCTTTAAAAGAGTGTCTTTCAATTTGAACAATAACTTATTTCATTGATTGATTGATTGGATTTTTGCTTTTCTTCTAGCGAGAGTAATTCAGCTTTATTCATGATGTGAACAAGTAAAAAAAATCAATCAATTAGATTTGTTTGTTTGTTTGTTTGAATATTGTTTAACGCCACTTTCAGCAATTTTTTTCTGCTATATCATGGCGTCCAGTTTTAATTGGAGGAGGAAGCCGGAGTACCCGGAGAAAACCCCCGACCTTCGGTAGGAAAACTGGCAATTAAGATTGGAGTCGAGTGCACCCTGCACGCAGTGAGACTCGAACCCGCAACCTCAGTGTTGACAGACCACATGATCAATAGTAGACGAACTACCATAACCACTCGGCCACCGAGGCCCCCTCAGTCTAATAGAGAATGATGGACCAAAGGGAAAAAATTTTGAATTCCACAGGATTTGATTGATTGATTGGATGTCTGCTTTACGTCCAGCGAGCAGTATTTCAGCTATATTCAGGACGGGAACAAGTTAACAAACCATAAATCAACGGAAAATGGGGGTGGGATGGGTCACAGGGAAAACAATTTTGACTGCCACTGGAAAAGTATGGAGTTTTGGGTAGGGGCGGAGAATTTAGCCTTTTGTAGCGGCTACAATGAGCCTACTCTTTTTCGAAATCTACAAAAGGGGTCTTTATCGTGCAAGGAGTGTGGCACTCTCCAAACACGTTACCCACTACGGTCCGCGGTCAGGCTTTCCGTATTATGACCTGACAACCCCCCAACGAGAGGGTCTCCCCTATCCGCCACCCGGGGACGCGCTGGGCTGCTCTGTGGGTCGAGCACTGGGAACCTTCCCAGTATGGTCCCAGTGAATTCCACAGGAAAAATATGGGGTATGGGTAGGGGCGGAAAATTTACCTTTTTAAGCCTACTCCTTTTCGAAATCTACAATAGAGATCCTTATCGTGCAAGGAGCGTGACACTCTCTAAACACGTCACTATGGTTCGCGGCATTTCTAATATGACCTGAACCACCCTCCGCCACCCCAAACGAGAGGGCATGCTATGTCCTCCAGCTGAGGACGCGCTGGGCAGCTCTGTGAAAATAAGTAACTAATTTCAAATACTCCCGAATTTTTAGGAAACCATTGATACTTATATATCATTAAATATCGAACGCCTATAACAGACATCGTAAAATAAACCAATTGTGACGGCTAAAATGCGAAAGCAGAATTGATTTTTATCTTACGCTTACATGTTCGCATCTTGAACTCATAAGCTTCTATATGCAAACGTGTTTAGTAGTTTATTCTTTATTTGAGATTTAATTCTGTGTAAATTCCTGTGACACAATTAGATAGTGAATAAAATATTTAAATAGATGTTTTCGCTTTTGTCGTAAATTGTATTCAATATTATACACCGGAATTGTTAGGAATTGTGGTACAGAAAGAAAACTGATCAAACAGCGACAAATGATCTTTTTAAGCGTTTGTAATAAAAAACCTACATATGCAAACGTGTTTAGTAGTTTATTCTTTATTAGAGATTTAATTCTGTGTAAATTCCTGTGACACAATTAGATAGTGAATAAAATATTTAAATAGATGTTTTCGCTTTTGTCGTAAATTGTATTCGGTATTATACACCGGAATTGTTAGGAATTGTGGCACAGAAAGAAAACTGATCAAACCGCGACAAATGATCTTTTTAAGCGTTTGTAATAAAAAACCTCGACTTCGGTGGTTAAGGTAGCAGTCATCTATTATTGATCACCGAGTTGTCTGTGCGACCCTTACAGCGCGAGGATGTGCTCGACTCATTCCTAAATTTGCAAAGAGCGCCAGTTTTTTTTCTGTCGAAGGTCTGCTTTTTCGTTGGGTACTCCAGCTCTTCGCTATAAACACTCTACGCCATATTATATAGACTAATATAATTTTTGAAAATAGTGTTAAACAATCTTAAAACATACATACATATAATGTTTACGCGAAAGCGCGAAGTGAAAAAAATGTTACGATTCGCCTTCACGTTTTTCGTCTTGCTCGCTTTAAAAAATTTCGATGACAAATACGAGATGTACGCCTTTGCACGCGAGGTCAAATAGTTTTTGAATTCATTGTGTGTGTGTCTTATTTTTCATTTCTTTTTTAATTATGTTTTTTAATAAAATGACACAGATGCGTTAGTTATATAGATTGGGGAATTTCCCTTTATCATTTTATACCTTTAGACTAGACTTTTTCCGCTTTAAAAAATTTCGAAGACAGATACGCCTTGCCTTGGCACGCGCGGTCAAATATTTTTTAAAGTCATTACGTGTGTGGTTTTTTTTTTGTTGAATTTACTTTGTTTTAATTATTTTTTTTAATAAGATGACAATATGTGATGTTTATATTTCGCCACAGATGCATTAGTTATAGATTGCGGGAATTTCCATTTATATCATTTATAACTTTAGACCAGTTTTAGCCTTATTATTAGGTAAAACGATCCATGAATGAGGACATTTTTATACTTCTAATTTGCGAGTGAAACGAATTTTCACATTTCGAAATATTAATTTCACTAACCGGAAGTTAAATTGACGGATTGGAGCGATCAGTCCAAATACAGTCAAATCGCTCCAAATCCGTCAATTGACGGGTGGACGGATTGGGAACGATCTGACGGATTGGGAACGATTTGACTCATCTGACTGATTGATAACTGATTGCTGACGGATTTTGGAACGCTGACGGATCGCTGACGGATTGCTAAAAGTGTTGCGTTTTCAATCTCAAGTACTGTAGACAGTGCATCTAGTTCTGGGTCTTGTTCCTGTTCTCTCTTAATCCACTCTGTGGCATAGTCGTCGACTGTTATACTTGTATGTGCTTGTGGTCTTGCAATCTAAAACAACTTCGAATTGCAAACTTTTAAAATTGTACAATACTATCTATTATGACACCAGGTTGCTTTGACCTAAATTCCAGCAAATAGGATTAATTTTGAAAATTGATGGCTCGACTGTATTTCACTTTAGTCTCTTTTGCATGTTTTTATATGTTTTTCTTACATATTGAAACTAATAAATGCATATGATTTTCTTAGTTCAATTAAATTTACGGGACTGGAGTTTAACAATATCGTATATATTGCCAGGTCGTGTCGCAGTCAGTTCAAAACTCTGGAAACTGGCACTATATTTATTATATATTATTGTAATAATATGTCTCTGGTATCGTATTATGCTAGACAGTGTCATTTCTTCGCTCTCGTTTAATCTCGTTCCGGTCTCGTTTCTGACGATGAAATCGTACGTTCTTAACTGAAAGCTTAAAGAGTGTCCAATTCCGTTAGTTATACTAGTCCCAGTTTAAATCTATCATATTAATCAATATTCACCTTACAGTGTTTCCAGTACTATGATTACACTTACACAAGTATTTTTATCTCTAAAATTTATGAAAGTGTTGAACACAAAAGAGTATCAAAACACATTTTAAGTGAAAAGTAGGGACCGTCAAATTATATAAAAAATAAAGTCTACATTTTGTTTCATTCAACAGAAAAGACGTTGAAATAATGTTTAAAAAATAATAACTAAAACAAATATTGACATCTACCCGTGAGAATTCAAGCATTTAAATTTGATTTTAAAAAAAAGAAAAATGCGCTCTTTTTATTTTCGCAATTTTCAAGGTCAATAAGAAACCTTGAACGTTGAACACAATTAGTAATACCAAATAAGAAAAACAAGAAGCAAATTAAAGTCCCCCTTAAAAAGTGTATTTTAAACTTTAAAGATGCATTGTCCCAGGTAAATCATGGAAACCCTTATGTGTTAACTATTAATTATAGCTTTATAACACAGCCAACATGTTATACATAAAACACTTACTTCTCTGACCCCCATGCTTGTATGACGAGTGACATATATGTTTTCTTTTACAGCTGAATCCTCGAATATTACGATAAGTCATGGAGGGATTATTATTGTAAGTATTAGTATAACATGGTAATGATTTATGTAAAAAAATGTCATTATCATGAGGAAAAAAATATGTGAATAAGGATTGCAGCAGGACATGCAATACATATGATGTATCTCAGTTTAATATATTAACAATTAAAATTAGACTAAAGGTCTGAACTGTGTAGTGCAGATGTTTATAATAAATCTGTAAGTTTTTATTATAAGTTTGTTAAATTCTTGACAAGGCCGCTATGCTTAATGTGTTACGTTTAAATTGTTCACAAATGACTGAGGTATTTGTTTCATACATTGTTGTATCTGGCTATGATTTAGGCACCGTGTTCATATTTGACTTACACAAGCAATTTATTGTACACATGCCTCATATAAGTCATATAAGCATTTAGGCAATGTAAAAACGATAGATTGTTCATAAACACCTAGAGAACGACCCGGCTGTAAGTACTGACTTCGTTTTCAATCGTCATTTTATAATTTGTCTGATGCTTATCAGCTGAGACATATAATTACATGTCTCTGCTATCAGTAACTGCATGTATTAACTATTTATTACGTTATTTTTCCAGATTTGAAGTATCGGTGTTTGTAATGTACGCTATTTTGGCGATTTTTGGAGTGTTTTCCATTGTCCTTTTAATTCTAAGAAGACGAAAACAATATAAGAAACATGATAACAGCTGCGGTTAGTATGTCTAACTGTTTAATACAAAAAGTGTAGTTTCATGAGAGTTTTCATTACATGGACAGCAGAACATACCAATGCGATTGATTGATTGGATGTTTGCTTTACCATATACAACTATTAGGGACATCACGTGACTTGTGTGACGTATTTTTGTCAGACATATTGGATTTTCGATTCAATAGAAATTCAATGGGACGATTTAAAAAAACGCCAATGTCTTGTTAAATGAATAAAATATACATGTTTTGCACATTGCCCCTGGTTCTACATTATCTTATCTTTCGAATGATATAAATTTTATCAGTTTAAATTACCTGCAAAATACTTCCCATTTTTTTTTAAAAAGCCTTATTTACTGCCTTATTTTTACATTGTTTTAAATGCAAAATAGTCAATTATGCACCACTTTAGACGTAAATTGTATACAAACAGCTGTAATAAACTATATTTTGCACATATATGCACATAGTAGACACATTTATGTTTTTATTTTTCACATTTTAAACAGTTTAATATTTGATCTTTCATACTTCCTATTTTTTATTTGAAAATCGCTAATCTTACAATTTTCATCAGGGCGAACTGGGACTTGTGACGTCACATATGGACTGAGTGGGAGTTGTGTGGTTTTATGACCTAGTTATTTCAAATCAACATGTCAAATCACACAACAAGCCGAGAGAGATTTGAAAATATATCATTAAAGTAATTTCAACAAGTTGATATCCGTGTTAATTTTTTTTAGGCCAATGCATTCAAAAACTGTAAGCTATAGACATGATAGATGTTGTCAACATGCAGGCTTGTATGTATGTATTGTATGTTGACATATCAAACCAGTTGCTCTTATTCTTAAGTTTACGTGCACAACTGGCTTTATGACAGGTTGTTTTTTTCTAGTCAAAGCTAGTTTTTTTGTTTTTCTAAACCATTTAGCCATTTGAATCAAGAAATCTGAGGTACATAAATAGCTATTTTTTAAAGTTCGAACTCCATTGTAAGATAACAAGCTTTATTATATATCGCCTTTTTCAAGCATTAAACTTGATTACTATGTTAACTGCTTGTGGAAGTAATAAGAAATTATTTCCTGGGCTTTACTCTTTAAACAGTCGCGAGTACAAATTAATTAATTGTCGCAGAATAAGGCATGGAACATTTTATTTTCAAGCTAAAAAATCTGGCCACTTTCTAGCTTCAATGGGTTAAGTGTTTGCTATTTAGTGATCTGTTGTTTTTTCACATTTACTGTTTCCTCCTTTTTTGTGCTAAAGTGAAATAACAGCATTTTTTTCAACATTTTATTACAAATTAAATTAAAATCAAAATTTAGACATATATATGAATAACAAAAAACAGTTTAACTTGATACATATTTATATGAAAGACAATCATCTTAAAAACTTTATACAACCATGAATATCTAATATATATTAAGGCAATCTTTTAAGAAGGTGGGTTCTTTTCTTAAAATGTTAATGTTGTTTTTAATGATCTATTTTAAAATAAAATGATGACTGATCTAAAATCCAAACGTGATAGCGCTACGAATTAAACTGACCTATTAAAAGATTAACACAATTTAAATATTGATTGTACCCATACATTGTAAATTGATGCCTGAATATAGCATGTATGACCTTAAAACCTAACAAAAAACAGTACAAAAACATAAGAATATAAATATGTGCTAACATTCATATGAAAAAACTAATAAAAATCCTTGATTGCACTAATAAGTTTAAGACGATTGCGTATACGTGTCTTTTTGCCAAGCAGTTTTGATAACTCTTCCTGAAGTTGCGAGTCTCAAAGATTCTCAAAATCAATCTCAACACCAATTGTGTCCTGTTTATGTAACAAGTTTGCTTCCTCTGTTTCTGATAGAATCTTTTTCTTTTTCTCACATCTGCTGGAATAAATGTCTGTTTCCCACCACAATGAACTTTTGATATACTGTCGTTTAGGTCGTACTATGTTTTCGGAGTTGTCAAATTCTAGTCTCTTGCGCACTTTAAGAGCATCATGCGGACCATCCCATTTGTTTGTCATTCTTTGATGTATAGTTTTTATAATGTCATTATTTTTTTCCACTCCTTGTCCTGAGAATTTTTTCAAGCAACCATACTTCGTAATAAAAAGGGCACATGGAAAACCAAACAATGCATATATGGGGTTACATTGGCCTTAAAATAGCCTTTTCTAAACTCTCCTGATTCTAAAAAGCTACACAACCAATTTGACAAAAATTTGTTCACCTGTGCTATTAGCACTTTCAATACTTGTAATAAAAAGAAACAAAATGTAAAAATCTTTCCACAGCTTAATTACCTTTTCTGATGTATCACAATTTAAAATATCAGTTTGAAGCAATTTATCTGGTAGATTTTTCAAAACTTTTAACTTATTAGAACCTGCTAAGCTTGTCCAATCTAGCTCATTGCTACCTTTAGGTATCCAGATATAAAAAGATACACCACAACTTTGAATTAAATCTACCAACTGTTCTAAATTTTTACCCCTACATTTAGTTTCCTTCAAATGTTTATCATCTTTATCTTTGCTATCAAAGATCAAATTTCTCAAGAGAATGTCACTCATTCTAATAAGTAGATGAAGTTCATCAAGGACATAATGATCAATGCTTAATTCAAGCAGTGGTTTATGTTTTACACCCCAAAGTTGCTTTTAGACTGACAGGACAAATTACAAATTGCATTGTGTGATCGAAAGATTTCAGGGCCATGATAAAAATCCCAAGTCTTACTAATGTCATGTCGATCACTTTTATGAACTTTACACCAGGGGCATGAATAGTTGCCAATAGAACTGCCTAAACCTAACAGAATTTGTAAGAATTTCATGTCCCCTCCTACGAACAGCTCTATTTCATAAATTTTTTCTCCTTTTTTATTGAGTTTGTTTTTAATAACTGATTGAACTGATCAAAAAGTGGTTTACATGTTTCCTTTAGGTTTTCATAATTTTCATCACACTGAACAATGGCAACAGTCCTTAACTGATTATACGATAAATTAATTTCCTCATCCAAACATCTACAGAAAATGTTACATAGTTAGAAATTTTTTACACTTTAGCACCATCACCAGAAAATTTAATTTTAAATTTATCAAAATTTTGCCCTTTACTAATTTTGTCCTTAATCAAATTTTGTATTTCATTATTTAAGTTCAACATGACCTCTGGTTTGCTTCCTGTGAGTCTTTCGATGTGGTTTATTTTATTTAAATCTTCCCTACATTGCACAACCAAATATTTTCTAGGAAGGTCATCACTAATCATTGACAAGCTGCATCCCCGATGCAAAATTTATCCTGCAAAAAAAACAATCTGTTTTAGTAAATCTTTTTCATCTGATGTTAATGTTTCATATGACTTTAACTCGTTAACTTCCTCATTTTTATCAAGTTTAACTGACAGTTTTGTACCCTTATCACTTACTAAATCAAGTTTAAGGGGTTTAAGGCCAAATGTAGTAGCAAAAGCCAGAGCTTGTTCTGAATAATTAGTTATTGTGTTAATTTTTATAAACTGTTGCCTAATATTTACTTCATCAAATTTCTTGCCATTGTTATTAAAGTTGCCAACAATTTACTTGTCAATATATTCTTGAAGATATTTATTTTCGGGAGTTAATTGTTGAACTTCATCATTGAATTTGTTTACTTGACATTTTATTTTATGCAAAAGCTCAAATAGATCTTTACATTTTATTTCGTTTTCATTAAAATGAGAAAGCTTAAAATTTAAAGTTTGCACGTCATGCAACTCATTTTGAAAAATTGAAAAATGATGAACTTTATTTTTAAAATACTCTCTTTGTCGACCACTTGCATATTTATATTTAAGTAAATTTGACACTCTTGAACATTCTGAACTGAATCTTTTCTCTAATCTTGCAGAGTATTTTAACTGCACAAATTTAAACTAAGTGTTAAAAACTTCAGTAAGAAACATCTCATACTCTTGAGTACATCTTTCTACATTAAGCAAAAAATGGCTTGTAATTTGTAGAGTCATATGCTACAGCAGACTTATTTACATAGGATTTGTTAACATAATATGGACTTAGTTCTGTTGTCAAAGTTACATTCTGCTGAAACTTAAACTGATCAACTGGAGAAAGTATGTCCGACATGATTAAAATAAAACATGAATAGATGAATCAGAATGTCAATAATTGACTTGTCAATTTTGCTACTGTAAAAATATCTTAAAACTTAATATTTACAGAGACAGTACAAACTTTAAACTATCACATACAGTCTATAGAATACTTAAAGATTTAAAACAACAGTATCAGCTGTAATGATGAGTCTTTCTGATGGCTGTTTGAATTTTTTTACCAGTTCTCCATTTCTGATGAAAACAGATTTTTCTCTTATGGTGCTCTGCACACGGACAGGAAAGTTTAGTTGGGTCCATTGTCCATGACAATTCATTTTCTAAAACCAGTTGTCATTCGTTTGCAGTTCTTCAAAGTTGTCTTTCTTAACAAGGACATCACGGTTGTCACCAAATATAAACTAAAAAACATCAATTGGAAAAGAAACTGAAATTCTTTCAGCTGTAGATGTCAGATGTAGACGTGCTTCGACAGCTTCTTGTAAGATAGGCAACTAAAGTGTCTGGACTTACTACAGGATTCTGAAATTTGTGCAGGTCTATTCGAGGAATATGGTGTTCTGGTTCCCAAGTACAATACCCTTTCCAATGTACCAGGTAGAGTGTTCCCTGCAATAAAAATATGTAGTGAACTATTTATACTGTACCAATTTTTTTTTTGATCAATAAAACTGTGTAATTGCACTCAAAAAATATGACACACATGGCATTGGCTAATGCTATATGTCTGATTATATCCCCTTACTGGTGACAATTATTAACAACTACCTTAATCACTCGGCTATACTGGGGCTTCGGTTGCCCAACGGTTAATGTAGTTAATAAAAACTGGATGCAATGATACTGACAAAAATTGCTGAAAATGGTGTTAAACCACATTCAAAAAAAATTTAGGAGGGGCTGTACTTACAAGAAGTGTAGTATAAAATCCCCCTAGACATAATCCCTAACCTATAATTTAACATTTGGGGATAAAATCCCACAGAAAAATTTACTACACAGAAAAAATCCCAATGTAAATACAGGCGAACATAACTCCCACACCAAAACAAAATCTACAAGGCGGAAAATCACCAACGAAACTGATTTTCTAATCATTAGATCTCTTAATTCTAATTCTAACTGATGGAGAGTATTGAAAAAAATTAACTTCTATCGATTTCATGTCACTTTATTAAAAAACATAATTAGTTCTGAGGATCCATTATGAATATTGTTTAAAAGCTTTTTTAAGTATAAAAAGTATATTTGTTCTTCAAATTATTAGTTTAATTACAAGTAACAGAAACATTCATATTAACTAAGTTATGAAAGATTTCTATTTAGACTATCTTACCATGATTTAATTTATATAAGGACACTTATCTCAAAACAAATAATGATACACATGTATTTAAACCATGACAGAAATAAATTAGAACAGGATTTTACATTTAATTGGGAAAATTTTGAACCAAAATTTCAAGATCAAAATTCTTTTAGTAATTTTAAATTATAATTAAATGTTTAATAAAGTATCTGACTTACTGAATACTGTCTTCAGAAAGAGTGGAATTAACAGCATGTGTTTACTCTCGTTTCAAATTGAAAATGGTAATGAACTTTAAATTTGTGATTTGTATTTATAAATGATTTCTAATTAAGAAAGTTAATTAAAATAGACCCTTAAGAATCAACTGTTCAATAAACATCCTGTACACAGCATACAATTTTATGACACAAGCCATATCAGGATGACACAGCATGGTTTCATGACTTTAAAGGTGTTAAAATAACACACCTGTCACAAGTGTTTATTATTTAACTAAAATGTATTGTTAATTTTAGGTGAATTTGTTAATTTAAAAATGTAGTTAGTCTTCTGGAGAAAAAAAAATAATGATGTAAAATGAAACAAACAAACCACTATAAGCATGATAAACATACAATGTAAATGATGAAAAATATATATTAATGCATGGATAAAACACCTTCAATAATAAGATAAAACAGCATAAAAGCGTTATTTATTATAGTTGTTTGATAAATTTAATTATTCAATAATATATAAAACATTTTGTATAAAAATAATGTGACTGAAAAATTTGAATAAAAAAGGATATTCACTAAAAATAAAATGGTTATTCACCGCGGGAAAATGCATGTGATTGTTATTTATAGAATCCCGGTTATTCCCTTTTTTAAATAACAATCGCATGCATTTTCCCGCGGGGAATAACCATTTTATTTTTAGTGAATATCCTTTTTTATTGAATAAAACAATAACTGTCTTTTGATTCGGTAAATGTGTGGAGTTATTGACTTTTGAAAAAACTCTTTGTTATTCACCGAGCCCAGCGGGCTCGGTGAATAACAGTTTTTTCAAAAGTCAATAACTCCACACATTTACCTCATCAAAAGACAGTAATTGTATAAAATTTGCTGTGAATAACAACACTTTTAATTAATTTTGTTTCTCCTTAAACCTCAACTTCTCACTTTAAATTTACCAAATCCTACTTTCTAAAGGGTATTTCTGCTCAAATGTTTGTATGAAAGCGGCTAATCGGCACTTTCATTTTATAAATCTTTCTATATTGACTATTATTATTGGTTAGATTTTTTTTATACATAAAGTTCGAACATAATTTTGCGAAAATACGCTTTATTAATTAAAGTTCATCAGCTCCAACACACAAAATACGCTTTTTTGTTTAAAGATACACATTGTTTTTATTTAGAGGAGCGAAAAGACCCAGGGCGAAACGACTCACTTTATAGGTGCGAAACGACCCGAGCGAATCGACTCAGGGCGAACAGGTAGTCGGGGCGAAACAACCCGACACCGTTGTTCTACCTTGCAGTTCCTTGGCAGGGGTTCACCATCGTTTAACAGTAGCCAGTTTCCCTGACGAAACGGTCTTAATTCCATAATTAAGCACTGAGAAGTTCAAACTAAATACGTGTTAACAGGTCGAATATTGGCCCGTCACTAGAAACGGAAATGATAATAGTTACCTCCCCTGGAATTTTCGACTGACTCCTAGGTAAACAACTATAAAATCGTAAACCAGTCGAAAATTGACAAAACAGAGTTATCACACATAATTATGACACTAATAGTTGCATATGGTCAAGGGAGCATGGTCAACGACAAAATGTAGTGGGATGGGACACAGGGAACACAATTTTGACTACCATTGGAAAAATATGGAGTATTGGGTAGGGGCATAGAATTGAGCCTTTTGTAGCCGCTATAATGAGCAAACTCTTTTTCAAAATCTACAAAAGAGATTACTACCCACTACGATCTACGGCCAGAGTGGGAGACATGTTTAGAGAGTGCCACGGTCTTTGCACGATAGAGATCCCTTATATTAATACAAAATCAAAAATTTGTATATTAAATTGAAAAAAAACACGTAACAGTGGGAATGAACTCAGTCCTCCTGAAGGGTCAACAGTTTCTCTTTCTTGTCTTTGTACTCCTGTTTATGACCAGAGAGGTAAGATCAGGTACTTCTCCATATGTGGCACCAATCGTCCTACACATAGTGATTGGCTTGTAAAAGAATCCTTTATGAGGCAAAACTGCAAGAGATTAAACAAATCCTTAATACTTTGTATAGTCGGTAGCAAGCAATCAATTTAAGACGGCAAACTTCCGAAGTAAAGTTTTCGATTTAACTGCCATGAAACTCCTGTACGAAATTCGACTCAAAGGGAAGAGAAGGAAGTCGACAAGAAACGGATCACAATTAATACGAATTAGAATGCAAACTTATTTGTATTTCAAAAGCACAATTTGTTTGTCGGTGGTTTAATGCCTTATACAGCAATTTTTAAGCTATATAATAGCGTCATTTTTATTTGGAGAGGAAGCCAGAGTACTTGGTGAAAACCTCCGTCGTCCAGCAAGCAAAATGGCAGTACTTGTTAATTAAGTGTGGGATAGATCATACCCTGCATTAATTAAGGCACTAACTGAAAACCTTAGGGTTATAAAGCCACGTGATCAATAGTAGATGACGAACTACCTTAACCACGGGCTCCTCGAGGCCCCACAAATGCACGATCATCAAGAATAACAAATATGTATCGTTTTGTTTTGATATAAATGGAAAATGGTGCCAGATTTCTATTAGAACTCTTTTATACTTGATTATTTTTCTACAATTGTATTTGAAATAGACCAACAGACGAAACTCGGTGTTCAAGGCTTTGCAGGACAAATACATACACCAAGAGCCGGATTTCAAAATTATGTTTTGTGAAGTAATCACAGTAACCTGTTTTGCATTCTTTTTCTGCTGTTATTGTTGACGGCTACCTACAATTCGTGCTATATCTGTTTTTACTTGACAATGAAAATAATAACCCATAGAAGCTTTCGCTGATTTTCTTAAAACATTTTCTTGAATAATTCAGGTTTTGTTTTCACCTGTATACAGGATATTGAGATTGAAGACACAAACACAGTTTAATGTCTCCTTTTATTGCTTCCTGATTTCATTAATAAACAGTAAAAACCGTTCTAAATATTAGTACACACTAGATGACTCTATGACCATGAAAGTTCAACGTACTAAATAACTGTATCGTAGTTATGTTTTTAATATTTGTTTTGCAGTCAAAAGAAATCGTTTAATAGTTACGAACACTAACCAGCTGATGCCTGGCGATCCAATTGCGTTTAAACGACGTGGATATAAACATCATGCCATAGTTGCGGAAATCGTGAACGAAACAAGATTTAAAATTGTTCATTTTACAGGAAATTCCGCTGATGTATTAGCCTCCTTTTCTGGTGGAAAGACAGCCGACATATCTGAATCATATGTGGACATTAAACCCACAACAGAAGTCTACAAGTATGACTACATTTTACAAGAACCAATAACAAGAAAACTTTCAAGCTTGCAAGTAGCACGAACACTCGCCAGACTTGGGTTACCTGAAAGTTACCATTTTCTCAACTTTAATTGTGAACATTTTGCAAGTTATTGCGTCATTGGAGTAGCGTACTGTAAACAAACTCGAGTTATAAACAAGGTAGCTACACAATGCCTAGATGAGTTAATCGCACAAGAATTAGAAGACAAAAAAGAAGCAGTAGTCGTTACACAATGAATGTGGACTTCTATAAGGTTGTACAATTAAATATAAATTACCATTTTCTTATTTGTAAAAAAGAAATAAAACCTTGAAACGTTTAGAAAACGTCATTAAATAACGTTGTTCATTATGCATTTGCCAAATATAATTAAATATACTTACTGTTTTATTTTTCATTACTGTTCACTCAAGATAACTATCATTATATAAAGAAGGACAGTTGTTGGCGACATCATTTTTTTCTGGCGATTCATTAAACCTTGACGTTCTGTGACGTTGTAAGTAATTAAATCTTGTAACAAACAGCGTAGAAATCAAGCACGCCCACGTGGCCTGGATTTCGAAAGCCATATCAAAACTAGTCTCGATCACCCAGACGCATATATAATAGCGTCTGGGATCACCTTGTTGTAATTTCGCTACCAATAGGTGGAGACAAAACAATGATTCTATTTTTAGGGCCCTATTTTTAAACCAGGAAAACCATGCAAACATGTCTATACTTATAATATGACGTCACAGTAAGATTCACTCTTGATTGTGCATAACAATAATATTTGTTTAATTAATTGATAAAGTAATATTTTATAAAAATATTCAAATGTAAACTTTATACAATTTGTTATACACTTCTTGATATGAACGGAAGTAATTTTTTAGACAATAAAAATATCATCCAATCTAAAATTACGCCCAGTTTTGGGCGTAATGATAACGAGTTCAATATAGAGATGAATCCAGACGCTCAAATGTAATTAAGCGTCTGGATGATCGAGACTATATCAAAACGGAACTTTGAACTGTATATATGATTTGAATTTATAACGATTGCTTTACCCTTAATTGCAAAACGGTACGAATGTTGACAGCTGGTAGGAATTTGATATTAGTCTTGCTATAGAGTAATACCCACCATTACATCTGTACATCAAATTGGAATGAAAAAAATTCATATAAACATACACCTTAGAAATGATTGCATTGGCATGCTTAATATCAAATATTAGCGTTCAA
This sequence comes from Limnoperna fortunei, assembly GCA_944474755.1. Lineage (NCBI taxonomy): Eukaryota > Metazoa > Mollusca > Bivalvia > Mytilida > Modiolidae > Limnoperna > Limnoperna fortunei. Next base: position 6,500,991 of record OX104112.1, read on the forward strand.
CGTTTTTAAACCAATACTAGGCAGTTTGGATTTTCCGAAAAGTACTTTGAACACCAAAATGTAGTCTTTCGAGTCAATTCCCATAGAATTATAAACTAATGCAAGAATTCTCGAAGATGTTGATGTCCATGTTTATTTTTGTAAATAAAGAATAAATAGAATGAAATATTCAATATTAAAAAAACAAAACGACATTCTAATGATTAATTAGCGTTATGTGGTAAGTTTATGACATAAATCAAAGGAATTCGACCCCATATTTGTTTTGCCTGACTATAGAGGAATACAGCAAAAGTTAAAAAGTGTAAATTAAAATAAGTACTAAAATTGGAAATAAATACGAGAGTAGCTGTTTGTTCGTATTTGTTCCTATGTATATGTTTATGTAATGTGTGTATTTAATGTATGCATATATTACACTATGTCTGTGTTTATGTCGCTGAATTCTGTATATGATGTATGCAAGTCTGCCCCTATGTCTGTGTTAATGTCGCTGAATTCTGTATATGACGTATGCATGTCTGCCCCTATGTCTGTGTTAATGTCGCTGAACTCTGTATATGACGTATGCATGTCTGCCACTATGTCTGTGTTAATGTCGCTGAATTCTGTATATGACGTATGCATGTCTGCCCCTATGTCTGTGTTAATGTCGATGAATTCTGTATATGATGTATGCATATATTACCATATGTCTGTTTTAATGTCGCTGAATTCGGTATATGACGTATGCATGTCTGCGCCTATGTCTGTGTTAATGTCGCTGAATTCTGTATATGATGTATACATGTCTGCCCCAGGTCTGTGTTAATGTCGCTGAATTCTGTATATGACGTGTGCATGTCTGCCCCCATGCCTGTGTTAATGTCGCTGAATTCTGTATATGATGTATGCATATATTACCCTATGTCTGTGTTAATGTCGCTGAATTCTGTATATGATGTATGCATGTATGCCCCTATGTCTGTGTTAATGTCGCTGAATTCTGTATATGACATATGCATGTCTGCTCTTATGTCTGTGTTAATGTCGCTGAATTCTGTATATGATGTATTCATGTCTGCCCCTATGTCTGTGTTAATGTCGCTGAATTCTGTATATGATGTATGCATGTCTGTCCGTATGTCAGTGTTAATGTCGCTGAATTCTGTATATGTATGCATGTCTGCCCCTATGTCTGTGTTAATGTCGCTGAATTCTGTATATGACATATGCATGTCTGCTCTTATGTCTGTGTTAATGTCGCTGAATTCTGTATATGATGTATGCATGTCTGCCCCATGTCTGTGTTAATGTAGCTGAATTCTGTATATGATGTATGCATGTCTGCCCCTATGTCTGTGTTAATGTCGCTTAATTCTGTATATGATGAATGCATATATTACCCTATGTTTGTGTTAATGTCGCTGAATTCTGTATATGACGTATGCATGTCTGCCCATATGTCTGTGTTAATGTCGCTGAATTCTGTAAATGACGTATGCATGTCTACATATGTCTGTATTAATGTCGCTGAATTCTGTATATGACATATGCTTGTCTGCCCATATGTCTGTGTTAATGTCGCTGAATTCTGTACATGACGTGTGCATGTCTGCCCTTATGTCTGTATTAATGTCGCTGAATTCTGTATATGACATATGCATGTCTGCCCTAGGCCTATGTCTGTGTTAATGTCGCTCAATTCTGGATATGATGTATGCATGTCTGCCCCTATGTCTGTGTTAATGTCGCTGAATTCTGTATATAATGTATGCATGTCTGCCCGTATGTCTGTGTTAATGTCGCTGAATTCTGTATGATGTATGCATATATTACCCTATGTCTGTGTTAATGTCGCTGAATTCTGTATGTGTATGCATGTCTGCGCATATGTCTGTATTAATGTTGCTAAATTCTGTATATGACGTATTCATGTCTGCCCCTATGTCTGTGTTAACATCGCTGAATTTTGTATATGATGTATACATGTCTGCCCCTATGTCTGTGTTAATGTCGCTGAATTCTACATATAATGTATGCATGTCTGCCCCTATGTCTGTGTTAATGTCGCTGAATTCTGTATATGATGTATTCGTGTCTGCCCCTATGTCTGTGTTAATGATGCTGAATTCTGTATATGATGTATGCATGTCTGCCCCTATGTCTGTATACGATATGTGCATGTCTGCCCCTATGTCTGTGTTAATGTCGCTGAATTCTGTATATGACGTATGCATGTCTGCCCCTATGTCTGTGTTAATGTCGCTGAATTCTGTATATGACGTATGCATGTCTGCCCCTATGTCTGTGTTAATGTCGCTGAATTCTGAAAATGATGCATGCAGGTCTGTCCCTATGTCTGTGTTAATGTCGCTGAATTCTGTTTATGTATGCATGTCTGCTCCTATGTCTGTGTTAATGTCGCTGAATTCTGTATATGATGTATGCATGTCTGCCCCTATGTCTGTGTTAATGTCGCTGAATTATGTATATGATGTATGTATGTCTGCCGCTATGTGTGTGTTAATGTCGCTGAATTCTGTATATGACATATGCATGTCTGCCATTATGTCTGTGTTAATGTCGCTGAATTCTGAATATGATGCATATATGTCTGTGCCTATGTCTGTGTTAATGTCGCTGAATTCTGCATAAGTATGCATGTCTGCCCCTATGTCTGTGTTAATGTCGCTGAATTCTGTATATGATGTATGCATGTCTGCCCCTATGTCTGTGTTAATGTCGCTGAATTCTGTATATGATGTATGCATATATTACCCTATGTCTGTGTTAATGTCGCTGAATTCTGTATATGATGTATGCATGTATGCCCCTATGTCTGTGTTAATGTCTCTGAATTCTGTATATGATGTATGCATGTCTGACCCTATGTCTGTGTTAATGTCGCTGATATCTGTATATGATGTATGCATGTCTGCCCCTATGTCTGTGTTAATGTCGCTGAATTCTTAATATTATGCATACATGTTTGTCCCTATGTCTGTGTTAATGTCGCTGAATTTTGTATATGTATGCATGTCTGCCACTATATCTGTGTTAATGTCTCTGAATTATGTATACGATGAATGCATGTCTGCCCCTATGTCTGTGTTAATGTCGCTGAATCCTGTATATGATGTATGCATGTCCGCCCTTATGTCTGTTTTAATGTCGCTGAATTCTGTATATGATGTATGCATGTCTGCCCTTATGATACGGTTGGACTTGAGGAAGGATTTGCTAGAAGCTAGGGAACTATCTTTTGTTTTTCCAGGTGCCTTGTTCCGTCATCTAACTGTAGACGGAAGAAAAAATTTCTCGTATAGAGAAATTCGAATTCTTACTGGGGGATACATAAGGTCTTTGTAGTTTTGCAATCGTGGATGTTTCCAATATTGTCGTTGGGTGTGTGGGTACCAGACCGTTTACCATTTTATAAAAGTACGTTATTTTGTGATTTTCGCATCTTATCATCTTATCTGAAGTTTTTCCGACTCGGTTATTTGTACAAGCTGTTATTAGAAACTAGTCGTGTCCACCATTAATGATTCCAATAGCATCTATCTGCACGCTTTCCAATTTATGTAGTTATTTTAAAAAGATGTGTGTTATCCTAAACCGACATCGGCATATTCCAATAAAAGTTTGATAGATTTTCTATAAAAACTGTCTATCAATATTGAATTTAAATCGTGTACGAATGTTAACTATATTTAACGCCTTTTTGGTTATCATTATTCGAATTTTAATCCAAGATGTAACATCGGGCCTTTTTAATTTTCTAGTAGTTTTGCGGAATTTTGCGGGTTGTCAACAATATCATACAAACTTCTGTTGTCTGCAAACAAATTTATTGTTCAAACACCCACATTTTACCAAACCTCAATGTTTATGACTTTCCAGTGTTCCGATTTATTACTGTTCAGACAATCCGACACTAAGTTGTTCCAACATCCGGTTTAGGACATACCTGCTATTATTAAGATAATTCTTTTGTTCAGACATACCGACTTATCAACACTCTAAAGTTCTGATAACCCACTTTAACGACATCATATTATTCTGTACGCCAGTGTTTCTAGCTTTCAGTATTTCCACATCCTATTGTTTAGACAATCCGACACTCTGATGTTCTTACATTCTTACATACCAGTGTTCAGACATCGTATTGTTGCGTCATGCCAATGCTACTCCAATATTCCGAGACCACAGTGTTTGGATATTGTTTATACCAAAATGCTTCGACATCCAATTGATCCGACAATCCAGTAATCCGACACCCCATGTTACGACACTCCATTGTTCCAAGACTCTGTTCCAGTTATTTCACTGCTCCGATATCAATTTTGTCATACGCACTAATATTCTATCATTCCAAATGTCCGGAATTCCTGTTTTCAGCCACCCTCATGTTTTGATATCCCTATGCTCCGACATCCTTTTGTTCAAAAAATCTGACATACAAAAATTCTCCTACGTGTACATAAATCCTATTATATAGACACTGCAATGTTCCGACACTCCGATTTTTCTAGACAACACAGTTTTTTGACATCCTATTGGTGAGAAACAAAATGTTCCATATTCCCTGTTTTCCGACATCCTTTTGTTCAGACACCTTAATATTCCGACAATGCAATGTTCCAACATCCCAATGCTCCGACATTCTATTGCACAGACATCATAATGTTTCAACATCCCATTCCTCCAACATCTTTTTGTTCAAACAATCCTAAATACTCCCGTGTTCATATAACCTATTATTCAGACAATATAATGCTCTGAAACCAGTGTTCATTCATCCTAGTTTAAATCCAAATGTAAATGCTGTTTTTATATTGTTTGTTTTACATTTTATCCTTGTCATTGGAAATATTGAAAAAAATCCTGGTCCCACAGTAAATAATATCACTAATCATATATCCAATATCTTAGAGAATCCAATCTCAATATGTAATTTGAATATTCGTAGTATAAGAAACAAACTCCCCTTTCTCGAAAATTTCACGGAGGAGTTTGATATCGTTACTATAACTGAAACCCATCTAGATTCAGCTATAAGTAACGAAGACTTGCATCTAGATTCAGCTATAAGTAACGAAGACCTGCATCTTGATTCATTTTCAAAAACTATAGTTCTTACGGATCGCAACAAATCTGGCGGCGGCTTGCTAATCTATTTAAAGGATGATTTTCAATTACTCGGAAAGGTACACTCGAAAACCAAACCGATGAATCGCTTTGGGTAGAAATTAAAGGTAAAGGTAAACTTTTTTTACGTTGTTGTATAGTCTCGATCACCCAGACGCATATATAATAGCGTCTGGGATCACCTTGTTGTAATTTCGCTACCAATAGGTGGAGACAAAACAATGATTCTATTTTTAGGGCCCTATTTTTAAACCAGGAAAACCATGCAAACATGTCTATACTTATAATATGACGTCACAGTAAGATTCACTCTTGATTGTGCATTACAATAATATTTGTTTAATTAATTGATAAAGTAATATTTTATAAAAAATATTCAAATGTAAACTTTGGTACAATTTGTTATACACTTCTTGATATGAACGGAAGTAATTTTTTAGACAATAAAAATATCATCCAATCAAAAATTACGCCCAGTTTTGGGCGTAATGAGATAACGAGTTCAATATAGAGATGAATCCAGACGCTCAAATGTAATTAAGCGTCTGGATGATCGAGACTAGTTGTTGTACTTATCGACCCGAATGGACGGACAATGACTACTGGACACGACTAAATCATGCAATAGGTTTAGGCTACGGGATTAATGAAAACATTGTAATTACAGGTGATTTTAATTCTGATTTATTTAATGCTTACAATAATAAATTAATTGAAACAATGAACTTATTCAATTTAACGAATGTAATCGATAAGCCCACTCGCGTGACGGATCATAGTAGTACACTGCTTGACCCAATTATTATAAGTGACTCAATCCACTATATATTTTCGGACGTTTTTAAAGTACCTCCTGATGTAAGTGATCATGATGCGACAATATTTTTTTTAGATTGTCCTAGATATCTATCAAATTCATTTCAACATGAAATATAGTTATATGACAAAACAGATATTGAAAAATTTTCCAAAAAATTGGGCTCTACAAATTGGATTGGACTTTTTTCTAATGTCGAAGACGTCGACGAAATGTGTAGTATATTTACCAACACGTTTCTTGACATCGCTAGGGAAAGTATTTCATCTAAAATAGTTACCATACGAAATAATGATAAGCCATGGTTCAATAATGAACTTAGGAGAGAAATTCGTAGAAGAGATCGATTTAGAAAACAGCATTTACATGTAGGTCTAAAAAACCAGCAGATCTAATTAAGTATAAGAAACAAAGAAATAAAGTTAATAACTTGAAAAAAGCTGCAAAGGAAAATTTCGAAAAGAATCTTGATAAAATTATACTAGATAATGCTACAAACTCTAAAACATATTGGAAAATTATGAAAATGCTTATCAAATCAAATAAAGGCTGTTCTAATATACCCCCACTTCAAAATATTATTCAAGATCATAGTTTAGGAGATGTAGTCTATGGGGACGACGAGAAATGTAATTTATTGAATAAGTATTTTAGCAAAATTTCCTCATTAGAGGATGAAAATGTTACTCTCCCGGATTTTAAACTTCGAACAAATATACATTTAAATAATATTGTAATCAGTACAGAAGAAATTGTTGACATAATAAAAATTTTAGAACCTAATAAAGCTTCAGGGCCAGACATAATAAGCCACAAAATGTTAAAAATGTGTCTTGAAAAAATAGCAATACAACTTCAATTAAATTTTAATAAATCTTTGTACCAATGCAAATATCCATTTAGTTGGAAAATTGCAAATGTTATTGCAATATTCAAAAGGGGTGACAGCTCAATACCGTCTAATTATAGACCAATATCACTCATTAGCTGCGTAGGGAAGATAATGGAACGGGTTATTTATAAATATGTTTATAACCACATGCAAAAAAATAATCTAATATAATATCAGTCTGGCTTCTTCATAACTGTTCCACTGTCCATTAGTTGTTAGAAATATATAATTGTACTTTAAATTCACTCAAGAAGAAGGAAATAAACTGTTTTGTTTTCTGTGATTTTTCCAAAGCATTCGACAAAGTTTGGCATAAAGGATTATTATATAAATTAAAATCCTATGGTGTTAACGAACATTTATTAGAATGGTTTAAAAGCTATTTAAATAATAGGCAACATAGAGTAGTTATCAAGCAATCGTCGTCGGTGTTCCCAAGGATCGGTACTAGGACCATTATTATTTATTATATATATTAATGATATAGCTGAAAATCTTGTTTCTCTTTGCAGACTTTTTGCTGACGACACGTCGTTCAGCTATGCTAGCCGTGATGTTTCACAGATACAATCTGTGATTGATCACGATTTGAGAGAGCTGAACGATTGGTCACGAAAATGGTTAATGTCGTTTAACCCTGACAAAACAGAAATTATGTTATTCTCAAATATATTACCACCAGATATAAGATTTACACTAAATGACACAGATATTCCAGTTACTACTTTTCATAAACATCTAGGAGTCACTTTTAGCAGTGATGCTAAGTGGAAAATACATATTGAAAATATAATATGTAGTGTTTCTAGGCACCTGAACGTACTCAGGAAATTTAAATATAAATTAAAACGAAAAAATCTAGAAAAATTGTATTTGGTCTTCATAAGACCACTTTTTGAGTATTCCTGTGAAGTTTGGGATAATGCTGGTTTGGGTTACTGCAATAAACTTGAGCAACTGCAGCTAGAGGCTGCTCGAATCGTAACAGGCCTATCAAATTTTACCAATTTAATTAATATTTATACCGAAACGGGGTGGGAGCCTTTGGCTGAGCGTAGAAAACGTAGGAAACTACAAATGTTTTATAATATACAACATAGTTCTGCACCAGCATATCTTTGTAATTTAATACCACCAACTATATAAAGCACGTCCGTGTATCCCTTGCGTAACGGTAATAACATCATGACCCCTTATTGTAGACTGTCCTTGACTAACGAATCTTTCATACCGTCAACTATTCGACAGTGGAACAGCTTAGATATGTCAATCCGCAAGGTCTAATCTATCTTTAAATTTAAATCCGAATTAAAAAACCTGAACCCATATCGAAAAGTTCCGAAGCATTATGAATATGGACAGCGCAAATTCAATATTGTCCTAACACAACTAAGATGCTTTGCTTCATTTTTAAACTATGATCTGTACAGAGTAAATATTATTTCTGATCCATCCTGTCGCTGTGGATCTAACTGTGAAGATTCGTATCATTATTTCTTTGCATGTTCTAAATATACTAATATTAGAGACAGCTTATTTGATAACCTTGCGTGGCTACCAAATTACTGTCCAGTTAATCTAGAACTTTTAACATCTGGCAACCCGTTATTGTCCACCGAACAGAACGAACAAGTTTTTAAACAATACAGTGTTTTGACACCATACTGATCCGACACTAAACCGTCATGACAATCCAATAATCTGAATTCGATATACTGTTGTTTAGACATTTATTTTGTAAAGGAACCTCTACTTCCAGCAAAATGTTTCCTGTTACTGCAATCATCAGAATGCTTGCCTTTGTGATTAATAACATATTTTTCATGTTTCGTAGATATTTTTACAACTGACCGTAGGCATTCCAATCTGTACCAAATCTCCTCTTCTTCTTGCTGAATTGCTCTCTTTTTCAATTTCACGTTCCGCTATATAGATTATGTGCTATCATTGAATAATCCTAAATTCGGTGATTATCCTGACCTCATTTACCCCACTGAACTTAAAACTAAGGACAGCACAGAGACAGCTAAGTCTGTCTCATACCTTGAACTACAGGAAATTCACAATGAAGGTCGGTTAAGAACCGATATTTATGACAAAGTGGATGATTTTAATTTTCCTATTGTGAACATTCCATTTTTGTGTGGCAACATTCCAGCAGACACGAAGTAAGTTCAGGAAGCAGAAGGGACCGGTAAGAGTTAGTTTTTCAAGTAGACATTCTCACGATAACACGAGAAATATTTATTGTTTCTGTGTTCATGTGTATTCAGGCGTCCAGGTGTTTTGGGGGAGGAAGCAGGAAAATCGGATGTAAACCTCCGTTCTTCAGCACAAATCTGGCAATTCTTACCTACTATATTGGCGTCATTAAATACAAAGATAACATCACTTCGTCATAATCGTATGGTGCGCACTGAAAGATGAATCGAACGGAATACGAACATGGGCTGTTTACAGGATCTTATTCGAGAGTAACAAATCTTTCCGTTGTATCCATCCTCACAAGTCAGGGTTTCTGTGTCCACATGTGTTCGTGGACACATGTGGACACAGAAACCCTGACTTGTGAGGATGCGTTGTATCAAGATTTTTGTTGTTTTATTTTGTCAGTACATTTAGTTCTGCCAAAAAGGTTACTTTCATGTATGATTAACTTACAGTTTGAATATAAATTTATTCTGTAAAAGTCCAAAAAAGCAGCATAATTACATTCAGCTTTTATTTATTTATTTTTTTTTTAAATATTCATTGACCGTGTATCGAATATTTTATTCTGACACAGAGGAAAGTTTTGTATACCGGATCCCGGATGTATTCCATGTGATGTCACACTAGATTCGCGTCGTTTGAAATTACAACATGGCAAACACCATTAATAAAAAGAGTTGATTGTTATTTTGCTACTTCATCAATCAATAGAATTTGCGATGTTTGCGTATGAAAAAAAGTAACAATTTACACCTATTTCTTAATCCTTTGCAATCCGTTGCGGCATGAAATTCACAAGGAAAGAGCATTAGCGTATTTGCATTTAGTAAGGTCGTGTAACTGACCAATTATCATCAAATTATAATAATAAAAGATAATATATTTTGATTATTTTATACAACATTAAAATGAGAGGAAAGTGGAGCTTACGGAAATGCTCCGTATTTAGCATACACTTTTTGTACTAAAAGTATTCACATTGATAAATAACCTTTTAAAACGTTTCTTCACTTCCTGGACAGGACTCAATTCACTTCCTGGACAGGACTCAATTCACTTCATGGACAGGACTCAATTCACTTCATGGACACGACTCAATGTTCGGCATACTGTACTTGTTTTACTCAATATTTGATGGACTGAATGATTGAATAGTTATTTAACGTTCAGCGAGTAGTATTTCAATTATATCAAAGACGACAACAAATAAACAAACAATACTTCAATTAAGGAAACTTAATGACAAATTTACACTTTTGTACTGTCGGCTACAATAAAGCTTTTCATTTTCCAAAATGAGGGTCTTATCGTGCAAGAACGCGGCAATTTCTGACAAAGTTACCCACTGTTGTCAGCAATAAGGTTTTTCGTATTATAAATTGATAACCGTCCAACGTTATAGCCCACCTTATCTGCCATTTCGAGAACTGAGAACTCTCCACTCAATATTCAATGGGTGTCAGATTACGGTCAATGAAGGTTTGCTCGACTCCAACCTAAGATGCCTGGTTTTTTGCGGTATGTTGGGGTTCTTAACGAGTACTTCACTTTCCTTCCCTAACATGAACTGGAAGAATTGATGTAAGTGAAATATTTCTGAAAGTCACGTTAAAATTTAAAACAAAGGGAAGCAAATATTTTTAAATTGTGTTTACTATGTGTTGATTTCTTCGTCCGTCGTCTACAGAGAAACTTGTTCAAAAGTTGTAACGTCCTGAATATAGCTGAAATATTGCTTGCTGGACGTTAAACATCAATCAATCAATCAATCAATCAAAAGTTGTATCCTAAAAGTGTGAGAGCGTATATTTACAGAGTCATACGGACATGAACCTCAAATTAAATAATGCGATATGAAACTTTTATAATTGATCATAATTTCTGAACACTGTTCTACCGAAAGATTTTGAAAAAGGAATAATTGAAATCCGCATAAAAATAGAGACAAAAACAATTTGGCCCCTAATTACAATGTCAAGGACAATACTTTTAGGTGCGAATTTTGCCTGCAATTTATACATATATATTACTGTCTTAAAACGTTAATGCTTTAGTTTGAGAATGAACGAAAATGTGTTATATTCGAATGCTTTACATAAACATCGTCAAACCTCATGCTTATACTTGGAATATTCATACTGTAATAGGAAACAATAAAATTACACAGACCAAACGGTCGTACTATGTCGTCGGGTGTTCGACTTGCCCGGCATCAATTATAATACAAAATAATATAATTGACAGAAAAATAGATGCATGTTTATATGTCATATATGTCAAGGTATTTTGTGTGCAGAATATAATTTTTTTTGTTAACTGGGGTGGGTACCGTATTTACGGTAGCTTATTCGGGCCACTTCGTTTGAAAAAAAAATATTTGTTTTGCGTTTAAACGCAAATTATTGCGATTAAACGCAATAATTAGTGCAATTAAACGCAATAATTATTGCGATTTAACGCAAAACGTATTGCGATTAGACGCAAAAGATTGCGAATAAACGCAAAGTATACCGTAATGAGGGTGTGATATGATATAAAGAGGTCAGATGAAGAGGTGTAATAAAGTGTGCGCATCAAAGAAACAAAATTGCCGTTGTTATATAAAACAAAAATAAATATCACCATATATCAAATATTTAGATAATAATACAATTGTTGTTTTAACGCTAAAGTACTTACCCTTTATAACACCCATGTCTCTATATCGCACCTTGACATTAACATTGTATGGTTGAAATATAATTTAATGAAAATAACATGCCGAAATATCGAACTACATCACCCCTCCAGCCACCCTTGGTTCTCATGTTGATACAGCTTGTGATATAGATTCCGACATGTAATATTCAGTATATATTTAATACTAAATACATTACATGGTGTTTATTCCATATCGCGCACCCCTTTATCGCACCTCATTTTTCATATCACACCCCCACTACGGTATACTTTTGCGTTTAATTGCAATAATTATTGCGTTTTAACGCTATGAGTGTTGGCGTTTAATCGCACAAATTATTGCGTTTATTCGCAATACAAATATTTTTTTCCAACAAAGTGGCCCGAATAAGCTTCCGTAAACATGTGCATAACAATAGATTAATGATTTAAATTCCCTTTTTTAATTAATTGTTTACCTGTGTCAGTGGGTAACGCTCGAAGCTAAAAGCTTATGTGAGTGGTGCCTGCCATTCCCACAAGTATAGAAAAATAGTTACAGATAGTTATTCATCCGCAATTCAATACTAGTGCCTGCTAGTCATACTGTTGACTTAATATACTATACGATCTAGTGCCTGCGAGTCAAACTCAAGTCAAGTAATATTTATTTATGAACACAAATCTATATAGAACATCATTATTTTATCAGTAGGTTCCTGCTACTTATACTGGAACCTACTTATAAAGTAGCAGTGTCTGCCATATACATATTCATACAATTGTCAGACGGTCAAAACATACGGCGTGCCAAACAGGTATAGTTTACTGAAGCGTCGGGCAGGATTCTACCTAGTATACGTGAACGAACATAACATACGGCGTGCCATACAGGTATAGTTTACTGAATTGTGAGCATGATTCTGCCTAGTATACGTGAACGGATATAACACGCATGTTTTGAAGCATTTAATAGAGACTTTTAAGATATATGTTAGCGACTTTTAAGACACGGACGTCTTTCGTTAAATATTAATTGACTAACTCTTGCAATCTTTTATATATTTTAAACGATTCCGCTTGTCATTTGCAAAGCTTCGAACAACAAATTAATGTTATGTTCACTGCATGATTTAATTAACGGTACTCCCGTCGTTGGTTTAATCAAATTTCGAATTCATCAATGTATGTGCTTTTTCTGTCGTTCCCACATGAAAACTGCAATCAAATATATACATTAATATGTCACTTGTTTCATAGTATTAATAGACGCAAGTCACAATTGTCGTTATGCATTATAAACAAGAAAACGCGAAAACAGACTCTCCATTATTGTTTGTCACAAATAAATAACGATAATTTCTATCAAATGCCAGACCGTGTGGTTTACTAATTTTTCTACCACGGTCCAATATTATGTCAATGACGTTCCCGTCGGGCGAAAGTCGATGAATGTTATTTGAATCCCTACAAGCAATGTACAGATTACCTCCCTTGTCATTTGTCACAGCTCTGGGTATCTTAAAGTGTTTAGGTGTACATGTAAAACATACTTCTCCACTGAGTTTAACGCAACCTATTCTGTTATCAATACAATCAGTAAAGTAGACACTATCCTTGAGACACGTGTGTAGGTAGAAAAAAGTAGTCACGCCTGGCACAGTTATTGTAGTTGTATGCTCACCTTGTTTACTGAGGATGTAAATATTCTCATTATAATCTCCAACGCAGATCTTATCACCGACAACAGCTATACCCTAACACTCACCAGGTACAGAATGTGTACCCCCGGATTGCATTGATTTTATGTCAACAAATTGTATTGATCCCTGGTAGAGTAGGGATACTACAGCTTTATCTTCACCTGGTATAATAGCAATATCCCATGGCTTCCCTAATAACGTACAATCCTGAAGGTACTCACCACGGTCACTATATACCAATAAATTAGTACTGCATTGGTTACAGAGCAGTAGACGGTTATCGTCTGTCACAGCAATACTGGTTATACAGACATCATCTGCAGATTTTATATCAAATTTGAACACAAACTCAAACTTTGTTGGCATCTGCATAATTGTCGGTAAAACCAGAGATTGCTATACGCGTGACAGTTCCTGTCATGAGCATGGATCAGATCAGAACTTGAGCAACCCTCTTTGTTACCTAAAACATGTATTAAATAAAGTATAATCTTAAAATGTTCTAAAGTAAATAAAGTACAAGTAATGTAATTATATATTGTATAATAACGAATGGGAAAACTTTCTTTACGGACATTGCTGAAAATATGTTAAGACATTGACACTATTTTTTTTTAATTAATTTATTTTTTGGAACATTATTCTTATGGTAAGAGTACACGATTATAATTATGACTGTCTTAATTGACAAGGATTGCCAGTTTTTTTCTGCAGGTCGGACGTTTTCTCCGGGTGCTCTGCAATAAAAACTGGACGCCATGATATAGCTGAAAATTTCCTGAATGTGGCGTTAAACATTTTCCAACAGACAAACATAATTATGACTGAAAAAATTCTATGTTACCGAATGGATGTGTTATTATTGACTACACCCCCCCCCCCCCGCCATTATTACTTATTGTTAATGCCAACTGAACAGTAACTGAACAGTATAAGTTTGTCTGATTTACAGTTCACTAAATGCATTAAACACAAAAGGGCTTCCGTAAATATTGGTAGATACTTGGTAATGATACAAACGGGCTTCCGTAAATATTGGTGGATACTTGGTCATGATACACACGGGCTTCCGTAAATATTGGTGGATACTTGGTAATGATACAAACGGGCTTCCGTAAATATTGGTGGATACTTGGTCATGATACACACGGGCTTCCGTAAATATTGGTGGATACTTGGTCATGATACAAACGGGCTTCCGTAAATATTGGTGGATACTTGGTCATGATACAAACGGACTTCCGTAAATATTGGTGGATACTTGGTCATGATACAAACGGGCTTCCGTAAATATTGGTGGATACTTGGTCATGATACAAACGGTCTTCCGTAAATATTGGTGGATACTTGGTCATGATACAAACGGGCTTCCGTAAATATTGGTGGATACTTGGTCATGATACAAACGGTCTTCCGTAAATATTGGTGGATACTTGGTCATGATACAAACGGGCTTCCGTAAATATTGGTGGATACTTGGTCATGATTCAAACGGGCTTCCGTAAATATTGGTGGATACTTGGTAATAATACAAACGGGCTTCCGTAAATATTGGTGGATACTTGGTCATGATACAAACGGTCTTCCGTAAATATTGGTGGATACTTGGTCATGATACAAACGGGCTTCCGTAAATATTGGTGGATATTTGGTCATGATACAAACGGGCTTCCGTAAATATTGGTGGATACTTGGTCATGATACAAACGGTCTTCCGTAAATATTGGTGGATACTTGGTCATGATACAAACGGTCTTCCGTAAATATTGGTGGATACTTGGTCATGATACAAACGGGCTTCCGTAAATATTGGTGGATACTTGGTCATGATACACACGGGCTTCCGTAAATATTGGTGGATACTTGGTCATGATACACACGGGCTTCCGTAAATATTGGTGGATACTTGGTCATGATACAAACGGGCTTCCGTAAATATTGGTGGATACTTGGTCATGATACAAACGGGCTTCCGTAAATATTGGTGGATACTTGGTCATAATACACACGGGCTTCCGTAAATATTGGTGGATACTTGGTCATGATACAAACGGGCTTCCGTAAATATTGGTGGATACTTGGTCATGATACACACGGGCTTCCGTAAATATTGGTGGATACTTGGTCATGATACATAAATTGTGCACATTTAATTTTGTGTAAACAGAAAAACAGGTTTCAGTTTAAGAAGTGCAACTAGTGATTAATTTTAAATTGACAGCAAAACTCGATAAACAACGCACTCGGTCTTTGACGTAAAAAAAACGAAAATAAAATAAATTTAAGAAGCTATATATAATGATATATAATGTGAAAACATTCTATAAAGTACATTCACAGTTTAATTACACAATAGCTTTAAATCCCCCTTTTTCGAGTGTTTACCTGTGTGTTCAGTCGGTTGTAAGAGCTCCTTAGAGCTCATGTTTGTCTTGTTGTCTTTGTATATATGTACCGACTATAAATAAAATTACTTACGTTCGTCTCGAAGTAAACAATGTCTTTTATCACATGACCAAATATTTGGAAGTACCTAATAATAGTATTACGTTGAAGTGTATTACCCGGAAGTCGACATTATAACATTGTAGTTTAAAAGCAGTCGTATGTCTCTTATGAAATATTGGAACATTTTTGTAGCAATTTGATTAAAACTGGTTATTTAGAAATGATAATATAAAAGGAAAGTTTTGAATGACTAATTGTTCTATGTTCTGTTTACTTACTAATCAATCAAACACAAATAGGATATAACACATACAGGGTAAATAGGTATTTTTAGATTTTACTTAATTAATATGTTAATTGTTTGTATGTTTTTTTTTCGTTCAACAGATGGTGGGTCTTTAACATTTCTAATAGTAAACTGTATGTTTTGCCCAAGAGACACATGGGTAAAACAGTGTAGTAATGGCTTGTTTCTATGTTAACTCGTATTTGTGTTTATTTTTTCCCTAGATTTCGGTATTTGTGAGAATAGGCCATTTATATATAGAGTAATGTGTTATACCTGACCATAATCAACTTTAACTTAAAAGTTAATTCAACAATGTTTTTAGGTATAATCTTTTGTTTGCGTAAGTCTTACGCCTATTCTCACTTGGAATTTGACGTTTTCAAGCCGGAATTTTTAACATGTACATTGGCGGAAAAAACCATTGCTTTCTTTAACCTGTTGCTTTGTTTAAAAAACAAATTAGTTTTGTAAAAAGCTATAGATATATGGAGCATTTACCTTCACAGTTCGTTTGAGCACCAGCTTCAAAATAGTGACACCCGCCTTAATATTCTAATAATTTAATTTTATAAATATAAAGAAAAATATCATTAAAAGAACATGCAAAATTTAATGATAAAGGTAATTTTGTTTACTTATTAATTTATTTGTGGTTCCTATTTTTTGCCTACTAAATTGGCATTTCAGCAGTAATAAAATTGCTGATGTATTAGAAAAATACAATTGCTGATGTATTAGAAAAATGAGAGGGTTTTTCGTTTTATATGTGGTGAAAGACTTTCACAACGTAAAATGTGAAGACCACCACATCATAAGATGAAAAAATCTACACATTCAATTAAGATGTGAATATCTACACAGCGTCAGGTATAAAAACCTACTCAGCGTCAGGTATTAAGACCTGCAAAACGTCAGGTATTAAGACCTGCAAAACGTCAGGTATTAAGACCTGCAAAACGTCAGGTATTAAGACCTGCAAAACGGCAGGTATTAAGACGGTATACAGATCCACACAACTTTAGGTATTAAGACGTACACAGTGTCAGGTAAAAAGACCTAAACAGCGTCGGGTATAAATATCCACACAGAGTCAGGTATAAATACCTACACACCGTCAGATATAAGTAACTACACAACGTAAGGCATAAAAGCCTACACAACGTCAGGTATAAAGACGCCCACAACGTCAGGTATAAAGACCTACACACCGTATGATTAAAAGACCTTCACAACGCAAGATGTAAACACCTACACAGTGTAAGATGTGAAGACCTACATAGTGTAAGATGTAAAGACCTACAAAGTGTAAGATGTAAAGACCTACATAGTGTAAGATGTAAAGACCTACACAGTGTAAGATGTGAAGACCTACACAGTGTAAGATATGAAGACCTACACAGTGTAAGATGTAAAGACCTACACAGTGTAAGATGTAAAGACCTACATAGTGTAAGATGTAAAGACCTACACAGTGTAAGATGTAAAGACCTACATAGTGTAAGATGTAAAGACCTACATAGTGTAAGATGTAAAGACCTACACAGTGTAAGATGTAAAGACCTACATAGTGTAAGATGTAAAGACCTACTTTGAGTAAGATGTAAAGACCTACACAGTGTAAGATGTTAAGACCTACATAGTGTAAGATGTAAAGACCTACACAGTGTAAGATGTAAAGACCTACACAGTGTAAGATGTAAAGACCTACATAGTGTAAGATGTAAAGACCTACACAGTGTAAGATGTAAAGACCTACACACTGTAAGATGTAAAGACCTACACAGTGTAAGATGTAAAGACCTACATAGTGTAAGATGTAAAGACCTACGTAGTGTAAGATGTAAAGACCTACACAGTGTAAGATGTGAAGACCTACACAGTGTAAGATGTAAAGACCTACATAGTGTAAGATGTAAAGACCTACACAATGTAAGATGTAAAGACCTACACAGTGTAAGATGTAAAGACCTACACAGTGTAAGATGTAAAGACCTACATAGTGTAAGATGTAAAGACCTACACAGTGTAAGATGTAAAGACCTACACAGTGTAAGATGTAAAGACCTACACAGTGTAAGATGTAAAGACCTACGCAGTGTAAGATGTAATGACCTACACAGTGTGAGATGTAAAGACCTACACAGTGTAAGATGTAAAGACCTACACAGTGTAAGATGTAAAGACCTGCAGAGCGTTAGATGTAAAGACCTTCACAGCATTAAGTATAAAGACCTACACAGCGTAAAATGTAAAGTCCTACACAGCGTCAGGTATAAAAACCTACACAGCTTAAGATCATATTATGGTCTTAGAAAATCCTTGTCAATAAAGAGTGGAGTCGAGTACACCCTGCCTGCAATCGAACTCGCAATCTCCGTGTTGACAGGCCACGTGATCAATAGCAGACGAACTACCTTAATCTATCAGCCACAGAGGCCCCTCATGGGTATGTTAACGGACAGGAAAGTCTTATCAATCTCCGTGTAAATTAATAGTTGACTTGATAAAGAAGATTCTCTAATTTTGACGTAATATTTCAACCGCTTGACCGGTGTGGAAAATATAGTTCTCGTCACTAGTGAATTTTTTGTTCTAAGCAGTTGATTGGTTTAAAATAATAACGTCACCATGAGAACTCATGACGTCATAAACAAAACACCTTCAATTTACCGCGTATTCAAGTCATGAACGTAAAATTGAGGTTGGGAGAATTTGTACTTCATTTCGCAAATTTACTACTTTTTTTAAATTAGAGAAACAGAATCTTACCTAAGTACTCTTGGATTATCGGATTTCTCCAATCTCGATAGTTAAATTATGGAAATTTAAGTCCTCGCCAAGGCTGGGACTTAAAATTCCATAATTTAACTATCTCGATTGGAGAAATCCGATAATCCACTCGTACCAATGTAAGATCCTATATATCTCAATACTACGGTTTACGCGAAAGATACTGCAACCTATACAATAACCTCTTGCTAGGGAGTAATCGATGGGAAAACAGGTAATCAATCCCAGTGCTAGAAATAAGCGGGAATGGGAACACTATTTCAATTCCAGTTATTACGAATAGGTACACTACCAAACCAAACCATTGATAGCTATTACATATAGGGAAATATTATATGTGAAAGCGCCGGATGTTATGAGTTCCACATAAAAGACGATTTTTAGGATATATTCCTAATATTTGACTTGCGCGTAATATGTTTTTTAATCTCTACAACAACAGCCACCCATCTTGGTGTGTGAGGGGTCTAGTAGGATGAAGCTGCTAATCTTTATAAATAGTACTTTATTACGTGCATTTAAATACATCTTTATTTGTTAGTACTTTGCTAGACTCGTTAAATCCAAAAGTACACGTGTATGTAACGTTAACGTCAGTCTTTGAAAAGTTTTTGATGATAAGTCTAAATCCTACTTTTACAACGGTTGCATTGTACTTCATTGGATTTGCGTCAACACCATTTAATGACAACATTTTATGTTCGGGTCCGCAGTACCATCTTTTTGTTGAAATGGATTAAATACATGTAACATAGCCGTCAGCTGTGCACAATTAGGTCAGATCTTGTCCGTAGTCTGTTAATTGTTCTACAACGCCCCATTGTACTGAAAAAGTTATGTGGAAAGCATAATTACACATTCTTTAAAACTAAAGTAACTTAAAAATCATTTAAAATAATAATAAAAATGTCCTAAGTTTAAATAAATAAATAAATAAATAAATAAATAAATAAATAAATAAATAAATAAATAAATAAATAAATAAATAAATAAATAAACATTTTGCGCTCACAAACGAAACCACTGTAGTCCACAATTAGCAGGTTGAGAAATAATTTACTTCCTTGTTTCATTCATAACAAGACATTCAATGATGACGTTCTTTTCATTTTTTGCATAGCAAACCTTTATGTACCGTTAAATACGAATAATGTACTTCGTAATGAAAAAAATGTTGGAATATTGAAACTACGCAGCTATTCGTGTTTCGGTGGCAGCAAAAGCCTTCCTAAACTGTCGGCTGCTTATCAGTTGGGAAAATTAGATTTTTTCCGAGATAAATGAAAGGAAAAAGGAAAAATAAAAATGGTTTTTTTCATTATAAATGCTTTACTGGTCGCGGGCTACCATCAGAATACACATTTTTGTATTTTGTCGTTTAAAAGAAAAGTCGCAAGTATATCCTATTTCTGGATTAGTTGAATGACCTTCCATACACGGTTCTTTATAGTTTTATACACTGTCAGTAGGTAAGAGTTATTGTTCCATGCAACACTTAAACTTACAGAATAAAAATGAATCTGCTTGAATTCCGATTTTTAGGACAGTTGGTGGGATATATACGTTAAAAAGGCAGTTGCTGACGAGAACAAGATTAACACGGTTGCCAAAGTAACTAAAATATTATTATACGTTACTTTGGATATTACCTTCGTTCAAGGCCATAATTGTATAATGCACTTCAGTAATATAAATAAAAATAACGTTTCTCCAGGTACTCCGGCTTTCCCTCCCAATCAAATCTAGACACCATGATATAGCAGAAAAAATGCTGAAGCATTAAATATCATTCAAAACAATCAAACAAAACGTGTATAACGTAACATCTTAATTCTATTCAGATGCCAGATTTGTTTAAGCACAATGAAATTTTGTTGATTTTAGTTAAAAAAAATGCATGTAAATAAAATAAAGGTTTATCCTGTTATTGTGTTGATATCCTTACCACATAGTATAATTTAGACAGTCTATTTGCCATTTGACAGAATTGTGTAAAATTGTAATTGGTGACAGGTTTTTACCAGTGTAGAATTAAACAAAGGAATATGTATGCCGTAAGAAAAAGTTTGTTCAACGGTTTTTAAATGAAGCTAAATTGTAATAAATTATCTGATTTGTTTACATGAAACGACTAAAATTGATAAATGAAATTATTTCGTAAAATTAAAAATGTTTATGAGTATTCAAAAAAAATCTAAGGAACAGAAGAGCTCAGGAGCCATGTTTTCGAAGATGTCTTATGACTAAGACATTATCCTAAGACCATTATAAGTCCATCCTAAGACCATCCTAAGTCGCAAGTTAGGATTAGTCCTTATTTTTATCCTAACTTTAAGACAACGAAATAGGTGTAATAAAATGGTCTTAGGATGGTGATAATTCTAATTTGTTTTTAATTTTTCCTTTTTTTTAAGTTTAATTTTAAATATAACATAAGAAAGTTTTCTAAATAGCACACACTTATGCTTTTTAACCCTTTCTTACGAAATTAGAAGCTCCGATTTTGTACAATTTGGGCTACTTTTCTTACGAAATCAACCTTTGAACCAAAATAAGAAGAGTCCTTTCAGTCAGACTTGTTTTGTTTAATTATAAACTCGAGCCAAATAATATTAAATTGAAATGCGCATAACAGACATATTTGACGTTTAAATTTATTCGGACTTCAGACTTTTATTTGTTTGTGAGTGAGTTGGTCTTGTTGATATACCGATAAATCCATTGAAAACGGTGTTCAATCCTTATAATTCTTTAAAACTGCATTAAGAAATTAATTTTCCTGTTAAGGTATTCTCAATTCCATTTTTCTTGTGTCACGATTTGGGTAGGAGGGATCGTCGACCTAACGTATGAATGTTTTATTGATTTTTACGTACCAAATGTTATTAATAAACCATCTTAATTTTTTTATTAAATACAACTTAAACCTATGACTTTATTTTCTTTATCGAACACAAGAATAGTTTTAAATTTAACAAATAATTAACGTCAATTTATCATACACATAATTTGCAATCGCGCCGATATTTTGTTTACATTGGTTACGCTAAAAATAGTTCGGTCAACGCCATTTATCCAAAAATAAATTGAGTCAAATTCATTTATCAAAAAATAAATATCATAAAATAACCTCAACCGGAAGTAATCTCGACCAATCAAATAAACGTATTTCTAAATATGCAAATCATTAGAATTATGACAATTTATTTTTAAAATACATATAATCATGTATTTATTGATGCATGTTTACAAAACGTTGATTTACTTTTGTTTTTAAGTACAGTCCACATCGAAATTTGAGTTACTTCTAAAGTTCTTAATTTATCACACATGTGTAAATAGAATACGTAAAACAGAGTTAGGACATTTTTGCTAGGATGGTCTTTTAGGAAACCTTCGGTGCGAGGTCTAAGACATGTCCTAAGACTGCCCTAAGTCGTTCCTAAATTAAACAGTTTCGAAAACATGGTCTCTGGTTAGCAATCCGTGCAGGTTTATTTATATTATAAATGATAATTGCTTGAATAAGAGTTAATGGAGATATCAACAAATTCCAAGCTCGACGTTTTTAAATGTTAAAGTCCTACGGATGACGTCAATTAGTTCAGCTAGAAGATCATAAATACAATTTATTTCACATCAATGGCGTATCAACCCATTTCATTGGATAATTTGCAGTCTGTATTTTAAGCTACAGTAAAGTGTTACCGGGTTGTATAAACCAGAGCTGTATCTAATTCACCTTTACAGCCCAGAGTTTGATACACCCCTCACAGCCCAGAGTTTGATACAGCCCGGTATGTAACGGTGATACAGTCTGCTAAAAAAATATTTAAATATTTAAATTTTCATGTGCGACCAATTAAATGCATTTGTATATACTGAAAAATTCTTTTTTTTTCTTGTGAACTATTTAACTTATTTGTTTTTATTGTGGTCAATGAAATAAGAGTAACTTGTTTTTATGGCTGTATCAGAATTACGGACTGATGAAGGACCCGATACAGACTGTTTATTCTGTTACAGTCCGACCCAAAGGTGGGGTCCGACACCAGAAAATATATATTGGCTATGGTGGCTGCGTGATTATTTATCCATCGTCCTTATTGACAAGTATTGCCGGATTTCCTGCCAAAGGTCGAGAAGTTTTTATCTTATACTTTGGCTTCCTCCACCAACAAAACTGGAACATTGCTGAAAGTGACGTCAAATCCTATTGTAAAAAACAAACAAAACAAAAGATATAAATTTAGACAGGCTATAATTTAAAACATTTAAAATAATATGGTAAACTTTGGTTCTTCTGTTGAAGATGTATATTGATATTCAAACAATGATTGATACTTGGGAAATCATTAGTTTTGTCTGCCACGGGTATTCAAGTTTTACTTCCCGTACTTGTAAAGATGCAGCACTCATGGAGATATTTGACGTAGTAAACATTAGTACCCACATTTTTTATATTTTATGAATCGAATGAACTGTAATTGTACAAAGTCAATGGGGCACATTGTAGTTGAACAGATGCAATGAAAACTTGTATTACAGCGTTCATGGAGATAGTTGACGAAGTAAACAGGAGTACTCGCAACTTTTCAATACATATTATAAATCGATTGAACTGTTTAAGTAATTGTACAAAGTCAATGGGTCTCATTGTAGTTCATTCAGTGGTTATAAAATTAACAGAGTCATCTACTAGGTTGAGGTTTCGACTCACTGCGGGCAGGGTGTTCTCGACTCCAATCCTTATTGACAAGGATTTGCCAGTTTTTCTTCGGTATGTCAGCTGTTTTTCTTCAGATACTCCGGTTTCCTAAACAACTAAAACCGAGACGCCACGATATAGCGGACAAATGCCTGAATGGCGCTTGATAAACCCTACAAATATAAGAACAAACAATTATACATTGGTGTCCGAATGTCACACAGGAAACAATATTTATGTTCATTCTTATATGTTGTTCATTTGGAAAAACAAAGAATACTTACACGTATGTAACAAATACTATTTCTCATTACCAAATCAAGTACCCTGTAAAGATCAACACCTTGCAAAATATACAAATTATTTTTAGATCGGTTTTTAAATTATTAATTATCAAATTATTAATTATCAAATTATTAATTATCAAATTATTAATTATCAAATTAACATGGTAAATATTGGAAAGACGAAAGTCCGAAATATAAGTTTCTTAGGGTTTAATAAACTACACAAAAAATATAAAAAAAAATATTTCTTATCCTACGCAAACCGATTTTTTAATTATTTTTTGCTTAAAAAATACTTGGTGAAAAAATATTTCTATCTTGGAGGTAGATCATTTTTCCCCCATCATTCACTATTCGATTTTTCTAACTAGCCAACTCATATGTAAAATTTTGAAACTTTGTGATATCTCCCATAAATTAATAATTAACAATAGGCTAATTATCGGCATATACCCGAGGTGGGCATATTTGTCTTCTTCATTTCTAGTCACATTTGAAGCAATCTAAATTTTAGAGCATTTATGTCAGTATTAATATCTACGTTGAGGCCAAAGGTGGCAGATTTTGACACAGCCTTACTTTCTTGATTTTCATTTATTGATTGATTGATTGATTGATTTTTTTGGCAGAAAAGATGAGGAGGCGCTGGCGAGTGCCTGTAAGGCGGTGGTGATTGTGTGTGTGTGTTGGGGTACCGTAGTCAATGATCATGTTTGTATATACTGGCCATACTTTTAGATTATGAGTAATAATCCTAGATTGTAAATAACACGGGACATTCGAATGCCATGTAGCGGCACATAGAAACAACAGTTCTAAAGGACACTGAGACTTAGAATTATTATGGCCATCGCACCTTCACTTAAAAATTGTCCTTTAAAACAAAATAAATTGGTAAATATATATTTTTTTAAATTAATATCGGGGCTCTTTTCGGGAACTCCGTCTTCGTCTCAAGATGACACAGCAGGAGTATTGCAGACAGTGTCCTAAAAACACATTCATATACAAATATTGAATGATGGTAAGAACAATAAACTATCATAGCTTCACTGGACTCAATTACGAACGTTTTTCGTTATTGGAATCCAAAGATGATAATGATATTTTAATGAAACATATGCCTTTCTTTGCTGAAAACGGGTGTGGAAAACATAACATGTTACTAAGCCTGTTTATAGCGGTGGAAATATATGGCCCATTTTCATCTCAACTCGGCGACATGTCAGAACACAAATACGAAGGTTCGGTATTTATTATAGTCACTGAAAAGGGTGAAAAAGAAACTTTTTGTAAATTAGTTCAATACTTATGTCAGTAACTCAAAACAAAAAGACATATTTTAGTATGTATCAATTATGACCATAAATGAGCAGATTCAGATTTAAACAATGTTGACGGCAATGCCCATTATGTTGCATAGAAATGATAAAGTTAAGATGATCGTGTGACAATTTTTCCGATTACTAAGTGCAAAAAGAGGAAAAGCTATATTGCGAACTTTATTGTGCTGTAAAAACAAGTGTTTACATTAACTGTCAAACGGCGATGCAATCTGCATTTTTCCAATATAATTGTTGATGCAATATGTGATTTTCAGCGGCGGATCTTTCTCTGAAAAAAAGTTGTCATTGCAATAACTTGTGGAGTAATTGGTTTCATAGGATATGTTGTAGTAGGCATGTAAGGAGTTTATGGAAAACATAAACAAAACGAAAAGTGGAATATTTTATTAATAAACATGATCATTGTGATTAAAACAAAAATTCGAAATTTGTTCGTTCGATGTTTTATCCGGCGATGCAACAACCGCGCTATTCTATGTAAACCTGGATATAGTAAAAATGGTTGCTCTAGCTGATATCAATTATCTGGTGTATGGAAATCATTTATTGCTTGTTCTAATAGTGTTTAAAGCTATTTTGGGTATGTTTAGCTATATCGCGGCGTTTCGTTTTAATTTGGGGAAGAAGTGTGAAAAACACCGGACCTTTGCAATGAAACTAGTAGTGGAAACCTTAGCAAGAAAAAAACCATTGAGTATTAATATATTATCCTTTTGCGTTATAAATCTGACAGGCGATTGTGTCGTTGAATTTTATCTGATAAAGTTGATGGAAAAATGGTAGCAACACAAAGACTTCGTTTCTTTAAATCTATATCTGTATTTTTGTGCATAAATTGCAATGAAAACTAAATCACTGATAAAGTGGGAGTATTATAAGTCGTAGATAATGTTTCCGAAATAATGTGAAAGCTCATTGAAATTAAAAAGGATTCAAAGCACATATATAAAATGTTCAAGATTTGAATGCAAGAAACAAATGAATTGATGACATTATTGTCGCTATTTTATTTATCTCTGTTGCAAGTCTGCGAAGACTGTCATAATCAGTGTTTCCATGTAAATGGATGCCGTCTCATTTATATACACAGACCTGTTCCTATATATTAGTAAGTATAAGTTTTGTTTTCCTATTTAAATGGGTTTTAAATTCCCAGCGATTGTTAAGTCATATTGTGGCTTTCAGTTTGTACCGCGGAAAAAGTCGGAGTACCCGATTAAAACTCGACCTTCGGTAGAAAAGCTGGCAATCCTTGTCAATTAAGTAGAGCACACCCTGTCCTTACTAAGACTCGATCCCGCAACCTCAGTGTTTACTGGCAGATAATCACTATTAGATGACTAACTACCTAAAACACTCGGCCACTGTGGCCCACGTGAGGAATACAAAAATACACATCAAATTCAAATTTGCTGGTTTGAAATTTTGAAGATCAATATTTTCGTTTGACAAATACGCATACTTTTGTATATTATATTTTTCTGTTTTGATTCTTGATGCTACAAACAATTTGTCTTCTGTAAATATCCGATTGTCACTGAAGATCGCAACAAATATTGACGTGAAGAAAAACAACGACTAATTTTTCAAAAATAATTGTTGAACAAATAGTGTGGTCGTCGGCATAGATAATGTGTTGGTGCAGAAAAGACACTGACTTGTTTGTAATCTGATTTAGTATTAGTGTACATGTTTTACGCAACATCTACGATTTTACATATAGATCATATTCTTGTTCATTTTCAGAATAAGGTCGTATGCTAGACAGTACACTAGCCTTTTCCGGTAAGAGCCAGGATGAGCATATAAGCGTAACTGCCTTAAGGTAGTTTAAGATCACTGGGCATTCAAAACAAAAACTGACACACAACACAATAACAAAACAAATAAGTAACAATAGTCCCACTTAAAAGGGTAAACAAATCCTGTAGCACGTGTGGCACATGTAGTATCACTCAGGTCCACATTCGATAGTTAGTTGTATACCGGGGGGAGGGGTTACAATTCAGTATTAAGGAGGAAAAGTTGTAACGACAAACGAAATAAAGAGTTCAGATTTATTTTGGATACTGAAAAAAGGAGATAATCTTATAAAATTTATATTTGTTTCTGAAGTAAACAATTACAGGTAGAGTGTTCAATTATATTTTTGATAAAGTAACTTATACAGATGTAATATAATGAACAATGTTGAAAGAATGCAGAAACAAATATTTGAAATAAATCTTATAATAATCAACACAACACAGGGTTAAATTTCAGCTAAAATAAAATATATGTATTTGTCTTAGTTTGGTTGGTTTAGATGCTCGTGTAAAAGATTCATAATCTCAACATGCCCCCTTTCTGCAGCTATTTTGTGTGGCGAGTATCCGCGTGCATTGTCTGCTATGTTACATCCTGCCTTCAGTAAAAGTTTTACTACACCAATATGGCCTCTCGCACATGCCTTATACAGTGGTGATCTTCCGCGTTTATCACATTGATTAATGTCAACATTTAATAGTAGTTCTTTGTAACCACCACCCACATTACGGCACGAAGGGTCACCAATTTGCTTTAAACTTTGGTCATTGATAGTTATTGGTGAATATATAAAAAATATAGCATGTGTTCTTATTTTGAAGTCCTTGTTGCCATGGTAACAAAGCACGTGGATTTAAGCCCCCAAAACACAAATTTTTTATGGCAAATATCAGTATATTTTATGTATTTATAACAAAAATACACTTTTTTAGCACAAATTTCAAAAATTGTTTATCGAAATACAGAATTTCATCAGTGAAATGAAATATACTTTTAGGGTTTTAAATACAAGATACAAGATACAAGATACAAGATATTTTATTAGCAAATCACTGCGCCCAATATTGAGCATATAATCATCATTAGAGAAAAAATAAAAAATATAAAATATAAATATGTACAATACAATAAGGTTAAGGGAAATAAGTAAAACTTTAAACATTTGTATGATTGGTAAAATTATAATAAAAATAATAATCATAACAGTAATGCAAATAATGATAAAAGCAGTTGTGTAAATTAAATTGGGTATTAAAACTAAAGGGGGAAAGAAGAGAAAGAAACAGCAATTTCTCTTAGACCCATGACATATTTCTAGAGGAAACACACCGATCCTATAACAGTAATAATAATAATAATGATAAATTATAATGATCAATGGTTAAATTTTTTATATTTGTTTTCTTATATTATTAAAAGTTGATGTTATTTTAAACAATAGTTATTTTAAATAATACTATTATATGAAAAATTCTCGTTCAAAAATGATGGTTTTTGGCCCTTATAAAATGTACCGATTTTCATGAAATTAAATCATTCGTAACAACTTTTTGCATCCAAGTTGGGACTAGATGAACGTCTCTAGAAATAATACAGAACTTCTTCTATAAAAAGCAATCGAAACATGTTTGGGATATGCGTTGCTAAGGGGGTTACTATGGAAACCAATACATGCCGTTTTGTTAACCCAAAATGAATTTATGTTATTTTTTTAACTTACTAAGGTGTCAAGTGTAGATCTGGAAGTATTGGTTCATTGCTTTGAAATAGAAAAATGTTTCTGTGGTGAAAAGAAATATTTCTATTGTCAATTTCGGGTTGTTAATAAAAAAATATAGCATTTGTGTTTGTCAGAAACAATGTACTTTTGAAGTTTTGTGATGAAAACAAAATAATGCGCATTCAAATAAAATATAGCCAAAAAAGTTTCATAAACACAGTAAAACACTAAAACTATATTTATCCACATGTTTGGCATGTATTTTATTCATTTATTAGCTTATTAGTTTGTTCTTGGTATTAGCATTTTCCTAAAGTAAAAGAGTTACTCCCCTTAGACAACATCTCTATTGTTTACATTAGCAATGATGGCTGCTGTTGCAGAAGACAATTTATAACATAGATGTCGTGTCAATTTTCAAACACAGAACAAGGCTTATATTGTTCTTCTAGTCTTATTAATATCACAGTAACCAGGTGAAGTAGGAATTATTTTAACATAGTGTGGGCTACTCCCTGACAATTTTGATATTATGATAAATTACACATTTGTTCTACTCTTGACATATAAAGTATACACTTGATAAAAAAACCAGATGTAGAATTGCGAGATACCAAACTTATTCAGCTGCCATAAAGACAAGGGAAATTACAAGAAAGAACGATGTCTGTCTTTAGCTTGAGAGGAGAATTAGAAGAAAACATGGAGTGGTAATTTCTATTGGAACAGGTAATGATACATATAGTATTACTATAGTATAAAAAGTAAAAAAAAATGATAATAAAAAAAAAACCAACCAACACCACCAGAACAGTTATTTTTATGTCAAGCTGTTAACATCAAACATTCATGGGGATATACAAATAATGATTATTACCTTTGTTATACCAAGATATGAAAATTGTCCAAAATTTCAATATTTTTTCTATATTTCTGTACAAAATTAAATGAAAATTAGCATTGTTCTATGTGTTCCCCCTACTGAATTTCCCATTGCACAGTTTTTAGTACATTTTAGACAAGCTTATGGAGAAAATTGTCCCCTGCAAAGACGAATTAAAATATTACAAAAAATTGATAACAGCATTGGTTTTTGAGCTTGTCAAAGCTGAAAGGTGTTTAAAAACCTTTCATAAAAACTTCATGAAAATCTGTTGAGTTTGCAAGCATGACAGTGTACAGATATATACACACATAGACACACTGCATTTGTATGTTTGTTGCTGTGTGCGGTGGGGGTGGTTAAAATGTATCTCTTATGCATCAGATGCTTTGATTTGGCAGGATGTTGGTCAAACATATTGAACCTCAAGTCCATTGGATGGAGCAGCGAACTTGACACAGATTAATGTGTTCAGTGTAAAATTCTGAATTCAATAAACAAAACAATTTATAATTGAACATTTCCAGTTTAACCGCTTGAATTTTGATGACTGGTGGATGTTTTACATCTTTTGTGAATTCTATTTTACTAAATTTGTTTCCTTTTTTACCATATTTTATTCAAACATTTCCTTATTTCATGATTTTTCAGGCATTTGTGGTTATTGCAGGAAAAAATTGTTGCAAAGTGAACAGACATTAAAGGATTGTGATTCTCTTAGTTTAACAGAAATTGTATTAGATGAGGTACTTGTCATTACATTTTTTATTTTAAAACCATTTAAAAATGCAGTGTTATTCAAAGTAGAAATGGTCTAAAAATTGATTTTCAAACTACATGTACAATACATGTATATATTTTAAGCACACTTTCAAACATTTTGCTGACTGCCCTGTGGTAAACTAATTACCTGTACAATATATTATTAAAAGTCTATCTAAAAATATTTTTTTTCCATGAATCTCAATATAAGTAAATTAATATTTTTAAAACTTTAAATGCTTTGCTGATCTACCTTAGCTATTGTCATTGTTTTGCTTTATACATTTTTGTTTAGCCTTCTACAGAATGTGCAGAAACAGAAGTTAGTATAAGTTTTGATACAGCTGATAACAATCATGAAGAACCATTGAAAAAAGTTATAAAGGTAAATTCTTTTAACCTAATAAAGCAGAAGAACAACACAAAATTACAGTCATTTATGGTTCAAAATACAAACACCTAAACATGTATAAAACAGTTAATTTGGTTATGCTGTTTATGCATATTTCAAGAAGTATCCTCTCATCAGCAGCATTTGAATCAAAACATTGAAAGGTCAAAAATCAAAAGTGTTGAAAATACAAATGGATAATATATGGTTAGTATATGACTTTAGCCCTGACACAAAAATGGTCCAAGCTTATATATCTTATTTTTAGGTAGGTGAAAAAATCGAGGCGGAAGGGGATGAGAATCTATGATATTTTTTTGTAGTGGTCTAAATTTCATATGCAATTCACTGACCATATATAGTCAGTTAATGACCGTTTAATGAATATTTCCAACCTACATTCTCAAAACCAAAAAAAACTGGCCTCATATAGTAAGAACATGGTCAACATGTGATATTAATTATAGACAATCAATGATGTTGTCAACTAAAATTACAACTCCAATTTACTTTTTTTCCAGACAATGATGACAGTCAACAACCAACACAGTCAAAACAACCAACAGTGTTTGAATGTCCCAAAGAAGGATGCGTGCGGTTGTTCTCCTCAACAAAAGCACTGGATGAACATACACTAGTTGAAAATTGCCATTTTGAAGGATCCAGTAAGCTTGTGTCAGAAAAAGCAAAGCGGTTGTATGCAAAAAAAAATTTATTTCCACAGAAAGACGTACAAATTGCAAATATGCAGGAAGTACCAGGTCAAGAGTTAAATAAGAAGCTTTTTGCTGGATGGGCAAGAAGGAACCAAAAGCCCAGTCAAAATTCAATGACTGCCAAAAAAGTTCATGATTGACAAATTTAATATTGGCAAACTGGAAAGAAGGTCGATCCGTATGTTGCTGCATAAGAGATGAGCACATGTGGAAATTTAAGAGATCTGAGTTTCTATCCGGACAACAGATTACATCCTACTTTTTCAGGCTATGTCAGCAAGACCGGAACACATGTAAAGAGGAGCTTGACGCTGCAGATGAAGAGGACAGGAAAGACTTAATAAGAAGCAAAGTCAAGTCCCTGTTAAAGTCAGATCAACCTTTTAATCATGACATTTTATACAGTTTGATAATGATATAAACTATTACATATGCCTTTAAGGATGCTCGCTAGTCTAGTCTTTGCGTTTCTGCAATTTTTTTGGAATATTTGGGTTTTTACCATTAAACTAGGGTTACATTTTTTCATGGACTCACTATTTTCTATTTATCAATGTTTTTAATATATCATAAAGAAGTTATTAACAAAGTTTTATCAGAGCCTATTTATTCTGTCATGGATTTTAATAACCAAATAGTTCTAATGCTAGTCAGAGAACACCTTTTTCTGCCAAAATTTTTGCATCAATTATCTTAAAAATTAGGTCAAAAACCTATCAAAACATTTTGCTTTCTTTTATACCCTTACATATTTTCTTTTCATTTCATAATATTAAAGCATCAAATTTGAAACATATTTATTTTCAATAATATTAGGGAACATCCTTAAATTGAGTTTTTTATTCTTAAGTGAGACTGACAGTTTACATGAACTTTCTAAATGAACAGTTTGTTTTGTTTACTATTTTGTTTTCATAACTGAAAAGTATTTAATGTGTCTAATAAAGTGATTGTATAAATGCAAATGTATACCTGTCTTTCGATTTTTATTTTAAAGAATCTATCTATTATTATTATTGCACTAAAATGTACACTTGGGCCTAAAGCATTTCTTACACTTTGTGGGATTGACTTTTCAATCATAAGTGTATCCTTACTTTGACTTTAAACATGGGCCTTGAAAATAAACAGCAGTAAGACCTTGTCATTGATTAACAACTATATATTAACTTTGATCAATTGCAGGTGGTGCCGTTCTGTTTTCGCATTGCCAACAGCCATACACACAATTGTGGTGTGACCTTGACCTTTGACATACTGATCCCAAAATCAATATATGCCTTCCTAACCATAATAACTTCAATAGTTTCACATTTCAGGAAATTTTATGAAAGATTCCAATAGATATGCTACAGAAAATTGTGAAAAACAACAAAAAATCACGGAAATTTGACGTTTACGTTACCATAGCAACAGTGTTAACCAATAGAAACCCTTTATTTCTTATTAATTTTATGTACAGTGATCATTTTCAATCATTGTAGGTATATAATTGTTCAAAGAGTATAGTTTTGATCCAAATTTACATAAATAAACTATAGCAAAAAAACAAAAAAATGACAAAACAAGGTATTTTTTTTGTTACCATAGCAACCCCCTTAGCAACCAATATCCCAAACATGTCTCTCCACATATGATTCAATACTATCTGGTACTAGTTGACACTATTCATATATTTATTCTATATGGATGCAAAAGTGTGCTAAAACCACTCTAAAAAGTGTTAAAAAATCATACATTAACAAATGTGGATTATCTCCCCTTTGTACAATACTTTTTCACCAATCAGATTTTATGTTTCAAAAAATATTTAGGCATAAAGTCACATTTAGTGTGAAACCCTTTATTTCTTATTAATTTTATGTACAGTGATCATTTTCAATCATTGTAGGTATATAATTGTTCAAAGAGTATAGTTTTGATCCAAATTTACATAAATAAACTATAGCAAAAAAACAAAAAAAATGACAAAACAAGGTATTTTTTTTTACCATAGCAACCCTCTTAGCAACCAATATCCCAAACATGTCTCTCCACATATGATTCAATACTATCTGGTACTAGTTGACACTATTCATATATTTATTCTATATGGATGCAAAAGTGTGCTAAAACCACTCTAAAAAGTGTTAAAAAATCATACATTAACAAATGTGGATTATCTCCCCTTTGTACAATACTTTTTCACCAATCAGATTTTATGTTTCAAAAAATATTTAGGCATAAAGTCACATTTAGTGTGATGAATTTCATTTTATTAACTGTGATTTATTAAATATGCAAGCATGAGTTCTCTTATATCTATTAGAAGTTTGATAATTTTTAGCCTCTGAAATGGTCATTTTTGGCGGGAAAACATAGTTATGCATTGCCATGGCAACCAAAACATGAAAACAAAATTTTGTCACATTTTTCTTAATAACTCATCAAACATATCATTTGAGCAAAGTTTCATGGAAATCGGTGACCCTTCGTGCCACACTTCCTTTATAAAATGGTTGGTGGTTATATAGAATCACTATTAATTCTAATAAATATTTGACTGTATCCATATGCCCCCTCCACATGCAACAAAGAATGGCGATCTTTCTAAGTCATCCACCTGGAAGATGTCTGCATTATTTTCTGCTAAATGTTGTACCACTGGCTTATGTCCTTTATTACACGCCGCATAAAATAGTGATTTTTTACGCATGTCAACTTTTGAGAGGTCAGCATTTTTTAAAAGTTTTACTGTGTCTATATTACCACCATCACAAGCAATATACAGTGGTGATCTTCCTCCCCTCTCTTTCACCTCATTTACTTTTGCATAATTGTGAAGTAATCGCTTGACTATAGGTAAATGATTCTCTCGGCAAGCCATATACAACGGTGACCTACCATTGGAATCTGTAGCATTTGTATCACATTTTAATTCAATGAGAAACTCAACTAAATCTAGATATCCTTCTAAAATAGCCTTTATTAATGGATTTTTTTCTGAAATTTGTTTGCCCAATTCGACATCGTTGCAAATACTTTTCTTTAAATAACAAATAAGTGTTTCTCTAAAGGAAATGTCAACCAGTTGTTTATTATGAAATGTGCTATAAAGATCACCCTTCTGTAAATCGTTAATTAGTCTCTCAAAGTACATATCTTCACTACATTCAGACACCTAAACCGAAGTATTTTGAAGTAAATTATTACTTGATTTTAACCTGCATCGATCCCCTATAAAAGAACTCGACGCATGCCTAATAATACAATTTGATAAATCACTCCCACTAAAATCTTTGGCAGCTATATCACATATTTTATCATGTAAAC